>JANAVB010009198.1:27424948-27529948 GCA_029216955.1 Iris pallida | reverse complement strand
GAAGCGATGATCTTGGAGATGATCTTATTAGTGAAGTTGCACAAGCTGATGGGACAGAAGTCTCGAAAGGTTTCTGGGTTATCTTTTTTGGGGATGAGGATCATATATCTTTTCCGGGTTATATATATATATATATATATATATATATATATATATATATATATATATATATATATATATATATATATATACACATACACACATATACAATATATATTTATATATACCTACACCTATATGATGATATATAAATATACACACAATTGTAGGTATAGTCTGAATATCCTCAAAATGTACAAGGATAACTAAGGAAGGTATTTATCCTATTTTCAAGATAAAATATCCAATAAAATATTTAATAAATGTATAACACCCATTTATACAATCTCCTGCTAAAATATTAAATAAAATACAACTATACATATAACCAATACATATCTACACGAACGACTCTGGATGCACCTACCCGACTACTTAGGCTTAGGCTCGGTTCGGGTGCAGTCCGAACTAAATTGGTACAACCGGGTCACCTAAAAGTCAAATAATATTAATAATAAATAATTAAATTATTTATAGTGGTTATGTCACAACTTGGCCTGATTTTCCTAGTTGGGACTCACTTATGGCTTGGCATTCCCCTACCATGGCTAAACACTAGTCAAAACATCCTACTGCACTATCCGTGCCATGATTCTTGGTCATCTTGTACTCCAAATCTTAACCATGGCTAAGGTCATCTATCGTGATAATTAACTAATTAATTATTTATAAAAATCTAAAACCACCATTTAAATAAAATAATTAATAATAATAAAAATATTTCAAATTTTTCGGGAACGGGAGCAACAAGCATCAAGAAGCCCTGTATCCGAGATGAATCTGTTAAAGTCCGCCACCGCGTTCGTATTGATGGTTTTCGACCCAGCCTTCTCTGCCTCCGATGTGACCACATTAAAGTCGCCAGCCAGCATCCATGGACGTTTCATATTGTTAGAGATAGAAGTGAGATCATGCCACAGCTCCCTTCTAGTATTAGCCACACAGCTAGCATAAACAACCGAAAGGTCCAACATATGCCCCGACCTATTGTTCTGATTGTTACAGTAGATAAACTGCTTGTTGGTCTCCTTCACCACCACATTGATGTTGTTGTTCCAGAATATCCATATATATGTGTTAAGATCTCCACCATGGAAGTAAAAGGGCATATGAATGTCTTTGGCAAGCTCCTGAATGTTCTCCCCATCAATCTTAGGTTCGAGAATGGCTATAAAATCAGGCGAGTATTTATTGTTGAAAGATTTGAGGTAGATTCTGGTAGGTTGATTTCTGATGCCCCGAGCGTTCCAGCTGATGGCCTTAATACCCATTCAGTTTAGTGTGATATTGTTGGCGTCCTTCCGTCGCCTGGTTTGTATTGTTTTGGTCGTAGAGTTGATGTTAGTGGGCTTATTTCTGGTCGACATGGCGGTGATCGATAACTTGTCAAGCTCATCCTGGTCCTTGAGGTATTTCGTCGGATTATAAGCCTCAGACCTAGCAACTTTCCTTCTAGCATGTTTTTTTCTGTTGCTTAGACCGGGTAATCTCCTCGTCGCGTAAGTTCACCTGTTGATTAGCCAAAGCTATTTCTTCGTCCGCCATACGATCCAGGGAGCTGGAGCCAACGGTGATATCATCCTTCTGGTCTAATATTGGGTCATAATCTGATCCTTTCGATTCAATTTTATCCCATAGCTTTCCTTTGGATTTGAATGTCATGATACTATTGATCTCTATGTCTGTGGGTTCCCCGGATTCCAGAGATTGTTGGCCTACCAAGTCGGTCTTGAACTCGACAAAAGTAGCAGGAATGCTGAATCGGTTGTGCTCATGAACAAATTCACCTTCTGGGGCTTTTGTAGAGGTCCCTGCCGGTCGACTGTGCACGGACGGTTGTGGTTCCGCACCCTGAGCATTATTCTCATTACCTTTAGAGGGAGAGGTCTCTGAGGTGTCCAGAAGACCAGACCCTGAGGTCTCCCCGATGGGTGGCATCTCTTGAACTCTACTATCGGGCACCGGAAGGTCGTCCACAATGTATTTCGCCTCTGGTTGGATAGCCGCTTCCTGGTTACTGGTCTCCGTAATATTGTAGGAGGCGACCGAATCAGCAGTAGTAACTAATGGTTCCTTGGGGATCTGGATCATTAGTTGATAGCCGGAAGCGAGGGGTTCTATAGATTCTGTTTCAGTATCTCCCTGCTCAGAAGCGAGGATATCAAATTTATTAGACAGGTTTAGGTTGGATGTTTTGATATGGGAGTTAGCACTCTTCAAAGAGGAGGTGATGATCTTTCGACTGCAATTTTGGTCCCTGGAGTTACCTGTGTTGTCCTCGAGCCGCACATGGGAGTTAGGGAGAGAGAGCAATGGTTGTTTATTATTTTGCTTTGTTGTCTGAGCAGCGGCTTCTTGTGGTTGGTTTTCTTCTTAAGGGTCGTGTGTGCCCTGTAGCAAGCTTCCATAGAGTGTCCTCGCATGCGGCAGTGAATACAGTATAGGATGTTGCTGTCGTAGATGATTTATTGAGTATGGGGCTTATCTTCCAGGAGGATTTCTATAGTCTTCGGTAGCTCTTTGGAGACATCTAGTTCCATGCAGACTCTGACATAGTTTGCTTTAGTTAGATTTTTGGTTTCTGTCGCCATGGCCACAAAGGTACCAAATGAGTTAGCCACCCGCTTGATCGTTGTCGGAACAAAGCATATGGGGGAGATTAGGGAAAGTGACCCATACAGACACTATGGAGGATTCTTCCGTCTTATTAAAGTCCTGGGACCATTTAACGATTTTCATAGTGTGCGCATCGACTTTGCATGATCCCTTAGTCTTGACTATGTTGTAGTCAGACATATTACCTAGGAGGAGGAGAATATGTTTTGGGTCCAGAGGAGCAACCCTATACGTAGCCCCAAGTTTCCAGGTGGCCACGACTTCTTGGACCCTATGAATTTTGGGACAGCCCGTGGTGAACTTAAGCACAAATGTGTATGGGAATAGTTCCGATAGCGAGGATACTTCAGCTGAAGAGAAAGGGACGTCGATAATTTGTGCGTCAGTTGGAGGGAGATCCAGGTCAGGTAGGTCCATTTCTGGAACCGTTAGGGTCTTCGACTTCATGCGGTCAGGTCTGACTATGTCTACAAAGGATAGGGTCGCTGCAGCAGAGGGGCCCTGAGGAGATAGGCCCTGATGCGGTAGGCCCTGATCACCCGAAGTCGTCACAGCCTGCGTGGCACCAGAATGTGCCAAAGTCTTCGTAGATGGGATGGTAGGAGCGTGTTGCGCCACACCTGTAAACCCCCTAAAAATTTCTACTTTTATTTATTATTATTAAATATAATTAATTGGTATGCTTTTTTTAAAAGAAATAATTATTTCCTAGAAGTGGTAATTTATATTTAGACTAATAAAGTGAGTAGAAATTTATTTTTATTTTATTTGCTATTATGTGTGGATTATTTTACACAAATAATTCTATATTATAGGTTACGAATACTTTAGAAAGTACTATCATTTTGTTTTAAAATTTCTAGAATATATTTCTTTAGGAACTTATTAAGTATTTAAAGGATTTGTTGCATTTTAAAAATAGTGGCAATATATATATCAAGGACTTTTATTTTTATTATTACTTTTTATATATTGATAATTATAAAATTGTTTTAGAAAAACGTTTAGATTTTAGGAGTTTTAATTAGAATTTTATTGGGTTTTATATATATTTTTTGTGTATATATGTATATCTATATATACATACATACATATGTATGTTGAGATTTCAGTAAAAAAATAAAATTTATATATATATATATATATATATATATATATATATATATATATATATATATATATATATATATATATATATATATATATATATATATATATATATTATATCCTAGAATTCTTTTAGGGAAATTTAGAATTTATTTTGAAATTTATTTTAATTTACAAAGTATATATATATATATATATATATATATATATATATATATATATATATATATATATATATATATATATATATATACTTTACCTCACGAGATTTTGAAAATCTCGTGGGTACAGTGGTGTGTATTTCTCCCGCACAGGGAGAACGTAATTCCGGGGAAGGGGAGATCCCGAACTAAGCCAAATTTGAATCAAATTGATTCAAATCAAACCCAGATAAATCTACAACAGATTCTCCATAGATCCTACTAACCATATTCGCAAACCAACTATATAAATCGAGTTTAAATTAAGTTTAAAAAAACGAGAGAAAAAAAATACAGGTCGGACCCTATAATCGTTCGCAACCTCTCTTCGACACGGAATCGCCACCAAATCATCGACAACATCGTCTCCGCGAAGCCCAGGTGACCTCCTCCATCCACCTATAGCTTGCTGACGGCCGTCGTTGGCCGACTGTAGCCAAGGAACGCCCCGGCCGATCAGAAAATAGGGGAGCCCTGTTTCAAAATAAATTGCGAGGTACCCTTCTTTCCGATCCCCTTTCTTCTCGCATACTAATTCATTTTCAATTCTGTTGGATCCTCTAGAAATCCTACATAACCATCTCGAATTCCCATCAACGGGATTCAAATATTATTGTGCGACCAGCCCGAGAAATCGACGTAGAGTCGAAGAAAAACAGACTGAAACGACACCTAAAAACCAGTGCGATACCCACCCTTGGAAGGCAAAAATTTGCCGATTCCTCGACTGTATTAAAAATCTGTTTGAACAGGTTTTATAGCAACATATACCCTATAGAAACCCAACTTGTAATTTTATTTTTCAATGATTAGTCTGTAAGTAATTCACTTTCAAAGTTTAGCGAAAAATTGTCTTTAAAATATTAAAATTTAGAAAACCAATCGATACGGCGTGCGCCCCGACAAACCGGGCGACATGGTCGTGCGCTATACACATTGAAAGGCGCGTATGGATGTTGTCGATGTGTGGGAACTGACGAAACTCAGTTTCGTCGTGTGTGCGCGACGAAATCAGTCCGTATCCGTCGAGATACCCACGTATCGACGTTTTACAAACTTGACCATAACTTCGTGCACGTTCGTTGGATCGACGCAAAACTTATGCCAGCAGGACCGTATCATTTTTTTGGTCCTGTATGCCAAGTTTAGTCCGATTCTGAGAAGGTTAATTGGAACGCCAAATTGGCGGGCCTACAACCCGACCCAACGGGCGATTTTATGCACCATCGAAATCCAAAATTGGACATACCGTTAGGTTCATCTCCTCAAACCGGATTTGTATACATGTAGTTTGACGACTTTAGAGACCGTAGACATTGGCACGTATTTCGGTGTAAGACGGGTCCAACGGCGGACACCGTTTTGATCTGAAATTACAATTTTGCCCCTGTTCCACAATTTGACTTTTGGACAGGCCTTTCCTAGGCATATCTTTTATTCCAAACTCGTTCGTGATGTTTATTTCAGTATCCGGAGCTTCTTGTGGATTTTGACTTTCGTGTTGACGATTCTGATTGTTGGATTTTGCTGCTTCTTGCACCACCCTCAGGCAAGATACCTTGCCTTTTTTACTGTTATAATTATATGCACCTTTATTTATTTATTTACTGCATATTTATTATCTATTCTCAGTTGGATCCATTACTTGCTATTTTTAGTTCACTTTATTTTGCTTTCAGTTATTTTTCCTTTTGCTTTTTTTTGTATGTATATGGACCTAGTAGTAGCGAACTACCTTCTGTTAGTGACCTTGGGAGGGAAAAGACAGTTAAATGTATGGTCTACCACAAATCCAAAAGCTGTAGTACTACGTACTATAGTAGTCGAGTCGCGAGGGTCACTAGCCTCGAGCTATGTGGACTGATGGGTCACGTGGGCCGCTAGCCTCGAGTTATGCCGGCTGATAGTATTAGTACTTGACGTGTACGTGTTGTGAGTTATTACCTTGTCCTGGGAAAATCAGCCTTCACCTGTCCATACATCGATATGTCTTCTAAATTGCCTACTAGAAAGGATAGGAGACCTTAGCAAATTTCATGTTCCAGTCATGGCATGGAAAAAATGTCACATCACGGAATAGTAAGTTACCTCTTGTCCTTGTTTGGTTGTAGGGGTAGCCTACTGTTTCGATGATGGGATATTGAGCAATGTTATGGTTTGGACACTTATACTTTATCTTTATTTTATGGTGCATTTATATTCAGTTCATATGGCATGTTCTTCATGTATCTTGTTACGTCCCTCTGAGGACCTGGTGATCTCTCCAGGTATAGACAATTTCCCGCAGGAGTATGGTTCGGCACTAGATTCTTCATACCTTGATGACGAGGCATCTTCCGCTGATATCTAGATTTATGTTATTCTTTGAGACTCCTAGTGGACATCTACTTTATTTTAGATTATTTTCATAGCTGTTTGGTGTGGGCATGTCCACCCTGCTATCTTTTGACTCACTCATTTATTCTATTTGGACTTATTATATCTTCTGTGTATGCTGTGGATGAGATATAGCTTTATGATTTACTGTCCTATAATTTATATTATTACAGCTTATGTATATATACGAAGATTCTATATATTGGAGTATTCTTCGTATATATGCAGCTGGCATGCTACGTTCCTAGTCCTACGTATTTTGGGACTGGGGCGTTATATGTTTTTGTGGTGGCCCATGCAGGTCAGAAAATATTGTTGGGTTACATGACTGTCCCAACAAGCCTGCATATAAGAATAGGAATAGTATCTCATCCATGATTATTGCCTCCTTTGACCTCTAAACTTTTCGAACACTCTTTGATTACCTGCATTGCCTCATATCTGACCCTCCATATTATCAGTCTAATTCATGCTTGGTAGAGGTTAGGACGATGACTCGTACTAGGTAGACATGTTCCATCATTCCCACATTACTAGTCTAGCTTTTATAAGTTGGGTAGAATGCCTCAATACATAACACTTCCCTGACCATCACTATTGCCTCAGACCGGAAGACAGTAGGACGACTGTATAGGCACGAACCCCGAACAAAACTTCGAATTCTTAAAGGACTGCAAATTTTTATATTTACTTTCATCATTATCTCACGAACTTATGTTCTACCATCTTGACCAATGCTACTATCATAGCCTAGATTTGCAAGCTTATTCATTTTCGAGCTTGTTCATGACATATATATTATTGGAGGTACCCCACTAACATATTGTCTATCAGAATCGGTGCATGATGGTCTGATCAACCTAGTGTACTTGGTTTGCTTTTTATAATTTTTATATAGAATGAGATATAATCAACTAGCTCTCCAATATCTCATCTGCAACTATGTTGACAATTCTAGTGTACTTGGTTCGAAAAACTGGATCCGTAGACATGTAGTTTGACAACTTTAGAGACCATTGACTCTGGCACGTTTTTCGGTGCAAAGTGGGTCCAACGGCGGATATCGTTTTTGCCCAAAATTATTGTTTTACCTGTGTCCAGAATTGGACTTAAGGACAGGCAATCCTAGCTAATTTGACTATTCTGAGACTGTTGGCATTGTCTATTTCAGCTTTCGGAGATAGTTGTGAGGACTTGGACTGCATGGCTTGGCAGTTGACTATATTTTTGTTGGATCTGCGTGCAACCTCCAGGCAAGTATACCTTGTCTCCCTCTCCAGTTTATTTACATGCATATTTTTATTATTATTATACAGTTTTACTAGTTGATTATTGACACGAGATTTGTACATCGTGTATGCTAGTATACATATAGTTCTCTAGTTGTTCATGATTTACATGCTTAGTTAATCCCTGTATCTTTATATGTTAACAGTTAGTTATTACAGTTCTTTGATTTGCATACTTTACTTTAGACAGTGTTTACTAGTTTATTAGTCGTGTTCTTTTATCGTTATCATGCTTGACTGGATGTCGTGGTTCTATCGGATTGGTTCCCTCTCGTACCGTGTCGTGAGTCGTATCGTATCATAGGATGAATAAGTCATATCGGAACTGCTTTACCTCCTTGTCTTGAAATCTTGATGCTAACCTGCGAGTCCACATTAGGGACGAGGGTTAGTAGTTAAGCTAACTTGCGAGCCCACACCAGGGGCGAGAGTTAGTAAGATAACCTGCGAGTCCACATTAGGGGCGAGGGTTAGTAGTTAAGCTAACTTGCGAGCCCACACCAGGGGTGTAGAAGCATGGAAAATATCAGAATAATGATCTATGCGGCTCGGAACAGGAGAACCCCATGCGGCTCATACAGGAATTATCCCATGCGATTCAGAGAGACTCTTAGTCTCATGCGGCTCGTTGCAGGAGAGTCCATGCGGCTTACATAGGGACATTCCTATGCGGTTCAAAGAGCCCCCTAGCCGCATGCGGTTCAGAAGTACATGCGACTTACATACGACCAACAGACATATGCGGCTCGATCAACGCCACTTGTCCCCATGGGACCCTTTCACACAGCTGGCCATCGAGCAATGGCCCTATTTAATGCTCTGCCATGATTTAACAGCTGACGGCTCTGACATGAAGTGCCATAATAGCCCTGTCATAATGACAGACTCTTTGGGAACAGGAGAAAATCTTCGACACGATCCGAGATTGCCACGTGGCTACTCCCATACGGCTCACTTGAAGAATAGCCCCATGCGACTGGCAAGAATCATCTTCCTGCGGCTCACCAAGAAGCCATCCCATACGGCTCGCGAGTACTACACCTATGCGGCTCACCAAGAAGTCATCCCATGCGGCTGGCAAGAATCATCTTCCTGCGGTTCACCAAGAAGTCATCCCATACGGCTGGCAAGAATCATCTTCCTGCGGTTCACCAAGAAGCCATCCTATGCGGCTCGTGAGTACTATATCTATGCGGCCCACCAAGAAGCCACCCCATGCGGCTCTTGAGTACTATACTGATGCGGTTCACTGAGACGCTGTCTCATGCGGTTCATGGATATCATACGGTTCTGACAGGATCTACCATTAAGACACGTGGCATAGATTTAATGGCCCCCACGACTTAACAGCTTGTAGCAAGGATGATTATGGGATGCAGATCAATCAGAGATTTACCAGATTCCAATGACCATATTTAACGTTATCCTCATAATTAATGAGATCAGGTCATATCATTCATGATCAAGCCAATGGGACACGTGGTGAGAGATCCAAGCTTGACACAGCCAATCATGAAGATTTAAAGTAATCTGCATTGATCATACATAGGATTCAATATTATCCTCATTTATGGCCAGATCCTTCATGCCTTAAAACGAATGGTCCAGATTGATTATACATCAGGCCGCCGCCATTTTGAGAATGGATAATCATCCAAACCCTAATGATACCCCCACTATTATAAATAGCAAGGTGCCATTCCTTTGTAAAATATACACGATCAGAAGGAGAGAGACAAAAAGAGCTTCCCCCTAATAATCAGAGAGGAAATACACAGAGAAAGAGAGAAGTCAGAAGAGCAACCCAAGGAGAGCAAGAAGAGCATTTCTTCATCAACGACAACTATCTCTTCACAGGAGCCAAGGCTGCATACTGATCGTCCAAGGAGTAAGGCAGGGCTGCCGTCGCCTTCCCGAGCCTCTATCGTCACC
Organism: Iris pallida; assembly: GCA_029216955.1. Classification (NCBI taxonomy): domain Eukaryota; kingdom Viridiplantae; phylum Streptophyta; class Magnoliopsida; order Asparagales; family Iridaceae; genus Iris; species Iris pallida. The sequence continues at coordinate 27,520,329 of JANAVB010009198.1, read as the reverse complement.
CCCCAGAATCTAAAATAAACAATTGTACTTAGATTGTTGTACCTAGGTTTTCGTCCCTAGGCTTTCTTTGTACAAGCGAGTTTGTAACGTGAAGTAAAAGTACAGTCCTCCGATAATTGTTCTGCTCTTTTATATTTCATGGCAAACACGATGGCGACTCTGCTGGGGACAAACTTCTCCACGGCTGAGGAGTTGGTGACGCAGTCGGATGTAGCCAAACTTGGCTCTACGCAACAAAAGATGGCCGTCTGCTTCGACCAACAGGCGTTTGAAGAGATGCTCTCCGAAGGAAGTGCTGGCCCGGTCCAGAAGCGCACCCGCACGACAAAGGCTCGCAGAGAGTGGAGGCCAAAATCATTTGCTCCTCCCTAAGCCCTCGACGGGATACCCTCTGTTGCTCAAGACGGCGAGAAGGACTCTTCTGCGGCCCCACTTCAGACTGTAGACAACTCTGTTGTCCCCAAGTCCGGCAGAAGAAAACACTATGATGCTGGACTTGCAGGGGCAAAGAGGAACTCTACGCGAACCGAGCCGCATAGGGGTGCTAGCCGCATGAAAAAAGCTCATACGACCACATCCGCTAGCCGCATGAAGAAAAATCATGCGGTCACATCTGTCAGCCGCATGGCTTATGCGGCTACAATTGCCAATCACATGGATGAAACTCATGCGGCTATGGAAGTCAATCGCTTGCAGAAAACCCATGCGGCCATAATTGCCAACCGCATGCGACCAGCTTGTACGGTCGTGACTCCTAGCCACACAAAAATAACTCATCCAACAGCAGAAGACAACCGCATGCAGACAGCCTGCACGGTACTCAATTCTAGCCACGTAGCGTCTATTCCACGCTCCTCTCGATCAGTCTTCGACCGTCTCTCGTACGGTCCTGACTCTGATGGTTATCTGGATGATAAGCCAGACTCTGTGGTATTCAACTTGGACTCCTCCTATTACGCACCCGCAAGTGCTAAAAGGAGGAAGTCTAGGGCAGCGCGGGCTCACCAAGCCCAGTCAGCTGCCCCAACCTCTGACCATCGGGGCATCCCGCTGATTATCACGCGGGCCTCTGATGGGAAGTTGTACAGAACTACTCGAATCCAGCCCCCGGCGGCAAATGGATAGAATGGTTCCTCTGACCTGCGTGAGGATATCCTCCACAAGTACAAGGAAAGAGATGGGGCTTCGGTGTGCAAAGAGTCCTCGCTTGGACGTCACTGCACCCAAATCATCGTCAACTGCTGTTGCAACAATGCGACAGTGACGAAAGATCGGCCGTCAGTCTTCCAAAGACTACAGCGTCCGAGCTCAGAAGACGAGGCACCTCCTGTTGTCTCCTGCAATTCCACTCAGAAAGTCCTCGCCAAGGGGAAAGGGAAGAAGGCAAGCATCTCCACCCCGAAGACCTCAACTACTACAGCTAAGAAACTGTCGTCTAAACGGTTGTCCTCCACAGGAGTATTCCAACACACCCGTTCAAAGACAAAATCTGCTACAGTGGGAAATTCATCATCCACATCGCTGGGGGTCGTAGGAACTGGAGGTAGCACTCCTCCGAACATCCACAATAATCCGATATTTCGAGGAGCCAAGCCCGGGGAAACAACTCTTCCATCAGGTACAACAGACGCCGATGTCCCCAAGGACATCCATGACTCTCAAGACGAAGCAGACTCTGAGGTTGGGGATACTGTTCCCTCCGAGTCCGAACCAGAAGGCAATATTCCCACATATCCCGATGACTTCTCGGTACAAGGGTACGACTCGGAGGGCACATCCTCCACCGTTCCTTCCATCACTCCTCATGTAAGGACGGTGTTCATGACGGACAGCAATCAAGGTGGTTCCAGTGATCGCCAGTGCATCGACAGTCTCGAAGCCATATTACTTGCTTTGGTCAAGTCTGTAGACGAGATTAAAGCGGCCCTTCCAACTCTGCAAGGAGGGACGCCTGGCCAAACGAGCGCGGGTTCCACGGTCAATGCGGACTCGAATTCGGCGGCACCGAACCCGGGCAACAATCCTCCCGAAATAACAGCCCCTACCACGACAGATGAGGCCAGAGAAGTAAGAAGAGAGGTTCAGGAGCTCCGAGCCATGTTCCATACCCGAGAAAATGCTCAAGACCTCAGAATTCGGCAACCATATCCTGCTGAATGAAGGGATGTTCCATTCCCACCAAAATATAAGCCGTTCAATATCAACCCGTATGATGGCAAGACCTCAGCAAGTCGGTACATCACTTACTTCGAGGTCACCACCGACCATCTGCCCCATGATGATGCTATCCTCACTCGATTATTCATTGGGGCATTGGAAGGAGTCGCCTCCGACTGGTATCGCAATCTGCCGGACAACTGCATCCACTCCTTCGCCGGCTTCAAGCGCCTGTTCTTGGAGAGATTCTACGAAGTAGGGCAGGACGTCACCATGTCCACCCTCATGGACGTCGTCCAAGGGGAGAAGGAGTTGACAAGGAACTACATTGAGCGGTTCCGCCAAACCGCCATGAAGCTGTCCTCCGGAAATCCAGATTCCTCTTTGATTGAAATTTGCCAAAAGAGACTGCTTCCAACAATCAGTCTCTGGATGGGCGAAAGTCAATTCAAAGATTGGAAGACCTTCATTATCAGCGCCACAAGCGCCGAAGAACGACTGAAGAAGGCTCGCCAACTGGGATTGCACATCTCGGAAGGAAAAAACAAGGGCAAGCGTCCCAACAACGATAATGGGGGTAGCCTCTCAAACAGTCGGGACAGCAAGGGAAAGCAGGCTATGGTGGCCGATACAGCACAAAAACCGGAGCCGAAGCCAGCAGACAAACAATGGCCGCAAATCACTTACTCTTTCGAAGACGGTCACGTTAAGCCCATCTTGGACATGCTCATACAAGGGGACAGGATTCAGCTTCCTCCACCGAGACGGGAACCGCGGCCGGCAGAGATGGAGAATCCAAAGTACTGCCATTATCATCGCTATGTCCATCATGCTACACATGATTGCTACCAGCTGAAACGGTACATACAAAATCTCATCGATTCGAACGCACTGGCCATCAATTTCGAAGAGGTAACCGTGGCGGCCAATATGGTGTCCGTACAATTCGATAGCTTTCCTCCGACGGAGACTCAAGACGGGGTGGTCCCCGTGCCTCTAGCGACAATGGAGATTACCAATCTTCCACCTCCCCGAGATCAGGCTACCGGTCTTGTACCCCTCACCACATCACGAAGGGAGGTCATGTGGATCCATCCAGACTTGGTGCCAGAAGTGACTCGGTCTACACCATCTTTCACCGATAAGAAGAAAAGTGGAAAGGTCAGGACCTGCCACACAATCTCGGCAGACAACGAGGAAGCTACAGCCGTCGTCACACGGTCCGGAGCGCAATCCCAACCTGTGGTTGACAATCCAGCTGAAAACCATCAACCCACTACAACTGATGCTCCGGGACCGGCTCAGCCTTCGACGACCGACAAGCCTAGGCCGAGGGAGACTCGCTTCGACAAATCCCTCCTAAAAGAGGCAACCCAAGGGCTAGAGAGGCCCTACAACTTTGATATTTTAGCGCAATTGGCTAACACACCGGCCAAGTTATCACTGTACGAACTCCTAAGGCTCTCCAAGGACGTTCGTATTGCATTAAGCGAAGCACTCCAAAATGCCGATGTCTATCTGGCTCAATCCAACCTCACCGAGGAGGACTCACCTGTGGATCACCAGGATAGTGCCTGTACGGAAGCAATGCCCAACATCGTCTTTACTCCGCAGGACATGCTCATCAAAACTAATCTGCACGTTCGCCCATTATACTACACTGGATACATCGGCGACGTAAAGGTGGATCGGATGCACATTGATCCTGGCTCTTCTATAAGCATTATCCCGAAGGGTCTGCTACATCATCTCCGCATCCCAATGCATCGCCTGACGCCTACAAGCACCGCCATCAGCGGGTTCAATTCGGGCAGAAGCTACCCTATTGGAAAGATTCGTCTGAAGTGTCAAATTGGCGACCTCCAATCCGAAGTCACCTGCTACATCATCGATACAGACACTTCTTACAACATCCTCCTAGGGCACCCGTGGATACATGATTATATGATCGTGCCTTCCACGCTGCACCAATGCTTCAAATATGTCGACAAATACGGCTTCGTGAAGACGAAATTTGCTGACATCGATCCCTTCAAAGGGGTCGAATCTTACTACTCGGACTCCTGCCTATACGAAAAGTCGAAGAGGCACCTTGATGAAGAAAATAAACAAGCTGGTACCGAAGCGGCCATGGGATCAGAAGGACCTCTGACAATCCACCTCCAAGCTCGCAAATCTGGAAGGTTCGTACCCCTTACCACCACTCTGCGGAAGGACGCGATCAGCCTCTCGGCGCAGGAAGAGCAGATGATAATCCGGCTACCAAGGTCTGGTCAAGTGCCAAGATCCACAACGGGGCCACTAACAATCAGACTGCCGAGAGTCGGTCAACCCCAAACGGAGAAGCTCAATCCCTCCGACAGGCCACTGACGATACGCCTTCCCAAGAAGGGTCGTCACCCCGATGCGAGGTCCGACACTTCTACCGAATCGGCCACTCTCCGCTCCACATCAAATGCCAAACTGGGGGTCGCTAGTCTGCCAACGACTCCGCGCTCTGCTCCATCAACTGAACCACTGACAATCAAGCTTCCCAGGTCGTCCTCTCAGTCTTCATTTACACAGGGGGTAGCCGAAGAGGAACCGGAGCTAGCCAAGTATGTGGCTGCCCACATTGATGACCCCTCCGCTGATGATGTAATCCCCTAGAAAAGATACCTTACTTCATCAATAAAGGGTTATTTTTGAACTACACCGAGCTCAATAAGCTATGTACAATGTATGCTATGGAACACGGTATAGGCACTCACCTACACACACAAGTGACAAATGTGTACACCGCGATCCAGCTTACTCCAGTAGAAGATGCTTACCGAATAATCGAGGGAGGGGATCATCCCATCATCTTCGGCCGGACGAACAACCCGCATCCCTTCACCATAGAGGAAGCCGGCCTCGGGTCAGACACCGGAAGACTGCCTCTGTATCTCTATAGCCCTCAATCCAAATATCTCATGCAGAAACACGGGTATGATCTGGAGACGACGCCAGGTTTGAACTACGGCACTGGGCAACGATTACCTTTGAAGCCGCCAGTCCCGGCGGGCAAACCACGAGACTACTATAGCAAAACTCGATGCGGGTTGGGGTATGTGACCCCTACTACAACCCCTGATAGTTCAGATGAAGAATGCGACTGGCAGTCACATTCAACCGGGTCACCAACTTCTGATTCGGATACCAGCATCGGAGATGTGTTCAGACAAGTCATGACAGTCAACATGGCATTCGCCGACGCTTACGAAGAAGACGAAGACATCCCTGAAATCCTCGAGCTAGAACCATGGGCCCAGCAGTTGGACGCACAATGGGAAAAGCGGTTCGAACAAAGAGAACCTCCTACTGAAGATGAGGTCATACAAGTGGATCTCGGCAGCGAATCTTCTCCAAAACCAATTTTCGTCAGTAAAAGCCTAACAGACGAAGAACGGGAGTCGCTGCTAGGAATTGTCAGAGAATACATTGATGTGTTCGCCTGGAGCTATGAAGACATGCCAGGGTTAAATCCCGACATTGCTCTTCATAAACTCAACATTCGGCCAGATGCGAAGCCAGTCAAGCAACAACAACGACGCTTCCACCCAGGCATCATGGACGCAATCGAAGCCGAAGTCAACAAACTGATAGCCAGCGGCTTCATTCATGAGGAGCAACATCCCGATTGGGTCGCCAATATAGTGCCCGTCCTCAAGAAGAATAGAAAGATTCGAATCTGCATCGACTTCCGCAACCTGAACGAGACATGCCCCAAAGATGAATTCCTCCTTCCTATCATAGACATCATGATTGACAATACCTGCGGCTTCGAACGTATGTCATTCATGGATGGCTTCTCGGGGTACAACCAAATCAAAATGTCTCCTGATGACGAAAAGCATACATCATTTCGAATACCAATTGGCATGTACTGCTACACAGTCATGCCTTTCGATTTAAAGAATGCCGGTGTCACCTATCAAAGAGCCATGAGCATCATCTTCAGAGACCACTTACGCAAGACAGTGGAGTGCTACGTTGACGATATAGCCGTTAAAAGCTGCTGCAAAGGAGACCATCTGCAGGATCTAAGGACGGTATTCGACCTAATGCGAGCACACAATTTGAAAATGAACCCTACGAAGTCCTTTCTGGGCGTATCCAGCGGGAAGTTCTTGGGCTTCATCATCACTGCAAAGGGTATCCATGTAGACCCTGAGAAGACAAAAGCAATCATGGAGATGGGTCCCCCGAGAAATCTTCGCGAACTCAAAGGCCTCCAAGGGAGGCTAGCTTACATTAGGAGGTTCATTTCTAACCTCTCTGGGCGATGCCGACCGTTCACGCACCTCATGAAGAAAGGAGTCTCATTCGTATGGGACGAGGAATGTCAACGTGCTTTCGACAGCATCAAAGAATATTTGTCAAATCCTCCAGTTTTGGTGGCTCCGGTTTCGGGAAAACCATTCCTGCTCTATGTCCGAGCAATAGAATACTCTCTCGGGGCTCTGCTGGCACAGAACAACGATACAGGCCATGAACAGGCCATATATTACCTCAGCCGAATGATGATTGGGCCAGAGCATCGATACACCGCTGTGGAGAAGGAATGCCTCGCCCTGGTGTTCGCCATTCAGAAAACGCGATAGTATGTCACCGGACAAACGATACACATGATCTCACGAATCAACCCTCTCAGGGTCCTCATGACTAAACCAGGGGCACTCAGCTCTCGCCTCGCTACATGGGCAATATTGCTGTCCCCTTATCATATGATCTTCGTCCCACAAAAGGCAGTCAAAGGTCAAGTCCTGGCAGACTTCTTAGCAGCCCACCCAGGCTCGGAGTCCTCCAGGATATATAAAAAGATCCCAGATGAGGTCGCCGACTCGTATGCGACCTCTCACGAGAATATATGGCGAATGTTCTTCGACGGTGCTTCGAGGACCGGACCTAAAGGTAATATAGTCGTCGGAGTCGGGGTAGTGCTGATCTCCCCTTCTGGATTGGTGATTAACCGCGCTTATTCCCTCACAGAGCCTTGCTCTAACAATGTGGCCGAGTACAACGCTCTGGTCATTGGCCTCCAACTCGCAAGAGAGCTAGGGGTAGAATACCTTGAAGTATACGGTGATTCCCAACTAATCGTCAATCAGATCCGGGGATCATACGAGGTCCGTCACGAAGACATGGTCCTCTATCACCAAATAGCGATTGACATCATCTCGTCGTTCGAGGGGTTCTTTATCGAACATGTCCCCAGACTCCAAAATATCGAAGCCGATGCCCTAGCTGGTCTTGCCGCTTCCCTAGCAGTTCTGAATTATGATCGCCAATCAGTGGATGTGATAGGCCACGAACTGGTCTGTCCCAAGAACAATGTGCAATTCGTGGCGAGTTATTCCGCACAGACGATCGAGGATGCCCCAGATTGGAGACAACCATTCATCGACTTTGTCGTCTACGACATCCTGCCCGAGAACCCAAAGGAAGCCACTTCCATCAGACGGTGTTCTCTCAGATTCTTCTACGATACAGAGACAAAAATGTTGTATCGTCGCTCCTACGACGGATTACTGCTTCGGTGTCTGTCAAATACAGAAGCCAAAGAAGCCGTACGAGAAGCATATGACGGTGTCTGCGGGGCCCATCAGCCCGGCCCAAAACTGTAAGACCGCCTTCGCTGAATGGGCTACTATTGGCCCACAATGGTGGAAGATACGATAGACTATGCTAGAAAATGTAAAGCCTGCCAAGTCCACGCGGACTTCATTCACCAACCATCCGAGTTTCTACATCCGACAGTGGCGTCCTGGCCATTCGAAGCATGGGGAATGGATATCATTGGTCCAATTACCCCACCTTCCTTCCGAGGACATCGCTTCATACTTGCGATCACTGATTACTTCTCCAAATGGGCGGAAGCTGTCCCACTCGCAGAAGTCAAGACTTCAAACGTGATCAGCTTCCTTAAGCATTACGTCATCTACCGCTTTGGACTGCCCCGAAGGATCATCCATGATAATGGTCCGCAGTTTGCAAGCCACGCATTCTATTGGTTTTGCGATAAGCACCGTATTCAGAATGTCGCTTCGACACCGTATAACCCGGTAGAAAACGGGTTGGCAGAAGCATTCGACAAAATAATCATCAAACTCCTCAAGAAGTTTGTCTCCTCCAACAAACGCGACTGGAACGAGAAGCTTGGCGAATGCTTATGGGCTTATCGTACCATAGTTCGAACAGCCACCGGGAACACACCATTCTCTCTGGTGTACGGGAGTGAGGCAGTCCTCCCATTGGAGACTCAAATCCTCTCACTACGCGTCGCCCTCACACATCAACTGACGACAGACAAAAATCACTATCGCCGGCTACAGGAATTGGAGGCACTAGACGAAAAGTGCCTCTTGGCTCAGCAACGAATTGAGCTATACCAAGCACGCATCTCCGAAGCCTTCAACAAGAAGGTCAAAATCAGAACATTCCAGGTGGGCGATCTCGTTCTGGCAGTACGGAGGCCGATGGTCATGACTCACAAGACCGCCGACAAATTCCAGCCAAAGTGGGAAGGCCCATTTATTATTGAGACAGTATTCTCTAACGGTGCTTACCGCCTCGTAAAACAAAATGGAGACTTGCTCATGTTGCCCATCAACGGCAAGTTTCTGAAGAAATATTATGTCTAAATGACATTCTCTCCAGATCATCGAGTCATGTACCCGCTGGTACCGTTGAACTCACATCCACATCATTTCAAATTATCGAGTCATGTACCCGCTGATGTCGCTGAACTCACCTCCACATTCCCTTCAGATTATCGAGTCATGTACCCGCTGGTGCCGCTGAACTCACACTTTCTCAATATTCTAAATTACCGAGTTATGTACCCGCTGGTGCCTCTGAACTCACATTTTGGTCACTCTTTCAGATAGTAAGTCACGTATGATTATACCTCTGAACTTCCTTCCTGGAAGAGATCCTCCCTCATGATCCACTACCCGTACTCCCAGCGCACAAAAAGGGTAATCGATCCACAAATTTTCGAAACGGCCATGTCCTCATTACCTCTGAGTCGTTTTCACTTCCACTAAAAACAGACCGCCCCCTCGCATAGAACGTCCACGTTCTTCTACCTCTGAGTCGTTCTGTGTACCCCCTCTTCATTGAGCCCACTCCTGCCATGTCCTCATTACCTCTGAGTGGGAAGGCTCCGTCGAAGAAACCTTCATGCTTGCCATGTCCATATTACCTATGAGCAAGTATGTCGGTTCCCTTTCAACCTATTATCCGTACCCACAACTAGAGTACGACAAGGATAGTAGGTCCACAAATGTCCTCTGTTGACCACAAATGTCCTCTGTTGAGTACAAATGTCCTCTGTTGACCACAAACGTCCTCTGTTGACCACAAATGCCCGTTGTTGACCACGAATATCTTCCGTGAAGTCTCCCCTGCCATGTCCTCCTGACCTCTGAGCAGGAAGATTCTACGGTAAAACCCTCATGCTTGCCATGTCCTCATAACCTCTAAGCAAATATGTTGGTTTTCCTTTCATCCTATTATCCATATCCTGAACCAGGGTACGTCAAGGATAATAGGTCCACAAATATCCCTTGCTAAGCTTCTTAGCATAAATCCACCATCTCACCATGCCCCGGGAGCCCAGCTGCTCTACGGCATTCTTTTTTCCAATACCGAGAGCACCCATGACCACTTTGCCATGGCTGTTTCGGACATCCTGACCAAACTTGTTATCCGTACCTAAAACCAAGGTACGCCTAGGGTAACAGGTCCACAAATAATCCCCCAGCAAGTCCAATTCCACAAACCCCACAAGTACAAGAAAGAGGAGATGAGTTGAAACATGCTCATTTATTCAAAATTCAAAGTGCTACATCATTTGGGATCACATCCCTTACAAAAAGAAAAGAAAAAAAGAGAAGCAAAAGAAAATAGAAAACCGATCACTGCTCCGGGGCACATGACGCCCTGAGACGGTCCGTCAGCAAGGCAACCGGCCGCTCAAACCTCTGGGTGGCTCGACGCTCCGCCTCTTGGGTCAGCACCGCCTCGTCCTCCAGTTGAGCATGGGCTTGCCAGTTATCCTCGAATCTCTTAAAGGCCTGCTCCAAGTTAACAGAAGATCGAAAAACCTTCTCGGCCTCCCGAACGATTGACTCCTGTTCCGTCCGAGCAGCCTTTAGCTCTGACTCTAAGAAGGCCAACTCCTTCTGGAGTGCGAGAATCCGCTCCTTCGTGTCAGCAATTCCACGAGAAGCAGACTCTTCCCGAGCATGACAAGCCTGACTCCGACGACCCAGCCTGTCAGACGACGCGGAGAACTTGTCAAGGTCTCTCTGTACAACTGGCCCGGCAGTATCTCGAGCGAGCTTGATCCTATCCCGAGCAGCAATGAGGAAGCCCCGCTCCTGCTCAATCGCAGCAGGCAAGCCTGCATGTCGTATCGCCAGCAATTGGGTCACCAGCTGATCAGCCTCTGCCAATTTAGGCTCCAGGAGTGCAGCCAACCCCACCCCGCCGAAAAGAGACTTCAAAGTTGCAACCTGACCCCGAGCGCACCGCAGAGACAGAGTAAAAGGGGCCCCCCGTTCCACAGCAGCATCTACGCCCCTCTTTAAATGGCGATAGAAGCTATCGACCATATCCTGCGTCACCTCGTCCAGAGCCTCCGAGGAAGCCGGTGTCAACGGAAGTGTAGACGGCAACGCTGAAGAAGACGCAACAGAATCTGCCGCTCCTGCCATAAGAGAAACAAACTCCGCACGGAAGGACGCATGAACAGCGGCCAACTCCTCTTAAGCGGCCCGCAGAACTTGAATGCTCGGCAGGGCCGAGAGATCAATCTCCGGAGACGTATGATCAGCAAAGGATGAGGTGGAGACCATCGCCAGCTCCATTCCCATCTGCCCGGGGCTGGCAGGAGGCCCCTCGACATGAGACGACGAATGAGAGGAAACGCTCCGTTCTCCCAGATCACGGCAGGCCGAGCCTTCCCCAAGAACATCCGCGGTGGGAAGTAAAGGGTCAGGACCTGTAGGGACAAGGCAACTATGAATCGATTTGACCCAGAGGATTTGTTGATAGAGCAAATAAGCCCCCTCACTAGTCAATATTTGGCTTATCTTACCAGTAGAGGAGTGTGGAGGCTGAAGGTCGCCTACAGCCACCGTAGCCTCTTCACCAACAGTCTCCGAGTCAGGTATAATAGGCTCCTCCGCCCCGGCACCCTCGGGAAGGGATGCAACGAGATCGGCGTCGCCCTGCTGAAGTTCAGCAATCTCAGAGACGGGCCCGAGGAGACCCTCATCACCCCGGGCCGAGGCCTCAGCAACCTGGGAGCTTCCAGCCGCCGCTGAGAGAGCTCCCGCAGAAAGGACCGCGGCACACATATCGCTAATCAAAGCAGCAAGGGCCGGATCAACGTCAGGGGTAGTAGACGATTCAGGAGAGCCTGGTTCGTCAGACGCCTACAAAGAAAAAATGGTCAGGTCATGTCTCCAAGAAAGAAAAAAGAAAACCACAACAAAGAGATGACTCTGACTGGGTCTTACCTCCGGAACATCGTCTGCATCTTCACCCTTCTCGGTAATAGGTAATTCACGAGATCTAACGGCAGCTCTCTTCACGGAAAAGGTCGATCTGCTGTCAGAAGACTCACGTCTGACTCGTTTACGTGAGGGACCAGACACAGCGGGAGGCTGTTCTTCCCTCACTACTTCCTCTTGTGTAGCAAGTAACGGATCCTCCGCCAGTTCATCGGGTGTGGGGAGCGGTTGATCTGGTACTTCTTCACCCACACCAGAAAGGGAGTCTCCGCTATCATGGTCATCATCCTTCTCAGCCGACTCGGAGGGCTCTGATTCAGGGAGGGGAGTCTGGAGCGCTAGTTGCTTTCTAGCCTTGGCCCCCTTGGGTTTCTCCTCTAAACCGGTACCCACGATGAAGCTGGTACTCTGATCGAAATTAACAGGAGGCTTGTTCGCCATAACATGATACAAGGCAGCCACGTACAAAATTTCCCTCGACGTCTTAGCATCGGGGACCGAGAAGCTGGCCCGAGTATGATAAGCGTCATAATAATTCCACGCCCTGACACCATCAAGGACGCTACCTTCAAAGCCCAAGCAAGGGTTAGGACAATCAAGGAATAACTGGCTATAGCCAAATTGGCGGGAAAACCTACTAGGTAGGTAGGGCTCCAGGTACACGTTATCACGGTTGTGATAAACCAGATGCGCGGGGCGGATGTTGCGCAACCAGGTGAGCATATTCGGAGATAAAAAGTGAGAAGGTCCGGTACCATCAAGGTATACACTCCTCACTTCCTCATCAGAAAAATAAGGAACAGACACAAAAAAGTCACACCCATCCACCCTCGCCAGCGCCTTCCGACAAGCTGGCATAGTATTGTATTCCCAAGACCGGCGATGTCATTTGAAAAGGAAAGCGTCTTCATCTGTAGCATCTTCCGCTATTCCAGGTCCCATCCAAGACTTATAGTGCATCGCCAACTACCCCATCAAATAGTGGAAAGGCAGCTCTATGTGCTCAAAATCCAGCGCCTTATTGCGCGCAATAACCTTGGACGAGAATGTTCGAAGACCATGGTGTATGCTGTACACCATAGCAGGAAGGAGGGCCAGTCTAACTCCAAATACCAGTTTAACGGCGGGGAGGATGAAGTGGCGACCGATCCGCTCGATAGAACCTGCTCCCCCCGAGACTACGCAGTTCCGTAGCCATATCATTAAAAATCCAGCCAGAAGTGCCTTCTCTGACATCGGCTTGGTGCCATAGTAAAAATAGCTGAGAGAGTCAGTTTGACTCCCGAATATGTCGCTCTTGGACCGCGACTTCTTGACGCCCAACATCAGGTCCTTTATCTCTCCCTGGGTGCGAGGAGTTCGAGGAGTAACCCCGCCAGATGGGTCAACTTTAAAAAGATAATTAATCCAGGATGTGGTGTGGGGAGCGGTCCCTTCTGAGCTATCCACCATTTTTATAGCCATCTGGTGACAAGCACTATGATGGCACAACCTGGGACTGGAAATTGGAATCTGAAATCAGTATTTACACTGATTTCTAATATCACACACACATATGTGTACACTTAACTAAAAACTGCACACTGACTTCTATATCCACACACACGCACACATTTACACTAAACCTGACACTCTATATCCATGTTACACACACACATATGTACAAAACCCGAGAGCCTATACCTATCCACTCTATACACACACACATTACTGTCACACACACACACACACATTGAGATATACACACATGAACACAGGAGCCTAAGACCCTATATGTTCAGCTACTACCTATACACACACACACACACACACTGTTGTACATACACACACATTCCATGACACACACACACACATGTACTCGAAACTGAGAACACACACACATTGAGATATCACTAGCCTATCACCCTAGCCTACGTTGTTATATATATACACACACACACACATAAACTGAAAACTCACAAGCCTGTCACTGATATATTGATTTCCTATTCACACACACACACGTTCATGTACTGCTAACACCCTTCACTCATACATACACACACACCACCGATATCTACACACACACACACACTCAACTGCTCACTGGAAACCTATTTCATGTTACACTGAAAACTAAAAAACTGAGAACACATTGTCACACACCCTTACACTAAACTGAGAACCTATCTACTGTTTTTCTGAAATCTATACACACACCCTTACACTAAACTCATACACACACACATGTACACAGGCCTGAGAACACCCTATCTACAGTACACTCACTCACACATTGCTATACACACACATGAACACTAAACCTGAAAACCTATGTTGTGACCTACACACACATACACATAAGTACACATAAAATCTGAGAACATCCCCTTTTCTTTTCTGAAAACTGAGTTATACTTTGAAAACTTGAGAGCACACACCATCTCTCTATTTATTTACATGTCTCGCTTACCTAACTATTTCACCCTCTCTATATGCATGTCTACACTATCACTACATTACATGTTGACACTAACGCACCCCTCTCTATGAATGTATGTGTTAACATGATATATATATGGGAGCGGATCCAAAGCCCCCTTAGAAAACCCCCTAAAAATCTCCCTCACTCTAATTCGTAATATTAATGTTAATATTAATGTTAATGTTAATATTAATGTTAATATTAATGTTAATATTAATATTAAATTTTTTTTAATTTTTTTATATATTAATGTTAATGTTAATGTTAATGTTAATATTAATGTTAATAATAATGTTAATATTAATATTAATTTTAATGTTATGTTTAATGTTAATTTTAGTATTTAATGTTAATATTAACATTAATATTAATATTAACATTAAATTACGGTTTAGAGTGAGGGAGGTTTTTAGGGGGTTTTCTAAGGGGGCTTTTGATCCGCTTCCTATATATTTTTTTTCTATATATATATATATATATATATATATATATATATATATATATATATATATATATATATATATATATATATATAGAGAGAGAGAGAGAGAGAGGATATATATGTATATCCTCTATATATATAGAGAGGATATATATATAGAGGATATATATGATATATATATATCATATATATCCTTCTTCTTTTTATAGGATATATATGATATATATATCATATATATCCTCTCTCTCTCTCTCTCTCTATATATATATATATATATATATATATATATATATATATATATATATATATATATATATATATATATATATAGAGAGAGAGAGAGAGAGAGAGAGAGGATATAAAAATATATATATATATAAAAAATATATATATAAAAATATATATATATATATATATATATATATATATATATATATATATATATAGAGAGAGAGAGAGAGGGGATATATATATATCCTCTCTCTCTCTCTCTCTCTCTCTCTCTCTCTCTATATATATATATATATATATATATATATATCCTCTATATATCCTCTATATATGAGTGTAGCTATGTGAATGATGATAACATGAATACAATATATGTATAGTATCTATGCATTGTTGTGGTTCAGATTGCCTTGTGATTGTGTGTGAGTTGCTAGCTTAGGCTTGGTTAGGCCTAGTGAGACTTGTTAGACTTGTTTGGACTAGGATTTGACCTAGTTGACTTAGTTTGACTAGTGTGGTTGGCTAGAGTTGACCAAGTGTTGACTTTAGTCTAGTTTGACCTAGACATCATGCAGATGCATTGTACATTTTATTTATCATCCCCGTATACATCTTGACTTGTGTTGCTCTAAATAGGAGTCACTACCAAAATAACCAGCTTTAGCGACGGCCAGATCCGTCGCTAGACCGTCGGTAACATGACTTACCGACGGCTTAGCGACGGATATTTGATGAAAATAGCCGTCGGGAAAAGCGTCGTCGCTATAATCTTCCCGTCGCTAAGCCGTCGGACAAATGATTAACCGACGGACTAGCGACGGATTACCGACGGCTGACTTTCAACGGATTAGCGACGGATTAGCGACTTATTTTCGTCGGTTTACATGCCATATAATATTAAAATATTCGTCGCGAAGCCGTCGTAAATAGGTCGGTAAAAGCGTATCAGAAAGGTCATGATACGCAAAATCAGTCGCTAGTCCGTCGCCATACCGTCGTTAACCGCGACGTTTTAGCGACGGCTTAGCGACGGCAAGGGCGTCGGCCTGGTTCTGGAAAGCTTCCATATTTCCAGAACCATGTCGACGGATAATTGGTCGCTAATCCGTCGCTAGTCCGTCGTCATCCTCGACATATTAGCGACGGATTAGCGACCAACTATCCGTCGCTAAGTCTCTGGAAATCTACCATATTTCCAGAACCATGTCGACGGATTCGCCGTCGCTAGGTAGCCGCTAGGTCGTCGCTAACTGCAAAATATTAATATCACCCAGGTAGCGACGGATTTGCCGTCGCTAGGTAGCCGCTAGGTTGTCGCTAACATTCACACACCCAGTTAGCGACGGAAATCCCGTCGCTAGTCCGTCGGTAACTGCAAATATCCGTCGCTAGTTAGTCGCTAGTCCGTCGCTAAATGCAACATTAAGAAAAAAAAAATTACAGAAACATTCTATTTCACCAAATATCCAATATCCAATATCCAATATCCAATATCCAATATCCAATATCAAACAGAAATATCCAATATCCAATATCCAATATCAAACAGAAATATCCAATATCCAATATCCAATATCCAAACATCCATGTACGATCAACAAATATCCAAATTCATAATATCCAATATCAAACAGAAATATCCAAACACAAATACACAAATTCATAATATCCAAACAAATTCATAATATCCAAACAGTACAAATATCCAAAAACAATACAAATATCATTGAGATGGGGGGGGTCGTCGATCGGCCCGGCGGATGTACTCTTCCACCATGTACGCCGGCACCTGGGACAACACATGCTCTGGAAGGTTGCGGAGCTGCTCTGCCGACATCATGTCCATGAGCCCAATGAGCGCAGTATCCGGTACCAGGCGGACCTCGGCATTACGGTCAAATGAATAACGTCCAGGGTCGGAAGGACCGGCAACCGCAGTAGACGTACCGGGAGCAGACGGATCTGGACCGGGAGCAGAAGAAGGACGCGGAAGGCGCTCCAGCACATCCGACATTAGACTCCGCATTTCCGACATATCGGAGGTGAGAGTCGCAAGCTGCTGCCTCATATCGTCCGACGGGGGCGCGGAAGGAGGCGGGGGCGGTGGATATCTCAGAGTCGCGCCCTGCAACGACGCCGCCATGGAACCTACGCCGTAGACGCGCCCTTTATTAAAGCCGCCGACAGACTCTACGAACACGTCGTCGTAGCGAGCCGTCATAGAAGAGGGCGTCTGGGTGGGCGTCGTCTCGCCGACAACCTCGGCAGGGGGCTCAATCTGACTAAGGGCCTCACGATATGCAGCCTATCCAATGAATGTGTTTATACTATAAGTTTTCCTAAGTTATAATCTAAATCCTATGTTTCCCTAAGTTATAATTTGAATCCTACGTTCACCTAATTAAGTTAACAATAATTATATTTCTAATATAAATCTCATAAACGTAATTACTTACATCAGTCGCCTGGGCCCTCGCGTCGACGAAGCTCCCGTCTGCCCGCCTCTTGTGTGTATGCAGGAATACATCGTAGGCGGTGACCGACTCCGGCTCTCTCCCCTCCTTTACCGCCTGTCGTGCCTGCATACGAAATATACGTCGAATTTAATTAACTACGTATATTAATAGTACCGAATTTAATAGTGAAATGAATTTGCGGTATCTCACCAAATCTGCACGCGTCGCTGCGTGGGGCTTTGAACCTCCTGTATGCAGAGCAGCGACCTGTCTGCTCGCCTTCGCTTTCTCTGATTTCTCCCTGTACTGAGCAGTATTCATCTTATCCAACATCTGCTCGTAGTACTCCTCCCGGAGCCACTTCTTCCTCGAATGCGCCGTACGAACGTCGTACACCGCATCCCGTATCTTCTTCCCGGCGGCGGCTTTGTAGGCCTTGCGAATCAACTCCTCGCGATGGGGGGGCCACCAGAACGTCGTCTGACATACAAATAAAATTATCACGTAATTAAAAATTAGTGGATTAAAGAATAATTAATAATTAACCAAAAGATATATATATATACCTTCATCTCCTCGAGCCAGACGTACTGCATGTTATGAGGCACCTCAGAAAAATTGAGGTAAGGGCCATGGTAGTTTTCCCGGATAATTTGCCCGAGTATCCGGGCAGCATCAAACGGGAAAAACCTACAAAGAAGCAAAGACCGGATTATTAACTTGAATAAATGAAACAAATTTAATAAATTAACTTAAATTTACTTACGTATCACCCGCGGGCCATAGCTCGCGTCGGTTCTCGCCTATCGGCCTCTCTGGAGGCGTCGGAGGATCCGCGGCTCCGCGGATGTACTCACCGGTAGCAGGATGAAGCTGAATCCGGGGGTACTCCGGAGCCCACCCTGCAGTAACTGATGGTGTACCCGCTGGTGCATCCGGGGGCGGAACGGATCCGCTAGCGGATGGAGTCTCAGGCCTCGATGAAGATGAAGGATGGGTCGCAGAGATAGATCGACGGCGGGAAGAGTCTGTGGCCGGGCTCTCCAGGTCGGGATCGGAGGACTCTATATCCGGGGTATGTGGAAGGCGACCACGACCGCTACCACCACGACCGCTACCATCACGTCCACGGCCGCTACCATCACGTCCACGGCCACCGCTACCACCACGCCCACCATGGCCAGTACCGCCACCACCAGCACCACCACGACTACCACCAGCACGAGTGGTAGTGACCATGACCTGTAAATAGAACACATAAATATAATTAACAATATAGAAGGACCGGCCAGCATGAGTACTGAGATCCCGACTGTCCGAAAGGGGCGAAGCCATCAGCACATAGCGCCAGGCGTACATTTCTAGGCTCTGCAGCAAAATCTGGATGACACAAATCAAAATGTTTCCACGCCTCTCCATCCGAAGGATGTGACAATTCTCCTTCGTCCTTTATGCGTTCTTCGCTGTGCCACGTCATGTGTTCTGCTGTATTTAGAGACATATACATCCTCTGCAAGCGCTTCGTGATCGACAAGTAATGCATATACTTGTAAGGACGTCGTTTTCTAGTCGACTTTCCTTTTCCCTGTACTGGCTTGTAACGATCCGCATTACAGAAGCTGCAACTTTCTGATACGCAATTCTCTTTGTAGTACAACATGCACCCGTTGCGACAACAATCTATCTTCTCGTACCCCAGTCCCAGTTGTCGGACCATCATCTTTGACTTGTAGAAGTTTTTTGGTAGCTCTTTTGATTCCTTCGGTAACACCTCCTTGATTACTTCTGTGATCCGATTATAGCAAGCTTGTGGCAAGTTAAAATCAGACTTTATGTTCAACAACCGCATCGTCACTGACAGTGCGGAATGAGTCTCACAACCAGGATATAGAGAAGTATCTGCGTCCTGAAACATGTCATAGAACTCCTTCGCCTCGGGATTAGGATCCTCCGGATCAAAATTAGGCCCTGCCGCATCATACACCATATCTCGTGCAAGGTTCTGCAGATCTCCATAATCAACAGAGCATCCGTGGTCTTCGATGACATCCGTTGCAGCATTATCATCAAAAGCATAAGTAGCAGCTTCCGCAGCCTGTCTTTCCGAATATAGTTCACCTTGCGATGACCACAGGCCGTAATTACGTACGAAACCCTTACGGGTCAAATGATCTCTCACAGTCACCACTTCTTCGTAACGTCTATTGTGACATTTAACACATGGACACTTAATTTTGTTACCGTCCATGTACTGAGCTTTGCTCATTGCATAATTAAGAAATACTTCCACGCCTGCCTGAAAATCGTCACTCACACCAATTCTACTCTCGTGTTGCCGTTTGTACATCCATGTACGATCAACAAAATAACGACTCATCCTCAATTTGGATGTGAAAATCTGTATCGTAAGACAAACTAAACATAAGAATCTGTATCTTAAATTACATTCTCAGTTCGACCCAAGACAGTGATTAAGAATTTCTCAGGATTTAACAAACAGTAAACATTAAATAGGAAACTCAGATTTCAGGAACCAACTTACAGTGGGCATGTGTTCATGTGGGCTCAATCTTCAAATCAGTCTAAAAGGGATGAATCAATATCAAGTATTAAGGAAATGAAGTTAATTCTCAGTCCACATTTCACATACCATTCCTCATTCGAATCTCAGTCTAAATGATTTCTAGGCCAATCTAGGTCAAAGTCAACTCTAAGTCAAACCTGGTCAACTGTCTATGGCATACCACATATACCTATATACATATGTGAAATCCTCAATATATATATATATATATATATATATATATATATATATATACAAATATACATCCTCAACATCCAATCTAATATACTAACTCACCAAGAGCATTCACTCACACACAAAGGTTAAGGGCTGAAAACTGAGAACAGGATAAGGAGAAAATCTGGGAACAGTGGACATGTGTGTGTACCTATGGGTGTTGTGTGTGTAGAGGAAAATGTGTGTGATATGTGGTCAAGTGATGTGCAAGTGCAAGTGTCAAGCCAATGTGTCAAGGAGTGAGTGTGAGTAATTCCAACAATGTGTGTGGTGTCACATGTTTGTGAGTGTTCAAAATAGTAAGTACAATTATTGCGGTCAGAAGATAACTTTCTTTTGCTTACTTATTGCGGTCAGAAGATAACTTTCCAGTTGAAGCAAAAATTATATAATACAGTTACGACTATTCATATTTTATGGATTAGAGCGTTGGACAATTAACGTATGTACAATTTTATTTTCAACACTATGGCGGGCGGGATCATAAATATCTGAACAAAGGAAAGAAACCCTAACCCTCACCCCCCTGCCCCTCCCCCCCACCCCCCCCTAACCCTAACCCTCACCCCCCAGCCACCCTCACCCCCCTGACCCTCCCCCCCACCACCCCTAACCCGAACCCGAACCCCCCCAGCCCCACATCACCCCCCAGCCCCCCACCACCCCTAACCCTAACCCGAACCCGAACCCCCCCAGCCACCCTCACCCCCCCTGACCCTCCCCCCCATTCACCACCCCCCCCCCCCCGCCCTCTCCACCCCCGCGAAGCCGACCCCCCCAAAACCAAAAATTAGTGAGAGAGAGAGAGAGAGAGAGAGAGAGAGATACCTGCGAGAGAGAGAGAGAGAGAGAGCCGCGAGAGTGTCGGAGAGAGAGAGCCGCGAGAGAGAGAGAGAGAGAGAGCCGCGAGAGAGAGAGTGTTTTGGGGGGAATGAAAAATTCCCCCCCGTCGGTTCAGTTTAAGTTAGGGCACAGAGTCTAGCGACGGAATAGCGACGGAATAAATTAGTCGCTAAACCGTCGCCAAATAAAAGCAGTGTTCCGACGGATATATCCGTCGCTAGTTAGTCGCTAAAGTTCCCGCCAATGCTTTAAAGATTTTGCCGCCAACATTTGCGACGAACAAGCGACGACAACTGAATCCGTCGCTAACGTTCGTCGACTGAGCGACGGAAAACCGACAAATTGTTACATTTAAAATTAAAAAAAATTATGTTATGTTGTCTGTCGCTAATCCGTCGCTAAGAAGTCGGAAACTGGTCGCTATTAGCGACGGAATCCTTCCGTCGCTAAACTTCCGTCGGTAAAGTTGGGTATTTTAGTAGTGAGTCAGATACCTCATCTCGGACAGTACATTCACTTCAGACATTCAGATACCAGACGAGTACATTCTCTGATCATTTCATAACTTGCTTAGGATTATATTCTTGCTCTAGATTACCTTATTTGATGCTGTCACGATATTATCATGGATTGGTACTATATGAATTCCTACATTGAGATGTTATCCCCCTCACGAGCATCGGATACTTCATGTCATGTGTTTCATGTACATCATGTATTCATCGCTCTCATGTTATTCATGTATACTCATGTGCTTTATGTACGTTCATGTACGCTCGTGTACTCTCATGTGCTCCCATGTACGGCCATGTTTCTCATGTGCTTCATGTGTAACCTATACTTCATGTGTACCCCTTTATGGGCCTTCATGTGGAATTCATGTGCACTCAGTTCTGAGCCCTCATGTATACTTCATGTGCACCCATCTATGGGCTTTCATGTGAAAATTATGTGCGTAACATAACTTGTCTGGATCCTTGTATATTGATTGGGGTATGGGAGAGTATAAATAGTCATGTGAACAATTCCAAAGTAGTGTAATCATGTGCAAACTCTTTAGTATATTCATATGCAAATCCAACCGTTCACATATCGACTTTGTACTCTACATCACTAGTCACTGATAGTTCTCTACTTATAGTAGATATTTCTATTACAGTTCTCTCTTTTACATCATGTACATTCTTTCAGTTTTCATGTATCGTACTCTCTTGCATGTTTATATTTTCTAACCTGTTATGATCTGTATGAGATGTATTGTGCTCGCTCCTGTCATGACTGGACCTATTGAAAAATATTACAGAGGATGATGAGGAACCCTGCACCCCTTACTATGGAGCTTGCCTAGATGACACTCGTAACCTGGACCCTTGGGAGGTTCAGGCAGCTGCTGAGGATGATACACATGCATAGTATAGATAATTTAGACTGTTCTTTCTTTTCATGTCAGTTGTTGTCTTTGAATTCAGAGTTGTATTATTTTGGAGATGTTGAGACTTGTGTTTGTTAACTTTGATTTATTTTACTTTTGTTTGTACCTCAGTTTTGAGGATTTCCTTATCTATTTCATCATGCTATATTATACATCTAGATTGTGATTGAGTTGTACCTTCTGTGACTTGGCCTCCAGTTGGAGGGTATTCATATTGTGTTAGTTATGTTCATGACCTAGAACATCGTTCTACCGTCGACACTGCGGCGTAGGCTGGACGTACCCACTTCTCGTGTCCCTACACTGTGTGCGGGTCGTGACACCACAGCATGCTCAGAACAGGGGGAGGCTCCGCCGCGAGGAGAGGGGGGAAAAGACGAATGGCGATGAATAGAGGTGGTCGAGCGTCGACGACCAGGGGGAGGTGCCGCCGCAAGGAGAGGGGGGAGGAGGAGGGGAGGAGGGGGGATGTCGGAAGGGGCAGGGGGGCCGTACCTGAGCCGGGGAGAGCCACCAGCAGGGGCTGGGAACACAGAATCGTCCAGGGGGGAGCTCTCAAGGTTTTTTTTTTTTTTTTCTCTTTTCACATATGATCAACCTATAGATTACCACATCATATGGTTAGAAAAAATTGATCCCATATCATTACAAAATCCAAAACATATGGAATATATATTTAGACCTCGCTTGGTTCGCGGAATGGAAGGGAAAGAAAATCAATTCCTTGTCATTTCTTTTCTTTTGGGAAACTTTAATTTCTATTGATTTTCTTTTCCAATGTTTGGCAATGCCAAGGAATTTGGAAAAGAAAATAAATACTTCAATGTGGAAAAGTAATTCCTTGCTTGGATGGATGGAATTACTTTCCTCCCTAATTTTTCTTCCATTGGGAATCACTTTCCTTTCCTCCTCAATTCCTTTAGCACTCAAACATAGGAAAGTAATTACTTTCCTTTCCCAACTCGGAGATTCCGCGAAAGGAAATCAATTCCTTGTCATTTCCTTTCCTTTGGAAAATTTTGTTTCCCATCGATTTTCATTTCCGATGTTTGGAAATGCCAAGGAATTTGGAAAGGAAAGTGATTCCTTACTTGGATGGATGGAATCCATTTCTCCCCTAATTTTTCTTTCATTGGGAATCACTAGTTTCCTTTCCTCCTCAATTCCTTTGGCACCCAAACATAGGAAAGTAGTCACTTCTCTTTCCCAACCCGAAGATTCCGCAAACCGAACGAGGCCTTAGATGAGATAGATATATCCAAAACAGGGTTGAACCCAACCCGACCCGTTTGGTTCGCAGGGAAAGGAAATCAATTCCTTGTCATTTCATTTCCTTTGGAAAATTTTGTTTCCCACCGATTTTTATTTCCGATGTTTGGAAATACGAAGAAATTTGGAAAGGAAAGTGATTATTTCAATGTGGGAAAGTGATTCATTGCTTGGATGGATGGAATCAATTTCTTCCTTAATTTTCCTTCCATTGGGAACTTTTCTTTCCTCCTCAATTCCTTTGGCACCCAAACATAGAAAAATAATCACTTCTCTTTTCCAACCCGAATATTTTGCGAACCAAACGAGACCTTAGATGGGATAGATATATCCAAAATAGGATTGAACCCAACCCGACCCGACCCGTTATTGTCAGGATCCGATAACCAATCATGTGTCCACGAAAGAGCCACACTTTTCTCTCCACGTGTACGTATCCGCGTCTCCAATCAAATCAGTCCAAATGTTGCAGATGCAAGATGCCAGCATCAGATCACGATCCGAACCGTTAGCAGCCACACGATTCGGATCCTACGGCTATCACAAACATCACGAGAATGATTGACAACTAACTGGTCACGTTGGATCATTTTTTCATATCGATCCCCTAAAACCATCCTACTTTTACATTAAAATCCCATGACTGGTGTTATTTACTTAAAAGCCCCTCAACAAAAGTTGAGTCATTGGTCAACTTTTTTTTCTCCATGGAGGGAGGAAGAGGATGGAAATTGAAGAAGAGGGACTCATATTAGTTCTGTTTGTTCCTTCTCAATGATGTTTATAGACTTATAGTTAAGACATATGAATATTAATATACAGATCCAACTTTAATTAAACTATTTGTTTATTAATTTTGTTATTCTATTTACATATATAGTGTTAAGAACAAAAAATTATTATAACGATAATAAGTTTAAATAAAGTAGATAAAACAAAAAAAAAGTTTGAAACAAATTGGAAGAACGAAACGTTCCGCCAGTGGTACAGGCGAAAATTGAACTTAGTCAATTTCTGCCAGTAGCACTGGCGGAAATCCAGCGGGGGGGGGGGGGGGGGGGGGGGGGGGGGGGGGTGGACGATTGTGTATAGTAAATTATTTGAGACTTTAAGAAAATAGATTACAATAATACTAAATATATTACAATAATACTATTTAATATTTAAGTATGCTCTTAACCTTCTAGTTGTGGTTCGAGTCCCATGATGGATGTTGATTTTTTTTTTTTTAAACAAATTGCGTTAACTACCCTTATGTTTTACATTTATTACAGAAACCACTCCTACTTTGAAACTAATTACACGGACCACCCATATACCTTTTATTTTATATAGAAACTTATAACACTAATAAGGAGAGGGATGGTTAGTGTAATTATTTTTGAAATATGAGTAGTCCCTATAATACTCATGAAACATAGGAGGGGTTTAGTGTATTTATTTATTTTATTTTTGAAAAAATAAATAAATCAATGTCCACCATGGTCTCGGTTAAGAGCTTTGCACTCTACCAACTGACCTAGACAAGTTACTTGAACCCCAAATAGTATCATTGTAACCTAATTATCCTCCAAAGTCTCTTATTTTACAAAAATATATTATTATTATACACCACCTACACTCCCCTACCCCCCCCCCCCCCCCCAACACCTGCTGGATTTTCGCCAGTCACTGGCAAAAATTGGACAATATTCAATTTTTGATTGTAAATTGTTAATTTTTAATTGATTGATTTTAGCTAGGTATTTGAATTATTTAGCTAATTATTTAAAGTCTTTTTCTACCCAAGCCCATTCCCTATCCAAACCCATCTACCCATCTACCTATCAACCAATTCAACTAAACCCACTACCCCTTATCTGACTCCACCGACTCCTCTCAACCGCACACGCTTTCTGTTGGAGTGGGTGGGGTTC
The DNA here is from genome assembly GCA_029216955.1 of Iris pallida. Classification (NCBI taxonomy): domain Eukaryota; kingdom Viridiplantae; phylum Streptophyta; class Magnoliopsida; order Asparagales; family Iridaceae; genus Iris; species Iris pallida. Next base: position 27,494,774 of record JANAVB010009198.1, on the reverse strand, counting down.
CCAACCTATGTGGAGAAGACCCCGGAGTGCGACGAGCGCCGTCCGAAGTCGGAGAAGCTCGGGAAGTAGGCGACGTTGCTGCTGCTGCTGCTGCTGGAGCTTCTGGGAGCAGAGGATCCGAGTTCGGCCCGAACTCGGTCCCAGGCCGAGTTCTGGCCGAACTCGGTCTGGCTGTTCCAGCGTTTGGCCAGTAGGTGCTGGCTGCCCCGCACAGAGTTCTGGCCGAACTCTGTGTTGTCGGGGGCTGAAGCGGGATTATGGATGAGTTTTCATCATTGGATCTAATCCAACGGTCCAGGTTGGTTGCGGGATTGGGGAGTTATATTGAGTTTTCTCAACCCTAATTGATAATCGCAAGTATTGGACAACACAAAGTTTTGAGAGAGAAGGAGGCAAGAGTGCCATTGCAACTTCGGAGAAGAAGACGGAGGATTGAAGGTCGTTTTCGAAGGAGATCGTGTTTCGGGTAATCTCTACTCGTCGTTCTCGTTCTTCGTAGCCTTGTAATCATTGTTCTTGTCTCTGAGTGTTGTGGGGATCCGATTTGGATCGGGAGGAGTTTGTAGAGGGTGTAATTCTTCTATTCCATTAGTGGAGGCTTCTCAGGGTTGGACTCCGATCGTCCCGTGGTTTTTCCCGCAAGGGTTTCCACGTCAAAAATTCTCTGTGTCTGCGTGGTTTGCTTTGTGTGTTCGTTTTTGGGTTCGTGCGTTGTATTGCTCGGTCCTCTCGCAGGTACTCTCCGGTTTGGGGAAAGGTTTCCGCGTTTCTTTCCCAACAGAGTGGTATCAGAGCATAGGTTTTGTTCTGGCTGATACCATCAGAGTGGTATCAGAGCTTTGGGTTCAAAGGGTGTCAGGAGTTGACAGAGGAACCAGAGAGGAGAGATGGACGCGAAGCCGGTGCGCATGGTGAATCTTAATGGCACAAACTATCATTATTGGCGGAGCAAGATGAAAGATTTGCTATTTGTCAAGAAGCTGCATCTACCTGTGTTTGCAACCGAGAGGCCCAGTGATAAATCCGAGGAGGACTGGAAGTTCGAGCACATACAGGTGTGTGGGTACATACGGCAGTTTGTTGATGAGAACGTGTACAACCACGTTGCCAATATTGAGCACGCGAAGACGTTGTGGGATAAGCTGGAATCCTTGTATGCGAAGAAGACCGGGGTAAACAAGTTGTTCCTGATCCGAACGATGATGGGTCTGCGGTACAAGGATGGGGCGTCTATTACGGATCACTTGAGTGAGTTCCAGGGCGTGGTTGACCAGCTGTCTCCTATGGGAGTCAAGTTCGACGACGAAGTTCAGGGACTGTGGCTGCTGTGTACCTTGCCAGACTCGTGGGAGACCGTACGAGTATCTATGATCGCTTCTGCTCCAGAGGGCGTGGTCAGTCTGGAGTTTGCCAAGAGCGGGGTGTTGAATGAAGAGATGCGGAGACGTTCTCAGGGCACTTCATCCACATCCCACCACTCAGAGGCATTGGTTTCAGAGAGCCGCGGAAGGGGCAAAAGCAGGGGTCCAGGTGGTGGCAGAGACAAGAGCAGGGGAAAGTCCAAGGGTCGGTACGAGGACTCAGAGTGTTATCATTGCGGTAAGAAGGGCCATATCAAGCGGAACTGTTTCGCTTGGAAGAGAGAGAAGAAGGGCGACAAGGGGAAGCAAGAAGAGAACACTACAGCGGCGGCCTCGACGCATGGAGGCGATGTGATCGTCGTAGGTGATGAGGTCATTACTAACCTCGCCTGCGATGACAATTCTTGGCTGGTGGACTCAGGGGCTTCAGCACATGTATCTCACAATAGGGCACTGTTTGCCACTTACACGACAGGCGACTGTGGCGTGTTGAAGATGGGCAACGGAGATGTGTCGAAGGCGGTTGCCATTGGAGATGTGCATTTGAGAACGAAGACGGGTGCGGTTCTTGTTCTCAAGGATGTTCGTCATGTCCCTGATATCCGTTTCAACCTGGTGTCGGTTGGAAGGTTGGATGACGAGGGATTCTTCAGTCTCTTCGGGAATAGTCAGTGGAAGCTTTCCAGAGGTTCGTTGGTGATTGCCAGAGGAAGCAAGAAGTCCGGTCTCTACTATATGGAGGGGAGCGCACAGGGGGCACAGGAGGTGAACGCAGTCAGTGATGCGTCTACCGAGTTGTGGCACAGGCGGCTCGGCCATATCAGCGAGAAGGGGATGAGCTACTTGGTGAACAGGAAGGTGATTCCGGGGCTCAAGTCTACAAAGTTGGAGAAGTGCACGCACTGTTTGGCTGGGAAGCAAAATAGAGTGTCTTTCCAGAGTCACCCAAGTTCGAGGAAGCCGGCGTTGCTCGAGTTGATTCACTCGGATGTCTGCGGTCCTATGAAGGTAAAATCTCTTGGTGGTGCTTCTTACTTTGTGACTTTTATTGATGACTGTTCCAGGAAGGTTTGGGTCTATGCCTTAAAGACCAAGGATCAGGTGCTGCCTACTTTCAAGGAGTTTCAGGCCTCCGTTGAAAGGGAGACGGGCAAGAAGTTGTTGTGTGTTCGGTCCGACAATGGCGGCGAATACATCGGTCCCTTTGATGCGTATTGCAGAGAGCAAGGGATACGACACCAGAAGACTCCGCCAAAGACACCTCAGCTCAATGGTGTAGCGGAGCGCATGAACAGGACACTGATGGAGAGGGTGCGGTGTTTGCTGTCAGAAGCAAACTTGCCGGGCAGTTATTGGGGTGAGGCTCTTCTCACAGCTGCTTATATTATTAATTTGTCTCCTAGTGCTCCTTTGCAGGGTGATGTGCCTGACAAAGTATGGTACGGCAAAGAGCCGTCATACAATCACCTGCGGGCGTTTGGTTGTAAAGCCTTCGTGCATGTACCGAAGGACGAGAGGACCAAACTTGAGCCGAAGACGAGGCGATGTGTCTTTGTCGGCTACGGTCGGGATGAGTTTGGCTATAGACTCTACGACCCAGTGGAAGGAAAGCTCTACAGAAGCAGGGACGTGGTGTTCGTCGAGGATCAGACCATGACCAACACTCAGGACTCCGAGACGCCTTCTGAGGCTGAGGAATTGCCTGAGTTAGAGTCATTTCGCTTCGAGCAGTTTCCAGAGGACATCGCGGAGGATCCAGTTATGGGGGAGCCGGTACATGGAGTTGCTCCCAACCTTGATCATCAGCCTGCTGATGGTGGTCAGGGTGTCCCTCAGGAGGATGAGCATGCCGGAGAGGTAGTTCCTGAAGGGGAGGAGGCTGTCGGTATACAGCCAGCACCAGTGGCTCCACTGAGAAGGAGCAACAGGGATCGTCGACCATCTACTAGATACTCGCCGGATGAGTATGTGCTATTGACTGACGGGGGAGAGCCCGAAAGTTTCGCAGAGGCTATGGAAGACGAACACAGGCAGGAGTGGATGGTGGCTATGCAGGAGGAGATGAGTTCCTTGCACACCAATTCCACTTATGATCTGGTGCGGTTGCCAAAGGGCAAGAAGGCTTTGAAGAATCGATGGGTGTTCAGAGTGAAGCAGACGGATGATGCTACTCGCCCTCGATACAAAGCGAGGCTGGTAGTCAAGGGCTACGGTCAGCGGAAAGGCGTGGATTATGATGAGATCTTTTCGCCTGTCGTCAAGCATTCGTCTATTCGGGTGGTGCTAGCGTTAGCAGCCAGTTTCGACTTGGAGGTCGAGCAGATGGATGTGAAGACGGCGTTCCTCCATGGTGACCTTGAGGAGGAGTTGTACATGGAGCAGCCGGAGGGATTCTGTGAGAAGGGCAAGTCACATTTGGTCTGCCGGTTGAGGAAGAGCTTGTATGGTCTGAAGCAGGCTCCGAGGCAGTGGTACAGAAAGTTCGAGTCGTTTATGGGGGAGCATGGTTATGCACGGACGACGTCGGATCATTGTGCATTTGTGAGGTATTTTGCCGATGATGATTTCATCATTTTATTGCTCTATGTAGATGATATGCTATTAGTGGGTCGGAATGCCACTAGGATAGCGGAGTTGAAGCGCCAACTGGGCGCGGCCTTCTCTATGAAGGATTTGGGCACAGCGAAGACTATTCTTGGGATGGAGATCAGCCGAGAGAGAGAGTCCAAGCTGCTACACTTGTCCCAAAAGAAGTACATTCATCGGATACTTCAGCGTTTCGGGATGGACGGATCGAAGAAAGTGAGTTCCCCCCTCGCGGCTCACTTTAAGTTCACTGAGGAGCAGTGTCCATCTACCGAGGACGAAAAGGAAGATATGGAGCGGGTTCCATATGCCTCAGCTGTGGGAAGCCTGATGTATGCTATGGTGTGTACGAGGCCAGATATTGCTCACGCAGTTGGTACGGTTAGCAGGTATCTTTCAAATCCTGGAAGGGTACACTGGAGTGCGGTCAAGTGGATTCTACGATACCTTCAGGGCACTGCCGGTTGGAGACTTTCCTTTGGTGGTGACGAGCCGAAGCTGGTCGGGTATACCGATGCTGATATGGCTGGAGATGTAGACACGAGGCGGTCGACTTCGGGCTACGTGATGATGTTTGCAGGAGGAGCAGTGTCGTGGCAGTCGCGGTTGCAGAAGTGTGTTGCCTTGTCGACGACGGAGGCGGAATACATTGCGGCGACGGAGGCTTGCAAGGAGCTGTTGTGGATGAAGAAGCTGTTGCAGGAAATGGGACTGAAGCAAGAGCAGTATACTTTGCTTTGCGACAGTCAGAGTGCGATCCACCTTGTGAAGAATCAGACGTTTCATAGCCGGTCCAAGCACATCGAGACCCGGTATCATTGGATACGGGATGTGGTTGAGAAGAAGGACGCGGCGCTTGAGAAGGTGCATACAGACGACAACGGAGCTGATATGTTTACGAAGATTCTACCAAGGGGGAAGTTTGAGTACTGCAGGCAGATCGTCGGGATGACGACGTCCTCCCCATAGTTGTGAAGGGGGAGATTTGTTGGAGTGGGTGGGGTTCCCAACCTATGTGGAGAAGACCCCGGAGTGCGACGAGCGCCGTCCGAAGTCGGAGAAGCTCGGGAAGTAGGCGACGTTGCTGCTGCTGCTGCTGCTGGAGCTTCTGGGAGCAGAGGATCCGAGTTCGGCCCGAACTCGGTCCCAGGCCGAGTTCTGGCCGAACTCGGTCTGGCTGTTCCAGCGTTTGGCCAGTAGGTGCTGGCTGCCCCGCACAGAGTTCTGGCCGAACTCTGTGTTGTCGGGGGCTGAAGCGGGATTATGGATGAGTTTTCATCATTGGATCTAATCCAACGGTCCAGGTTGGTTGCGGGATTGGGGAGTTATATTGAGTTTTCTCAACCCTAATTGATAATCGCAAGTATTGGACAACACAAAGTTTTGAGAGAGAAGGAGGCAAGAGTGCCATTGCAACTTCGGAGAAGAAGACGGAGGATTGAAGGTCGTTTTCGAAGGAGATCGTGTTTCGGGTAATCTCTACTCGTCGTTCTCGTTCTTCGTAGCCTTGTAATCATTGTTCTTGTCTCTGAGTGTTGTGGGGATCCGATTTGGATCGGGAGGAGTTTGTAGAGGGTGTAATTCTTCTATTCCATTAGTGGAGGCTTCTCAGGGTTGGACTCCGATCGTCCCGTGGTTTTTCCCGCAAGGGTTTCCACGTCAAAAATTCTCTGTGTCTGCGTGGTTTGCTTTGTGTGTTCGTTTTTGGGTTCGTGCGTTGTATTGCTCGGTCCTCTCGCAGGTACTCTCCGGTTTGGGGAAAGGTTTCCGCGTTTCTTTCCCAACACTTTCCCCCACTACCCGCTCCTTCCTCCTTCAGCTTTTCTCACATACAAACTCAGACTTCCTCCTTCAGCTCTTCTCACGTACGAACTCAGAAACTCAGAACCTTTTCTCCAGAATTATTTCTCTCTCACAAAAACCTTCACAAACATTCACATATCTCCCTCCTCACTCCACCATTCCCCGAACCGATCGTGCCACCACGCTTCTCGTTCCACCCAGCTCACACGAACACCTTTTAAGGTCATTTCCAGTGCAACCGAACCTGACGTCCCCGACGCTTTTCACGTCCGGCTTCCGAGCACCTTCGTACGACCTCCGTGCCCATGTTCGACGACCTCCGTGTCCTTGTGTGGCACTTTCTCCGGCTTCCCGGCGTTCCAAGCACCTTCATACGCCGATCCGAGTCCGAGGTCTCCCCTCGGTTCTCTTTCATCAGCTTTCTGGTAGGTTCTGTCAGAAACTTATTCTATTTACATAATAGGAATTAGCAGAAATCTGTAATCCCGTCCGACCAAAGTTGACAGAATAAAGCTATGTCAACTTTGGAATAATTAGTTTCCCAATTATGTTAATTATTAGTTATGTTAATGTAATTAATTAATTAGATGGTAAGTAACGGTTAATTAATTATTAAAATTGCTAGTAATTGTTGGGCCATCGTAAAAAAATGTTGGATTATTTATAATTTAATTAAAATAAATATTTCAAAATGGTTAAATTAGTAGTTAATATTAATGTTGTCTTATTATAATATAATTTTAGAATAATATTTAATTACTGTCATTAGTAATTATTATTAAAAATAAAATTATTATTAAATAAATTATTATCGTAATAATTACGGTATTTTAGACTTAAAAATATTTATTAAATATGTTACGGTATTTCTACGTAAATAAAATATTATTTAGTTTCAAAAATATTTTCATTACCAAAAAAGGACATTTTTGTGTATAAGCACCTAACTAAAGTATTAGTTCTATTTATTAAAATAAAATTTTGTTTAATAATTATTTTAACTAAAAATAGTAATTCTCACGTTATTAAAATAAATAGTTTTATTTAAAAAGATTGTTTTATTCAGTAGTTGCTAATTACGGATATTACGTAAAAATATTAAAATAGTATTCTGCATCATTATTTTCATATTCACAAATAACTACTAATTTTGGCACAAACTTATTATTAATTAAATTAATGAAAATGTTCATTTAAGAAATGACGAGTTTTATTTATTCACTAAAAACGTATTTTTTCTATATTCTCATTTAGAGGTTCTCTAAAAATATTTTAAAATTAAGTAAAGGTTTTAGTATAATTATTAGTGATTTTAGAGTCTAGACTATTATTATATTATTAATAAGTTGATTAATTAGAATTATAGCAAAATCTTAGACTGGCAACTAACTCATGTTTCACTAAATGTAGGATTCAGTTCCGGGCTTTAGCTTGAATATTTTTCCGTCGTCACTTACTGCACCAGGAACCAAGGCAAGTTTCATATTATTTCAAACTTGTAGTTTAGTTGATAATTAAATACATTGCATCATTAGAAAATTTGTATCGACACTTGACTCACGGGATCTCGTTTGGATCCAATTGATTGCTTGATTGACTTGGGATTGGGGAGTAGTTTTAGCACTTATGGTCAAAGCCCCCTTATTGTCACAATGTGGATAGCTGAAGTCCCACCTCACTTGGGCTGAAGCCGGATCGTGTTCACTAGAACACATATTGTCTCCATCCCCCAGCCGGCCACGGGATGCTACACACTCAAAACACTATTGCCAGTTGTAGATTGCATCATTATTATTTTCAGAGATTTACTGCTTTATTGATTCTTTATTATTATTTAGAAAGATAAATTATGTTCTAAAATTGTTTCTTGCATCTTTAGTTATTTTATTAAAATGCTGATATATATATATATATATATATATATATATATATATATATATATATATATATATATATATATATATATATATATATATATATATATTCTTGCTCCCTCTTGACTGGAGACCAACATTTTTAGTGACTGCGATGACGAGGAGCTTGCTTTTAGTTCTTACTATGGACTCGACTTGGATTCCGATGAGATAGTTGAACCCATACAGGGAGCCCAAGAGTTCTAGCCGCACCTTACTGTTTTAGTTTCTTTTAATGTTGTAATAAAATAACAAGTTGTAGTAACTTAACACTTTTCTCTACTTGTATGTTGTTCCAGATAGACATCTAGTTTTTAATTGAATGTTTTAAATAAAAGTTTTATTTTTCGCAGCTTAAAATGTTGTGCTTGAGTTACTACTGCTTGATACAGCTTACTGCCACCGTCTCACAACGGTGCATGCTGAACATGATCTGACTGGATCAGTATCTTGGAATCGAATCGTGACAATTATCGTTATAGAAAATTTTTTGTATTAAGAAGGACATAATTTTGAACAAACTAGAACTTGGACAAAGCTATTTGGACCTACAAATTTTCAAAACAAAGTTCCACCCATATACTTAAGAAAATTATTTCAGGATCTAGCTAGTATTTTCTTTCATGTTGGTTCAAATCGATGACCTTTTTTCCATATCTCACCAATGACCACTGGCTAGGAAACCTCTATCCACATCTAGATTGGGACATGTCACTTACCAACTAAACTAAGGATTAATATTCGGTTTATTCGACTTCATATGAATCAATTAGTAAAAACCAAATAAATCGACTAAAAATCTAAAACTGAATATGAACCGAACTGATAATCGATTCGGTTTATTCAGTTGGACTATTTTATTGTTTGATGGACGCAACACAAAATTAGAATTGTGGTTAATTTATATAAAAATAATAATTATTATACATGTGTTTGGTGTATTTCAAAGCTATACCCAAAGTTTGACTATTTATTAAATTATCAAAGTTAATTTAAAAATACATACATATTGTTGTTTTAAAATATACACATTTTATCATAAAATATACGTAAAATTAAGGTTATTTAGATAATTATGTAAGTTTTATTTGATTTTTGACCGAAATTGAAATCCAAAATTGGAAATGAAATCGAATTTTTTGGACGATCTTAATCCTAATAATGATATCACCTCCCAACTAAACGGTAGACCAAAGGCTTAATTTCAACTTGATACCCTCAACTATTCAAAATTTTCAATTTGATACCCTAAGCTTTATCAATAACTGCCCTCAACTATTGAATATTTTGAAGTTGATATCCTTTGTCAGTTAATGGTTAATTTTTTCGTTTCAACAAAAATAAATAATAAACTTTTGACAAATTACTCTCATCTTTCTTCCTGGGGGTATTTGAAGCCATGGTTTTTTTCGGGCCGGTCCGGGCCGGCCCACGGTCCAAAAGCTGCGGGCCTGACCGGGTTCGGGCCGGTCCAGGACCGGCCCAGTGTTAATTGCGGTCCGGGCTAAGCCCGGCCCGGTTTTGCTGCTCTGGACCCAGCCCGGCCCGGTTTTGCTGCTCTGGACCCAGCCCGGCCCAGTGGACCGGACACAATTAGGGTCGGTCCGGGCTGAACCGGACCACGGGCCGGTCCGGGCCTTGGGCGGTTCGGGCCGGTTCAGGCCGGGTTAACCGGACCGGCCCGGTTTTTTTGATTTTTTTTTTTTTTTACAGTTTTTTTTTTAATTTGGTTTTTTAATCATTTTCTTTTGTATTTTAATTTTAAAAATTTGTAACTAAAATGTTTATAAAATGTTTATACAAAATATTTATAAAATGTTTATAATTTTATGTTTATACAAATGTTTATAAATGTTTATACAAAATATGTTTATAAAATGTTTATAAAAATGTTTTCTTTTTAATACAAATGTTTATAAAATGTTTATACAAAATATGTATATAAATGTTTATAATTTAGTAATACAAAAATGTTTATAATTTAGTAATAGTTTGTAATACAATTGTTTATACAAATATATACAAATGTTTATACAAAAATGTTTATACAAATATTACAAATGTTTATAAAAATTTATAAAAATTTTAAAAAAATATTTCTCCCTCTTCCTTTATCCGGGCTTGGGACCGGCAAATGCTTGTTGGCATAGGCGGAGTTAATTTTTTTTTTTTTAAAGTAAAAAATAGTTTTTGAAAGTATAAGTTAAAAAATTTGAATAGTATAAGTTAAAATTAAAAATTTGAATAGTATAAGTAAAAAAAATAGTTTTTGAAAGTATAAGTTAAAATTTAAAATTGAAATGTACAAGTTTAAATGTACATACCTAATACCTTGCACCATAGCCTCATTGTTTAAATGTACATACCCAACGGTCGGCTCGACCGGTCCCAGCGGGCCGGTCCAACCGGGCCTATAGCGGGCCGGGCCTATTTTTTCAAAAAAAAAAAAAATCAGCGGTCCGGGCCGGGCCGGGCTCGGGCGGGGGGGGGGGGGGGGGGGGGAGGCCCGACCCGAACCGGTTGGGAGTGGGGGGCCGGGCCGGTTCGGTCCAGCAGCGGGCCGGTCCGGGCTTTTAGGGGGGCGGGCCGGGCCGGTCCACGGGCGGGCCCGGGCTAGACCGGCCCAATGAACACCATAAATTTGAAGTGATCACGAATTCCGAAAATATTTGTTATTTAAGTTGTACAATTATAATTGAAGTATTAAGTTTTCTAATATTAAAGTTTATGATATCAAGTTAAAATTTTGAATAGTTATCAAGTCGAGGGCTTTCCGTCCGCACAGTAAAGCGTGTGCATTTAGAAAGGTTGACTTCTGTACGTAGGCCTTGTTCGGCTATGTATGTCCAAGCATACAAGCAACGAAGTCGGGTGGTGGTCTGGTCTGGTAAGGTTTCCTCCGAAGAACCGAAAGCAAAGCGCTATGTCGGAATCGGATAAAAAGTATTCTTGAATTTGGAATGAAAAGAGGAGTAATGCTTTCTAACACGGAATAGGATCTCAAAAAAAAAAAAAACACGGAACAGGACTACTTAGATCGAAATAGCATTCACAGAAATGTTTTAACATAGAGTAGAATCGAACATGAAAAAGATTAGTTGACAAAATTTAGCATAAACCAATAACAATATATATTGAGGACTTATATCAGCATGGGAAAGATTGAAGGGTGTGTATATAAAAATCGCTATCAGAAAATTGGGAAATTATTAAAGGGCGCGGTTTCCTCTCTCTTTCTTTCTCTCCTCACTCCGAGAGGTGAGCACGTTGGCGATCGAAATCTCTCTTTTTATTTATTTATTCCTTACGAAACTTTTCAGTCACTACTTCTTTAAATACTAGCAATTTCTTGATTTCTTTAATACATCGGATCGCTTCGAATAAATTTTCATATAATTGATCGTGATCCGGTAGCTTCGAATAAATTTTATTCCTTACGAAACGATTAGGTATTTTTTTTCCCTTTTTTTGGGGGTCAATAATCACAAGAACGGACCAATAATTATGGTTTTAGAATGTGTTCGTTATATTTATTCAGTAATTTATTGGGCTTTATGCATTCAGTAATTTAGGATTATTTGGAAATATTCTGAATTTATTTCGTTTTTTTAAAACTGATTTCGCATGATTTTGTTACGTAGCAGAGTGAAAGAGTGAGAGACCGATGCAAGAATGGAACTTCTAAATTTTTAGGTAATTTTTGGGCGGAGTTGAGAGCTTGCGTGCTGATTTCCCGTTGCTATTTTTGCAGTTCTTTAGGTTGATATGGGTGTTTCACGGAACAATATTGATATGGACGAAGGAACAGTGGAGATTGGCATGGGTACTCTTCGACTCCATTTTTACTGAAGCCTTTTATTTTTATTTTTTGGAGTAATTTTAAAAACCATAGGAAATTTGACGACGAACACACTAATTTTTAACACCAACACGACATCTGACGAGAAATAGATGCTCTTTTGCGAAGTCAAATTTGGGTTTCTTTTGGTCGAGTGTTTGGTGATATGTCTACACTGGCTCATCATGATCGTCCCGAAAAGTAGCTGCTTCATGAGTACGATATAATCAATTTGTCCTACAGAAACCAAAAAAAAAAACATCAGGACATTGCTGTTAGTAAAGTTCAATTTCTGTTCTTTGCTGCAGTGCTAAATAATTTATTCGGAAACGCTAGTAATTATTCAAGAGAATGACAAGCTTCACAGTTTGTTTTCTGGTTCTAGTCATTTTTCATAATACTCTTTGGTGCTGATATCCCCTAGATGATGTTTCGTGCCATTGGCTTATCATTTGAAACATCTGCTTTTCTTTTATTATTTAGCTCCTACAAGATCATCCTCTATATAAATGGAGATAAGGCTGCATACGCAGACCCTATTTAAGCACGAGCCTCATGAAACTGTGATGCTGCTTTAGTAAAGCCCGCAACTGATTGAGAGCAAAGTTACTTAGAGAAAAATTATCATATAGGTGAGAAACTCTTGAAGAAGCAGCTCCCCTTCTCATTTTACAACGATGCACCAGTCATATAAGCAAGAAATGCCCTTAAGCGACAGCTGCCCTTCTGATTTTACATTGATGCACCAGCAGTCGGTCCTTTAGACGAGTTTGAACAGAGGAGTGGGTCAAATTTCGTTTCAGAACTGTTGGTTTAGGCTTGGCAAAGTGGCTAAAGTAATTAGTCATCGGCTAAGCTGTACCTTTCTGATAACAACCATAACAATGCTGAAATCTCACCTACGGTTGTGGAGCAAGGATGCAAAGCCTGCCTATCTTAATGCTCCAATCTTTCCACATGTTTGATTGTTATATTTGCAATGTTCAAACAGTATGTTTGTGGGATGCTACCTGTCTAGCCAAAGGCTCATAGAGTTTCGTATATAGAAAATTGTTCCTTGTTTGCTATATTACCCACATAATTGACAAGCTGTGTAATTGATTTTTCTAGCCCAGCTGTATAGTTAAATATCCTCCAATAAGTCTTTAAGAGACACCATATCCTTTACCTCTTCCTCAACCACAACTCTAACCCTAAGGACCATTTAGGTTGCAGTTCCTTTTCGTCCAACGTTCCGTTTGGAGCCCAAACATGATGACCTATCCATTTGGATAGCCCTCCTTTCGATCAGGGTCAAATGTGTGCACTCATTTAGAGGCTCAAGCATCTGTTTCTGAAATGCTGGCACGCTGATCGTTCCTGAGAATGGATGTTTGAGCAAACGATCTTCCCTCAAACTGCAGTCCAAACTGGCCCTAAGCTAACAGTTCAGCGCTCTTAATCCTAAACTCATGATGATACTAAATTCTCAGGCAAATTGCCATCATACCAGCAATTTTGCCAAAAACCAGCAGGATTTACGATGGCAATTTGGGTTAAGAAGTTAACATCCGGGCCACTTTGGATTTACGAAGAACCCTTATATAACTTCATTCAGGGGCTTAAATGGCTGTTTCCAGAATGATGAGCATTTTTGAACATTTAGGGACAGGAACTCGGGGGTGTTGGGGGTTATTGAACATTTCTCTTCACCAAATTATATGGCTTACTAGCAACGATCTGAATTCGATCCAATTTGACCCCTAGGCGATCTTCTAATATGATCTCGATTTGGACAGATTGGTGGCGTTGTTGGTAGTTTCTATGATGAACATTGTTTCTAACCCTGGCCTGGGTACAAACATATATCCTTTTTGCCATGTAACAAATTGTCAACTGCAATTACATTCAGTGGGAAATGTTCAAAAGCTAAGACTTAGATCTGTACAATAGAGTGAAACTGGTGAGGAGTTTAACATAAAGTTAATAGCGGAGCATTACAAGAAACTGAATATGAGGATCATGTTTGCTATTTAATATGCTTACGCAAGCAGTTCTCTTGATATTTTTATAAAATGCAACTAATACTAGAAATAGATATGCACCAGCATTATTAATGTTATCTTTCTGCAGCGAACAACTAGTAGATATCCGTCCATAATGGCCTTAATTTGGGTAAGATATACAAAAGTGTGTGGACGCCTTCCGCGGATTCTTGTGTCATGGGTCTAGATTCATTACTTTGTTCGATTGCAGGGCAGAATTTTGGCTATTGAAATGAATTGAAAATGGTTAACTTGCTGGCATACCATAAAATTTCTTAAAATGAACCTTGTGATGGAGAGTTGGATCATGTTTCTGCAGGTTACTTCAACTCATGGATGTTTTGTTTACTTTGTAAATACTGCAAAACAAACAACTTCTTTGGTTCTTTGAAATCGTCTTCCATAATAAATTTTTGAGATCTTTTTGGAATGTTGTATAGACACACCTTCTTTTTCTCCTTTGTGGTGCAGAGTACAGAACTGTTTCTGGAGTTGCAGGACCTCTGGTAATTTTGGAAAAAGTTAAGGTATATATTGCTCTTGCTCTCAATCTATAGTTTTATCTCCTGAAATTATAAACCCCTACATAACATGTTATCTTTCTTATCTTATGTATATTACATTCAGGGTCCCAAGTTTCAAGAAATTGTTAATATAAGATTGGGCGATGGTACAACCAGGCGTGGTCAAGTTCTGGAAGTTGATGGGGAGAAAGCTGTGGTGCAGGTTGGCAGTTCTTTCTTACCTTTTCTTCTAATGATATTTTTTGCACTAGATGACGAATGTTGGCCGGTTTATGTACTAACACATGCGATATGACATGATACAGACACAGAAACATGGACACTGTACTTCTTTTGCTGTGTCTGAGTGTTATTTTGGAGTGCCCATGTTGTGCCTTATATGTACCCTACATGAAAACAATCAACTCTGATCTTAGAGACTGTGCTTCCTAGCCTGGAGCTGTCCCTCTTAATCAATGGTGCACAATTTTGCATTTACTTAATGCATGCATAACTTTTTCTCAATAGAATGTTCTTTACAATTGGGAAGTCATCCTATTTTCATTGGAAGTGTTTCTATGCGGCCTTCATTTTGTTCTAAAACATATTCTCATTTGATTTTCAACTGGACACCAATTTTAATCATTGGATATACCAATCGTATGTTCTTTCTCTTATAATGAGTTTTCTTCAGTAATAGTCTATAATGAGTGCTGGAGCTGATTTGGTGCATAGACTTGCTCCCACTTCTTTTCAGATCTCACATGCTTTAAACTTGAATTTATCTATTTTCTTTTGTAATTTCAGGTCTTCGAAGGAACTTCTGGCATTGATAACAAGTATACTACTGTTCAATTCACAGGAGAGGTAATGAACATGTTCAAGCGTGTTATTTTTAATAGCTTTCTATCTGCTATTGATAGGAGCTTTTGCTTGTGTGCTACAAAATTCAAGCTGAAATTGAGGTTAAAAATTCTATCAATATGCAAGTTTAGTCTTGTTTCTTTCCTATGTGATTCTTCTTTACCTTATACTGAAAATTACCAAATTCAACTTGCATCTGTATTGATCTCTCTCTCTCTCTCTCTCTCTCTCTTCCCCCCCTCTCTCTCTCTATGTAACTTGATCCTGTAAGATTCAATATTCTGCTCTTCTTTTCCTCCGTGCCTGCAGAAATTCTATACTGCTAAAAATAATTATTGTAGCATTGTTTGGAAGGGAGAATATTGGTGACCGAGCCCATTAGAATAAGTCGAAAGTTGAAATGACAGGCTTGTAAATTGTGAAATGAGAAACAATAATTAGTTGGTTTGAGGCACCACTTTCACCAACTAAATACTAAAATCCATCTCATGCTATTACTTGATTCTGTATTCTTTTAAAATGTGTTTTGTCTACTTGGGTTATTGATGTATACAGCTCGGCTGTTACGATGAACTTTTCTATGTAGGTTCTCAAGACTCCAGTGTCGTTGGATATGCTTGGACGCATTTTTAATGGTTCTGGAAAACCCATTGATAATGGTCCACCTATATTGCCCGAGGCATACTTAGATATATCTGGTGAGTTTGGAAAAATTTATTATAATTTTAAATTCAAACGGTAAGGTTTTGATGTCAAACCTATGAAATATTTTCTTTGACCTCTCAGGAATCTGATATATGTGTTGCTTATGATCTGTTGCAGGAAGTTCTATCAACCCCAGCGAGAGAACATACCCTGAAGAGATGATCCAAACTGGAATATCCACCATTGATGTCATGAATTCCATTGCTCGAGGACAGAAAATCCCTCTCTTTTCTGCTGCTGGGCTTCCTCATAATGAAATAGCTGCCCAGATTTGTCGTCAGGCTGGGCTTGTAAAGCGGTTGGAAAAGAGTGATAATCTCTTGGAGGTATTATGTGCACATTGATATTAATAACTTAATTGAATATTAAAGAAAAAAAAGAAGTTTCTTTACAATTCTTAGGTTCCCATCTATTTTAGTCAGAGTTATTGTATGTATTTTACCTCAATATGAAGTACTGAATGAATATGAAAATAGTGAAACGACAATATTCTCATGATATATCATACGAGTTGAATGGAAATAACAAGTGGGGGTTAACGTAAATATGAAGCATATCATTAGCTATTGCTGTTAATGCTATCATCCTAATCATCTTCATGGAGTTTTAAACTTGTAGAAATGTAATTACCCTATTTCTTTCCTTAGATGCTAGCAAAGCCTGTCATTTGAACTTCTCAGTTACAGTTTCACTGGGAGAAGTTTTTGAGGACTAAAATCTGTATATGCAAGTATACAAACCTATCATATTAACATAGTGTATATAGTATTTTATTTTCTCCGAGTAAAGTATCATATATTTTCGCTGGTGTCTCAATTTAAGGATTGTTTCAGAACAAATACTTGTATGTTTAAAGTCCTTGTGAATGATAATAAACTAAAGGAGATTAAGATCAATATCCTATTTCTAATAAAGGTGATTAAGATCACCCTTATTGCCGTGTTAGAAGGTTTCTACGTAAACTAAGTAATGTGGACTTTCTTGGGCAATATCCTATTTCTAATATTTTGCTTCTCCTCTTAGTGATATTTATCGCATCAGCTGCTAATCCAATAGTCTTTTATAGATCTCGAAGTGCTGATGTAACAGTAACTTTATTATGTTGGAGTTATCATATAATTATTCACTAGTTTTTTTTTGTCTTGGGTACGGTGATTTTAATCTTATATCCACAATGGACAGGATGGAGAAGACGACAATTTTGCAATTGTCTTTGCAGCTATGGGAGTAAATATGGAAACAGCACAGTTTTTCAAACGTGATTTTGAGGAAAATGGTTCCATGGAGAGAGTGACACTCTTTCTGAATCTGGTATTTTGGCTAAGAAATTTATTAATACTTAATAGTTGTTCTTGTTACTTATTGAACTGTTCATATCATTTTAATTTGGATGCTTGAGAATGTCCTATAATTGACATCTTTCTGATATGTGTTTTACGTTTCAGGCAAATGACCCAACTATTGAACGTATTATCACCCCTCGAATTGCTCTTACTACAGCAGAATATTTAGCGTATGAATGTGGGAAACATGTCCTTGTTATCCTTACAGACATGAGCTCTTATGCTGATGCACTTCGTGAGGTATTGAACTTCCTGCCAATATAAGCAATGGGCATTTTCTGAGCAGCTATCATAAGTAGTCATTTGGCAAGTGTTCATTTATCATTATCAATATCTAAGCCTAAATTTGGGATAAAGGCTTTGATGTTGTTGTGGTTTCTATTGTGAGCACAGCAGCTATGTTGCACGGACATGGCTATGCGGAGATGACACATTAGTGTCCTAGCGTATTTTAGAGTGTCCGAGTTGTGTCCAATGCATGTCTGCCGACCTACATATTTGGAGTGTCCGTGGACCGTGCTTCGTACCCATAGTTTGCAGTATCGGCTGATACCGATACAGTTTGGCATGTTTCGATCCGATACCGACTGCTACCGATATTGACTGATACCAATTATGGGGGTCTCTTTTCCCGTAAGTTCGGCAGAGAAAATTGAACGAAAAGACCAACAACAAGAGTGTAGAACATAGTAAGATTACAAAAGCATATCAATGAAGGAAACTTATTTATCGCACATAAACGAATTAGCAAGGGTGACTATTATCTCATTCAATTTCATAACTACTAAAAAACAACGCATAAAATACTTAAAATTATGTCTAAATGTATAAAAAAAAATTCTAAATTTTTAATAATTTTTTCTTCTAATTTTTTAATAATTATTTGTTTTCCGAAACTGCGGATACTACCGATACTGCCAATCTTGATACTTAGGAAGGTCCTATACTTTTTCCGATTATACGAACCTGGTTCCTAGCTAAGCAGTGAGCACTATCACAGTGAACCCATATACCGAATACCGAGGGTATCTGTATCTAGAAGAAACTTAAAGATTTGAGTACATTGGGAGGATTATATTAATTATCACACACTACCAACTAAAGAATCTGAATTTGAGTGAACTGGGAGTATTATATTAATAATTCATTCTACCAGCTAAAGAATCTTGGAACTTCCTAAATCCATCCTATCCATGAGCTCAATTGTTTTTCACTGTTAATATCTTTTGTCCAATTTAACACCTTTGCCACCCGAGAAACAACTGAAGTGTCTTTATATCAACAAAATTCTAATTGCTTTTATTTGGCTTCAGGTATCTGCTGCTAGAGAGGAGGTGCCTGGTAGACGTGGTTATCCTGGTTATATGTATACTGATCTGGCAACAATATATGAACGTGCTGGACGTATAGAAGGAAGGAAAGGCTCCATTACTCAGATACCTATCCTGACCATGCCAAATGATGGTATTTTATAGTAAAAGTTTTTATGTTCTATTTTCAATTCTTCTCATAGAGAACTGTCATGTACGATTCCATCAACATGAGATTACATGGGAACTGTTGGTGTATGCTATCTTGACATCCTTTGTAACTGGCTTCATTTTTCAAACAAATCTGTCTGTCACAAACATTAATTGGAACTATAATGTACACTGTTCTTTTTTGATGAATGCTTTTCGTTGTCCAACAGATATCACACATCCCACTCCAGATCTCACGGGTTACATCACTGAAGGTCAAATATACATTGATAGGCAACTCCACAATCGACAGGTATAGTTCCAGTGCATTTTACCTCAAAAGCTCATGCCATCGACATATCAACTGTACTGAAGTATGATTAGATGTAGTATAATCTCTGGACTTCTATTGTCTTAATGGCACCACAATTCAACCTTAGAAGGATCCAACAATGGTGCTATGGGCTTTTTGGAAATGTTAATTGTTTGTTTTATGTGGTCTTTTGACTGTATTCTGAAGGGCATCTTATTTGGTATCAACAGATATATCCACCTATCAATGTCCTTCCATCTCTCTCGCGGTTGATGAAGGTGAGCTTTTCAATGCATAGATATTTGTCTACTAAGTAACATTTCATCTTCTGAACATATGCAGATACGGTAAGCAGTGTTATTAGCCTTTATGTGTCTCAGCGATTTTGTTTCTTTTGCAGAGTGCTATTGGTGAGGGTATGACACGTCGTGATCATTCTGATGTGTCAAACCAGGTTAGTCGTCTTATTTTAACAATATACATGCCTCGTTTTCTGTCCATCGCTTACACTTACCTAATTTTTCTTTTCCAGCTTTATGCCAATTATGCTATTGGGAAGGATGTTCAGTCAATGAAAGCTGTTGTTGGAGAGGAGGCACTCTCATCTGAGGATTTGGTCTCTCTCTCTCTCTCATCTATTTCATATTGCTACTGTATCTGGTTGCACCTATTTTTGGTTTCACTAAACACATTTCTGTTTTGTGCTGAGTGTAGCTCTACCTTGAATTTCTGGACAAGTTTGAAAGGAAGTTTGTTGCCCAAGGAGCATATGATACCCGCAACATTTTCCAGTCGCTCGATCTCGCATGGACTCTACTCCGCATCTTTCCTCGCGAGCTTCTCCATCGCATTCCAGCAAAGACCTTGGACCAATTCTACAGCCGAGATGCAGCACACTGAGATGCCAGTATCTTGCCCTACTGACCGAGGTGCCTATATATAGTAGGCCCAGTTTGCGGAGTTTATTTTGAGCTGGCATGCCACGACTGAAAATAAGATGGGTGTTGTTTTGAACCCTGATTCCTGCCTTTTTGCGAGATAGTTGTATTCTTTTCTGCAAAAACTTGAAGCTTTTCCATCTACCAGGCTCTTGCAGTGTTTATTATTTATTTACAGCCAATATAGGAATTGATGTATCTTTGTGATAGAACAGCTAGATTTCAGCATGTACTGTTACTTTCCGGTTTGCTTCTGTAGAGAAAACAGACCCCATGCTTTATCCTGTATTTTTCGAGTTTCTTTCGTTTGTAATGAGTTGAAAGAAACAATAAAATCATCAATGACCACTTCTATACCGAGTATATTGGAGAAGCTCAACTGGTAGACAATAATAGCATGCTGACATGGTTGAAAATTCATCTTAACTGATTTGGAGAAGCTTAGATTTACAGCAGAAGTGCTTAGCCAATGGTTTTATATAATTGGACAGAATTGTTTCGAGGACATTTAGGAGTCTCATCACAGACTGATGTTTTGTAGATTGATTCATCGGTCACTTCCATCTGAGCTATAGTTTGAGCTAGTGTTTTGAGTTAGTGATTTGTCATCGGCGGTGATTTGTTGAGTTCGCGAATCCTGTGTTTTTGGAATTGATAATGTTATTTACCAGGTTGATAGACTTTTTATTGTCTTAAAGAAAATGATGATATTGTAATTTAAAAAATGACAGCACCCCCCCCCCCCCTCCCCCCCCCCCCCCCCCCCCCCCCCCCCCCCCCCCCCCCGTTTGACTTAGTAGGCAACTTCATTTATACGGCCTCGTTTGGTTCGTGGAATGGAATGGAAAGAAATTCAATTCCTTGGCATTTCCTTTTCTTTAGGAAATTACAATTCTCATTGATTTTTTTTTCTTCGATGTTTGGAAATGCTAAAGAATTTGGAAAAAAAAGTGAATACTTCAATGTGAGAAAGTGATTTCTTGATTGGATGAATGAAATCACTTTCCTCTCTAATTTTCCTTCCATTGGAAATCACTTTTCTTTCCTCCTCAATTCCTTTGGCATCCAAACATAGGAAAGTAATTACTTTTTTTTTCCTAATCCGATGATTCCGCGAACCAAACGAGACCTAAAGCGACTGACGCAGGAGGTCAAACATTCTGCCAAACGTCCCGTCCTGGGACCTCCGTTCAACTTTACTAGTATAAGTTTCAAAAGCAAAGGCACGTGACCCTGCATTCTCCCAAGATTGAGGGAAAAGAGGAAATCCATAAAAATCGATCGTTTTTTCTCCTAAAAAATCAAGACAAATGTTAAAGGCCACCCCCAAATTACTAAGGACCATCAACTTAAAATATTTTAAAAAATTACAAGTTTGCCATTTTTAAAACACTAAGGGCCACCATCTTCTTCCTTTGTCTTCTTCCTTTGTCTTCTTTCTCTTTTCTCAATCCCCAAACCACTTCTCTCAATTCCCACCTCCATTGTTGTCCCCACCTCCTCTATAGTTGTCCCCACCTCCTCTATAGTTGTCCCCACCTCCACCATTTGGTGTTCCCTCCTCCATTGTTGTTGTCCCCTCCTCCATTGTTGTTGTCCCCACCTCCTCCATAGTTGTCCCCACTTCTAATGAAGCTTCAGTTGACAGATGCTTCAGTTGAGGACTGGCCTGCAGTCCCCAAATGGCAGAAGTTCAGGGAGGAGGAAATTTGAACAAAAATGGATGGCTACAGTGACTGCAGGCCAAGCCTGCAGTCCTAAGTATATTGAGGACTGCAGGCTAGTACTGCAGTCCCCAATTGACAGAAGCTCGGAGGAGCTCATTTGAACAAAAATAGATGGCTACAGTGACTGCAGGCTAGGCCTGCAGTCCTAGTTTCTTTGAAGACTGCAGCCTAGCTGCAGTCCAAAATGCTTAAGAGTCACATCAGGACGTCAACAAAGTAATCAATGCTGGCATGTTAGATCTTTCATGTATAATGAGAATTATGGTCCTTCGGCAGAATCGGCACCAATCATGTTGGCCGGCCATCTAGCCCAGTCAGTCAATGAATCAATTACGACCTAACTAGAGCTGTGCGCACTCCTTCAATGAATCAATTATGCAAACCACTATAAAACATGAATTCTCATTCATTGTTCATTCCGAACAATATACTCTCCCTAACCAATGTTTCAATTCACAGAGCTCTCTAAGTTATCCACTCTCCTTCCCTTCAAGAGACGAGCACTTATACCTTGGCTATTATGTGCTTCCTTGATCCAACAACCATCTTCTTCCCTACAAGGGATTATGCACTCAGCTCATCCTACATATCTAGGATATCATGGGACCTAAGAGGGGACTTCGTGGAGGAGGGGGAGGGGACTTCGTGGAGGAGGGGACTTTGTGGAGGAGGGGAAGGGGACTTCGTGGAGGAGGGGGGAAGGGGGGGCTGTCGGAGGGCGAGGGGACTTCGTGGAGGAGGGGGGAAGGGGGGGGGGGGGGAGGGGGGGGGGGGGGGCTGTTGGGTTTTGTTTTGTTTTTTTTTGTTTTTTTTTGGTAGCCCTTAGTAAAATGATTCATTTTGGGTTGCCCTTAGTAAAAACATAAGTGTAGGATGGTTGCCCTTAGTAGGTTGGTGGCCCTTAGTAATTTGGGGGTGGCCTTTAACATTTGCCAAAATCAAATGGCTTCCTCACCGAACTGATTCATTCACACAGGTCCAGTTCCAGTTCTGGCTGTAGGAAAACCTTCCATAGATAGAAATGACTCGGTGCATAACATCGAAGCGACTGTGATACATACCATGGTTGATCGTGCCGGGGTACACATGGGACTGGGCTGTAGGGCAGCTAGAGCTTCATTCTGGACCTTCCGCCTTCAGGGTGTGTTTGATAGGAGGAAAAAGTGGGAGGAAGGAAAATAGAGGAGGAAAAAGTGAAGGAAAAGATTCATTTTCTCTTGTTTGGTATGAAAAAAAATATATGAAGGAAGGAAAAGTGGAGGGATTAATTTTCCCTCATAACCTAATAAATCCAATTCTCCCAAAAGTGGGAGGAAAAGTGGAAAGAAAGTGGAGGCTTGTATTAATTAACAATTATACCCCCATATGAATGTATTATTTAAAAATTATTTATGAAGTCAAATGGTAAATAAGTGTTTTTAATTGAGGGTAGAATTGGTAAACTCTATATTTTTTTACTTTCTTTCTTTCCTCTTTTTCTTTCATACAAAACAAAGGAAAATGCATCTCTTATTTTTTCCATCCTTGCTACCAAACACAAAGGAAGGAAACGATATTTCCTTTCCATATGGAAGGAAAATGAATCCTTATATTTTTCCTTCCTTCCATTTTTTCATCCTTCCTACCAAACACAGCCTCAAAGTTGGTATGCAGTCCCCACAGTCCTACCAAATGCATCAACGACTGAAATCTAATTTTTTTTTGATGAGTTTCACTCTTCACAAACTCGCGACAAGATATTTCGACTATCCAATCTACATTACGATATTCGTTCTAATACATAATTCACTCGAGAAAAAGTTTACCTACGACGATCTCCATTTCATGACCAGATACATATACATTCCTCTTGAATAGATAGGTGGATTACTTACTACTTTGACCCGTTCCTAAGCTATTCAATATTAGGAAGCCTTGGCATACTGCCAAGTTATTTCAGAGTTCTTACTAAGCACAATATTAACATGGTCTCTCCTTGATTGCATCAATCCAAAAGTCTCAACTTGATCCCCAAAGGCATGTGTTACTTCACCACTTGGCCTCAAGATGACCTAGCCATCACCTCCTAAATCCTTTGGCCCATATGAGAATGTCAATTAACTGTGCAGATCGATCGTCTTTAATATTTCGGGATCAGAGATTGGAGTCGACCGATGCATCTTAAACTTCAAAACTTGGTCTTCGTTATGCGCTATAGGATTCCAAGAATTCCCTGATCGTTTGCCTCTCTGATTTTGTGATATGCACTTCTTCTCCAGTCAAGCGCTTCCGTAGATCTCCATTCACATCATTGGAACCGTCACTGAGAACCTAAAAGAAGAAAAAAAGAGAGGGTAAGAGATGCGACAACATATATTTACAAGAACCAAAATCAGTTGGATGGTAGGAGTTCTTACTTGGACATAGTTGTTTACATGACCGTCTCTATTTGGGCCAGTGATCAACTCGTACTTGTTGCATGTCCATTCACCATCTACTATGTATTTGTACTCATAACGTCCTTTCTATGAGTAACAAATGCATATTTTGAGTATATATTCAAAAACCTGAAAAGAAGAAGATGCTACTTGCCAGCTAGGTACCAAACTTGTTTTATAGAAGCATTATAGTAATTGCACTATTAAGTTACCAACTAAATTTTGGACAAGTTGCAACTGCATTCACACCATGTGGAGAACTTCCCATTATGCAGTACTAAATATGATACAATAAGACATGGGAAGGACGTGTAAACAGGGATACATCACCATTTTGGTGTCCCTTATCATATTTGGAGTGTCCTGATTGTGTACAATGTGTCCCCGACACAACACAACACAACACACATTTTTGAAGTGTCCTTGCTTCTCAGGTGCTATGAAAACAAGAAAGTAACACTGACATTACAGCTACTGCTGCTTCTTCAGTTCGGCATAACTCAAAGAGCAATAATCAGGCCTACGAATTTTGGAAACGAGGCATTGGCATATACCTCTACAAAATACTCCACAGATAGCCAAGCAATTCTTCAAGAATGCTAGTAAACTACAAATTAACTGCTGATTTGTGTGTCCTTGTCCATACTTAATGCTTTTGTGAATCTACACAAAACAAGGGACAAAAAGACTATCTTTATGAGGAATACAATCTGGTCACCTCCATGTAGACCAACCTGTTACAACTAATCTTTCATGCAACTAATACAATTGTTGAATTGCTCCAACTATATGAACAGAGTAACATGGCATTGAAGAAAACCAAGTTTATCTGGGAGAAGTTAATATGCTTCCATTAAGTCAATATTCACCAAACTTTAGAATACTTTCTTTCAGTTCAGGTTTCGATCCTATCAAGGAATGTATGGTAATCAAATTTAACATAACATGGTGACTGTATAAGACGATCAGATATCCATCTTCCTAGTTTATCTTATGAACAAAATACATCTAGTGCTAGATTCATTTTGTTCAGTGTACTTTTAACATCATGAAAGATGGAAGGTTCACACTGCTCACAATGTGAGAGGCTTGCTTTCAATCGAGCATCTTCCAAATCGATTTGTTGAGAGTCAATAAGGGACTTTTAGTCCCACATCGGAATATGTAGTATGTAGAGGAGCTAGACTCCCTATAAGTAGTGAAGTAGTCCATCAATAAAATTAACTCATCTATTATTTTCTACATGGTATCAGAGCCATAACTCTCTCTCTCTCTCTCTCTCTCTCTCTCTCTCTCCACAAAACAAAAATTCCCCCCCCCCCTATAACCCTAACCCGCTGCCCCCCCCCCGCTCCAGCCCCCCCGCTCCACCCGCTGTCCCTCCCTAGCCGCTCCAGCCCATCCGCTCAAGCCCCCCTCTCGCCCCCCCCCCTACAGCCCCGTCCCACCCATCCGCTCAAGCCCCCCTCTCGCCCCCCCTACAGCCCCCTCCCGCCCCCCCCTACAGCACCTCCCCCCCCCCCCCCCCCCCCCTACAGCACCTCCCGCCCCACCCTCCAGCACCCTATCCGCCCCCCCCCCCCCCCCCCCTACAGCCCCCTCTCGCGACCCCCTTCAAAAAACCTCCCGCCCCCCTACAGCACCTACCGCCCCCCCCCCCCCCCCCCTCTTAACCCTAGCCTCTCTTTCCATGGAAACTCTAACCCTAGCCCTAGCAGCCCTATCCAAACCCTAACCCTATCCCTAGCCGTCACACACACACACAAAAAAAAAAAAAAAAAAAAAAAAAAAAAAAAAAAAAAAAACGGCGTATTTCGAAGACAGTCGAGATGTCAAATACTTTATTTGCACCGACTTCCTAGATTGCGCCGTTTGGAACTAACAAATGTTTATTTTGTTATTCCTCCTTCACATCAGGATCTATACAGAGACTGATCATGTCTTCTCTGGTGTCCTGACGTGTTCACTTTACATGCGCGCGCCGGTGCTGGCCAAGTTAGTAGCGCGTTCGTAAAGTCTCTGTCGTCGAAGAAGACGACGTAGCCGACGAAGACGAAGAAGACGACGAAGTTGGGGAAGTTGCCGACTCCGACGTCGAAGAAGCCGACGTAGACGACGAATAGGGTTCACAATTGAAGAAGCCATGGATTCGATCAGTGGCAAACTGACGGCCGAAGAGATGAAGGCCTTGGTTGATGATATCTTATCAAAAAGATTAACCGAGGTAACCCCACGTGTGATCCATACTGATGTGGATCCGTCCCCTTACAAAATGGAGAAATTGGAGAAGCTGGAGACGAAGTTGGAAGGAACATCCAACTACTTGAAGTAGTCGCGGCAGGCGATGCGGACACTGAAGGGACGTGGCTTGGTTGGCTATGTCACTGGCCAAGCCAAGGCGCCAGCCGATCACTCCACCAAGGAGTTTGCTGTTTGGGAGATTGTCAACAACGTTGTGGCTGTGTGGTTGACTGCCTCTTTAACCGACCAGGTGTCGGGCAATGTCGAGGCCATGGAGGCTGTTGCTGATATATGGCAGACTCTAAAAGATATGTACTCCGGCTCGGGCAACCCTATGCGAGTCTTTCAACTGCAAGATGAACTCGATAGGGTGGCCCAAGACGAACGTACCATCTCTGAGTACGCGGCCCTGTTGAAGAAGTACTGGTCTGATCTGGATCATTATGATCCTCTTGGGATGGAAGATGCGCAAGTCGAACCGGCATTCGCGAAGTACTTTCAGACGTTCCTGGCTTATATTTCCCGGCAGCGTATAATGAAATTCCTGAAGGGCCTACACCCTGTATTTGAGCAGAGACGGAATATCCTCCTATCCCAATCCACGCTTCCAACCTTGGAAGAAGCTATAGCTGTTATGACATAGGAAGAAGCTCGACTGAAGTTGATGCCCAACAAGGGCTCCTACCAGGGGGAGCAAGCCGCGGTTGAAAAGTCTGCCCTTGCTGCCTTCAATCAACCTACATCTATGGGTGGTGTTTGCCACAATTGTGGTGACTCCGGACATTACATCCGATTTTGTCCAAAACCCTTGCGCAATCAGTCTACTGATCGAGGACGGGGTCGTGGAGGCCGACGTGGTGGTAGAGGAGGATATGCTGGTAGAAGGGGTGGACACAAAGCAAATCTGGCGGAGGAAGGGGGAGAGAATCAACTGGCTGAAATAACCCCGCTTGAGCTGGAGTTCCTTGAGAAGTTGCGAGACAAAAAGCTGGGTTCGGCCGACAGTCCTGGGGCGTCTTCAACCTCGGGAGATCACATCACTTGCTTTGCCCAAACCAGCACCGATGATTCTGCACGTGCTCTTGCATCTATCCATCAGCCAGGATGGATTATGGACTCTGGGGCATCTCGCCATGTCACGGGGTCCCGTAGTGCGTTTTAGGAATATACTCACCTACCATTGCCAGAGAGTATTCAGACTGCTGATGGTACATCCAGCCCTGTAATGGGTAAAGGCACTGTCGCATGCACCCCTTCCATCACTCTAACCAATGTCCTACATGCTCCGTCTTTTCCTGTCAATCTCCTATCCATTAGTGCCATTATACTTGATCTTAACTGTACTGTTTCCTTTGACATTCCTCAGGTGACTTTTCAGGAGAAAGGGACAGGACGACGACTTGGGACTGGCACATGGCATAAGGGACTGTGGTATTTAGACAGGACAGGACTGGACAACGCATTGGCATCCTTGGTAGCAGACGCACCACCAGAAGCTTCCTGTCGCAGTGTTGAAGCCGACTTGCTACTCCACCACCAGCGTGTCGGTCATTCTTCTTTTAAAGTTATTAGTCGAATGTATCCGTCCTTATATCAAAGGGCTAATAAAGAGAAGTTATTTTGTAATGCTTGTGAGTTGGAAAAACATACCAGAAGTACGTATGTGAGCACGGGGAATAGGAGTTCAGCTGCTTTTGACATGATCCATTCAGACGTATGGGACCCTTGTCCTACACCTGGTATTAACGGCTTTCGGTGGTTCGTCACCTTTATTGACTGTTATACCCGCGTGATATGGGTCTATCTTATGAAGAATAAAAGTAACGTCCTTGAGGCCTTTCAAGACTTTCATCGACGGGTGGAAACACAATATGGCGCTAAAATTAAGTGTTTTCGGTCAGACAATGGGACGGAGTATACTAATAGGCTGGTTGCTGAGTATTTTTCCACTCATGGAATACTTCATCAAACTTCATGTGCTTATACTCCGGCCCAAAATGGTGTGGCGGAACGAAAAAACAGACACATGTTGGAAGTCGCACGGACGATGATGCGGGCTATGAATGTTCCGAAACATTTATGGGGGCAAGCTATATTGACGGCCTCTTATCTCATCAACAGAATGTCATCTCAAGTATTGGACTGGAAGACACCGTTGAAAATGCTTACTGGGGCAACTACATACACTGTTCCACCAAAAGTCTTTGGATGTGTGTGCTTTGTCTAAGATAATAGGCCAGGCGTTGGCAAATTGGATCTTAGGACGGTTAAATGTGTCTTCGTCGGTTACACGGCGACTCAGAAGGGTTATGTTTGTTGGAGTCCAATCGAGCGGAAGATGTTTGTAAGCATGGACGTTACTTTCAGAGAACTCGAACCATACTATGGTTCGGATGAAGGTTCAGCATTTGGTGACACACCTAACACAGATGGTGTTCGATGTGAGGGGGAGATAATAAGCCCAAATGTGGTCGTCGGATCGGTTCCGTGTCCGGTTGTAGAAAACTGGACGAAAGGGAAGAGCACAGTGACTCAGATACAGAAAATGAAGACGAAGAAGATCCATATGTTACGCAGGGGGAGCAGCAGACAAGGAAAAAGGAGCTCCAAGTCTACAGAAGGAGACAACAGAAGTCCAGTACTGTGCCTATGCCGTGCCCTGTGCCTACTGTACCAAGTCCCTCGTCTACTCCTGCTCCAACTCCTGACGATGTTGCCCCCGCACTGAATCACTCGGATTCTGATGCGGATCTCTCCGACTCGGATGGTATGATCTCTCCACCACCTATTGCTCCCTTAAGGAGATCTTCTCGCATCAATGCGGGTAAGGCTCCTGCTCGTTTTGATGATTACGAACATGACATTGCCAACTTCTTGTCTTATTCTAACATTTTTTCGAATTATCGAGCCTTCATTGCATCGTTAGACTCTACTTCGTTGTCCAAGTGTTGGCAGGAAGCAAAGAAAGATCCAAGGTGGAAAGCTGCAATGATGGAAGAACTTGGGGCACTGGAGAAAAATAAGACATGGGAGCTGGTTCCATTACCCAAAGGGAAGAAAGCTGTGGGATGTAAATGGGTGTACACCGTGAAAGAGACGCCAGAAGGAAAAGTAGAGCGGTACAAGGCGAGGTTGGTTGCAAAAGGATTCACATTGTCATATGGAATAGACTATAATGAGACGTTTGCCCCAGTAGCAAAAATGAGCACCGTGAGAACTCTGGTCTCCATTGCAGCGAACTATGGGTGGAAGCTGTACCAGCTAGATGTGAAGAAAGCCTTTCTTCATGGGGACCTGCAAGAAGAAGTATACATGGAGCTCCCGCCTGGGTGCTACGCGACGGAATCAAACGGAGGGACGTCGCAAGGAAAGGTGTGTAAACTGAAGAAGTCACTATACGGGCTCAAGCAATCTCCTCGAGCCTGATTTGACAGATTCAGAAAGGCTATTACATGCATGGGATACCGTCAAACAAATGCAGATCATACGGTCTTCCTCCAGCATGCAAGAGGCCACATCACTATACTTGCTGTATATGTGGATGATATAGTGATCACAGGTGATGATGAAGTCGAGATCACTAAGCTGAAGTCAAAACTCGCGAAGGAGTTTGAAGTGAAGGATTTAGGAGCGATGAGGTACTTTCTAGGTATCGAGGTGTGTGAAGGCGAACAAGGAATTATTCTCTCACAGAGAAAATACACACTAGATCTGCTGAAGGAAACAGGGATGCTGGGATGCACAGCAGCGGTCACTCCAATTGACCAGAAGTGCAAGTTGGGAGCAGAAGCAGGAGAGCCCGTTGATCGTGAAAGATATCAAAGACTTGTAGGGAGATTGATTTATCTGGGACACACTCGCCCTGATATCTCATTCGCGGTGAGTGTAGTGAGTCGCTACATGCATGATCCAAGAAAGGGTCATATGGAAGCAGTATTTCAGATCTTGAGGTATCTGAAAGGAACGCCGGGGAAGGGGCTATGGTTCAAGAAGAATGGACGCATAGAAGTTGAGGGATACTGTGATGCAGACTGGGCGAGCTGCATAGACGACAGAAGGTCTATCACGGGATACTGTGTTTTTGTAGGAGGAAATCTGGTCTCATGGAGAAGCAAGAAACAGTCTGTGGTAGCACGGTCAACAGTTGAAGCAGAATACAGAGCAATGGCTCTGGACGTATCAGAGTTGCTGTGGGTGAAAGCGTTGCTGACAGAGTTGAAGCTAGACAAGGGAGCACCATTACGTCTTCTGAGCGATAGTCAAGCTGCAATAAGTATAGCTAACAATCCCGTTCAGCACGACAGAACGAAGCACATCGAGATTGATCGATTCTTCATCAAGGAGAAGCTGGAACAAGGGATACTGAAGATTGACCATGTCCGCTCAGAAGAACAAGTTGCAGACTGTCTGACTAAGGGTCTTAGTTCATTAAGTCTGTCGAAGCTATTTAACAAGATGGGAATGATCAATATCTATCGTCCATCTTGAGGGGGAGTGTTGAGAGTCAATAAGGAACTTTTAGTCCCACATCGGAATATGTAGTATGTAGAGGAGCTAGACTCCCTATAAGTAGTGAAGTAGTCCATCAATAAAATTAACTCATCTATTATTTTCTACACGATTCAAGCAATCCTTACCGATTAAGTGATTAACGCTAGGCATCTTGGATATAGCAAGTCATGTTTCTGGGCCATGGTTGCCTCACCTTATATCATCTAATGCTCTGGATATGTTTCCTTTGTTTATTCACTTCTTTCAGTTAGCAATTATATCTTCCCTTTTCTGATAGCAGCGCTGCTTCATTCTAACTAATTGAAGTTGCTCCATTGACCTGCTTCAAGCAAGAGCATTTCTTTGATAACTAAATGGTTTTTTCTAAGGGCACCACCAATTTTACTTGGGGGCAGCCTAAAAATGTTTGCAAATATTACAAGTTTGCCATCAATTTTTTTTACTTGGGGGCAGTCCAACATTAGGTATAAAAGACAACTTTTCTAATTTTTCTCTCTCCCTCTACTCTTTTCCTCTCTCCCTCAACTCTTTTCTTCTCTGCCAACATTTCTAGGTCATAGAATTAAACCCTAGTCCAATTTTTTTCCCAAAATTTTCTTCCTTTCTTTCCGAGAATTATCTCCAAAAAAATTCTCCTATCTCAATCATGTTTGGCACAAATTTTTTCCCAAATTTGTCTAAGATCAGCTACAAAAAAAAGTTTCCACTCATACTCAAAATCAGAAAACATAAACATAAATATTAGGTTTAGAATCACTTTAGGGTTCATGAATGAATTTTTCGAACATGATCTCGCATATTTCTTGAAACCCTAACCCTAGAACACGACAAATCGTTGTGGCCGTTCGGCTGCCACAGTCGTGACTTACAACATTAGGTCTGCCAGGGTTGTGGCAGTCCTAATATAAAGTAGTACTGCCAGACTTTCTGCAGTACTACATTAAGTTAGGACTGCCAGGGTGTTGGCAGTCTTGTATAAAACTCTCTGTGAAGAGAGTTTCATACCCAAACTCTCTTCACAGAGAGTTTGGGTTAGGACTGCCAGGCCCCTGGCAGTCCTACTTGTAAGTCTCTGTGATGAGAGTTTTGGAACTCTCTATCACAGAGAGTTTCAATTAGGACTGTCACCCCCCTGGCAGTCCTAATTGAAACTTGTTGTTACTTCTAGTTTCAATTAGGACTGCCAGCACCCTGGCAGTCCTAATTGAATGTAGGACTGCCAGGGGGGTGGCAGTCCCTTGTGATGAGATTCAGTTTGAAACTCTCATCACAGAGTTTTATAAATGGCCATTCTCCTGTGTTTTAACATTTGAATGACCATTCTCTGTATAATTTAGCACGGAGAATAGCCATTCTTCGTGTAATTTAGCACGGAGAATGTCATAATGTCATTCTCCGTACTAAATTATACGGAGAATAGTCATTCTCCTACGTTTTAACACTGGGAATGGCCATTCTCCGTGTTAGAAACACGGAGAATGCTATTTTCCGTATAAATTAACATGGAGAATGGTCATTCTCCGTGTTATTTAACACGGAGAATAGCATTCTTCGTGTTTCTAACACGGAGAATGGCCATTCTCCTGCGTTTTAACATTGGAATGGCCATTCTCCGTGCTAAATTACACGGGGAATGGACATTCTCCGTGTAAATTAAGACGGAGAATGGCCATTCTCTGTGTAATTTAGCACGGAGAATGGACATTCTCCGTGTTACTTACACGGAGAATGGCCACCCTCATTCGAAATTAACATTCTTCGTGTTCTAACACGGAGAATGGTCATTCTCTTGCATTTTATGGTCAGTTCTTCGTGTTCTAACACGGAGAATGGTCATTCTCCTGCATTTTATGGTCAGTTGAAACTTTGGAGGGCCATAACTTTTGTCTGGGAGGTCGAAATGAGGTCTGATTTGTCGCAAAATGAGCGTATCTTCGAGGAGCCTGAGATTAACCGCTTCATCGTTAGACGGCCTTCCGAAATTTTAGAATCGCAAAAAAAAATGATGTTTGGACCTCCGTTTTAGCACTTTTGCCGTTTGTCTCGGCATTTCATAAATTTTCTCTTTATAAATAGGACTGTCACCCCCCTGGCAGTCCTACACACCCTGACAGTCCTCCTTTTGTGTAGGACTGCCAGGGGGTGGCAGTCCTAATTGAAACTCTCTGTCACAGAGAGTTTCAGTTTCAAACTCTCATCACAGAGGGTTTCAATTAGGACTGCCAGGGTGCTGGCAGTCCTACATAAGTGTAGGACTGCCAGGGTGCTGGGAGTCCTGATACTAAATCAAGAATATCAGGAATTGGCCAACAACTTAAGTTTCCAAACGTAAATAACTACATATCCAACAAGTACATAAATCACAACTACATATCAGACAAAATATCCAACTTCAAAAAAACAACATAAGTGTCAACTACATATCCTTCAAAAGTCTGTCCAACAACTTAAGTTTCCAAACAACAAATATATCCTTCAAGTTTCAAACAAAAATATCTTTACAAAAACATCCAGATTACATCCAACTAATGATCATTCCACATCCAACTACATATCATGCCGGGCCTTTGAACGAGACTCCCTATTATTCATGAAGGGGAACTCGACCGCGTCGTCGATGCGATCAAACTCGTTGGCGACCGCGACACTAGTGTCACTTTGACAACCTCTCCGGAGTGTCTGGGCCAATTCCTTCACCTTTTGAGACTGTAAATGAAAGTATAAGTGAATTAAGTCTACAAATATAAAAATTTCAGTCTAATTACAAATACGGAACTCACCATCCTCACCAACCCAGCATACAAGACGTTTTTGGAAGGAAGAGCTCCAATTGCTCCGACGGCCATGGGACCCGGATTTGTAGGGACATACAGTCCCCCCCCCCCCCCCCCCCCCCCCCCGCATATGAGTATCATGCAGTTACCTACCCCCCCTCCATATGAGCAACATAGAGTACCAACCCTCCCCCCCCCCCCGATTTCCACCCCCATATCTCATTACATTAGGACTGCCACAGGCCTGGCAGTCCTACTGTATTTAAACCCGACTGTTGCAGTCGAACGGCCAAAACGAGATGCTCGTTTGTCGTCTTCTAGGGTTAGGGTTTCAAGAAAAAATATGGGTTTGTCGTGTTCAAAAATTTCTTTCATGAACCATAAAGAGATTCTAAACCTAATTTATCAAAACTTTTTAGAGAATTAAAAATATTATAGGACTTTGAATAGAGTGTACAAAATTCTTGAAGAAATTAGGGAAGAACGTACCTAGATTCCGGTTGCTTCGACTTGCGTGTCATCTCTTCGAATCTACGAATGTTGTTGAAGAAATCTTGGTGGAGGAATTGGGAGTGGAGTGGTGGAGGAGAAAAAAGTAGGGTTTTGGGAGAGGGAGAGGGAGAGTTCTCTTTTTTTTCTTTTGGTGGAGAGAGAGTGTAGAATGGGTTATGGGAAGGAATGAAGGGTTTGGGGGGTTGGGCTGCCCCCTAGCCAAATGTGGGTGCCCCCTAGCAAAATCTCCACCTCCCTGGGTTGCCCCCAAGTAAGGGTTGCTCCCTAGCAAAAATGGTGGTGCCCTTAGAAAAAACCTAACTAATTATATTGAAAAAACAATAATAAGACCTGCAGAAAAGGATGCATTATAGCAGGCATCGGATTTTGAAAGTTAGATTAGTTAGAATTATCATTGTCCGTTCCTAGTATCCTTGTGCACTCTACTTTAAGAGTTTGGTCCCACTGCCTAGGAACTAAGTGGTAGGCCAATCCTCCCCTACAAATATGTACTCGCTCTACTCAATGAAGGCTATGACATTGAGTCGAGTATCTCTACTCAAGTTCTAACAAGAAAAAGTTTCATGCATCCATTGTTCCCTCACTTCTGTGATCACTTCAGCACTGAGATTCAGTACTGCATAATATCCAAGGCTTCTTGTGTGGTAATCTAGCTGTGATATCTTTTGGGAGATCTGGATTTTCTCTCTAGTTAGCCACCTTTCTAAATCCTTCATCATACTTCAAGTTTATGGGCAACAGATGGTGTCACAATGTGTTGCATGAACAGGGGAAAGTGGTGCTGATATCCGTACCATGTCCCTATCCATGCACATAGGCGATTATACTGTACTATTGGAATCCGTATCCTGTTTCTGTGTTGTGTCCTTATCCGTGTCTGTATTCGTGCAACGTACGTGTCACAATCTCAAGAAGTAAAATAAACAAAATTGACTCCAATTTTATTTCAGATACACGTCTAAAAAAATTCACAAATATCAAATCATCTTACTTACAGGTAAGTCTCGCTCGAAAATCCAGGATCCTTGCTCCTCATCAAATCTCAACGGAATTCTCTACAAAGTATCAGAATACATGATTATGAGAGTAATAGTATCGAAAACAGAATGTGAAATTTAGGCTCTCATATTCCAAAGCAAAAAAGAATTCTTATTTAACGATATGTTCTCAGTGCAGAAAATGTATGCAGGGAAAAAATGAATCTTATTATTCTTAATAGTAGTAGCAGCAGGAGTAGCAGTAGGCAGTTGAAATAGCAGCAGTAGCAGTAGTACTATTATATTTTTATTTTTATTTATAATAAGGACATGACCCTCAACAGGCTGAATGGAAGAAAAGGATTCAGTTTGCGACAAAAACTTTGTTGTTATTGTTTTTTGTTGTTTGTGTGGTCGTTGGGGTAGGGATGGGGGGATTTGACACAAGAAAGGGAGTAAACTACATATATAAGAAAATATTGACAAGCTAAAGAACCAGTATGATAGCCTAATATAATAAGTTCAGTTACAACACTAAGATTTTCTTTTTTCTAATGGGATGTTTTAGCAAATGCCCCCACTATAAATATACAAACTAGCATATACCCCCACTTATTTAAAAAAACTAGCAAATACCCCCATTATGAGTAAAATAATCAAAGCTTTGGTTAATAGTGGGGGTATATCTTAAATTTTAAAATGTTGTATACACAGGAATGGGGACATTTGCTAATTTTTTAAATAAGTGGGGGTATATGCTAGTTTCTATATTTGTAATGGGGGCATTTGCTAAAATATCCCTTTTTCTCTTTATGCTGGTGATGTAGATGGTGAAATAAGTGAAGGGAAGATCTTAATATGACTGTCCCACTTGCCCCTCGTGACAATTGACTAACTTATTAACTGGGTTCCAAAGACCACCTGATACATAGCAGTACAAGGTTGCCCAGGTATTAGAAGGATGACAGTCAACTGCTCTGTCCAGCTGATATAGTAGTCAACTGGTCCTCTCCTATAAAACTTCATACTCATCATGTATATAATGTACATGAAAACACCATATATGGAGAAATGCCGAGTTCAAGATCAAATCACAAGTTAATAATACAAGATAGTGTCAACCAACCAATTTACCTCTACTTATCCGAGGTGGTATTTTGGACATCAAAGGAGACAGTTATTAGGGGACATTTTGTGTCACAAACTTTCCATTCAAATGCTAGAATAAATATAGAATACTGATGAACCCACAATGAATGAGTATTTCTCAACATATTCTGCACATGAAAAAGGCATATTTGGTTCAATTCATATTTGAACAGCATCTTAATCTATAGAAATAAAGTCAACGAAAGCAATTTCAGTTCACCTGCTCCCATCCAATGTCAAGTCCCGAGACTTCTACTAATGAGCAGTTGCCACCTCCCCACGTCAATCTGATCCGAGTTTTTAATAGGCCTGTGAGCTGAAAACAAGATCAGTAGGGTTGAGTTATACATAGTGCGGTTTAAGTAGAAAGCAGAATAGTGGTTCCATAGTTTCACTTCAAACCAATCTCTCATTGAAATCGTGTATAGAAGGATGGGGTTGATATATAAACCTTCAACTTACCGAAAACAAATGCATATTACATTAAAATTAAGACATCGCTTAACCTCGGACTATTACGGTGGGGTTGGGAGTAGACTCCTATCCCTGCCTTTGGTTAGGGGCCTTCCCTCTAAAATTCAATCAGTTAAATCTTAAGAATGTTATGACACATATACCTATGAATTGTTTTGGCTGCCAAGAACAACATACTGGAACATCCAGATTTCTTAGCATTCTTCGAAGTGAGAACCAATAAAAATAGAACAGAATTTGTCCAACTTTAGTTGCAGAATAAAAACCAGTTTACAGTTTGCTGAACCAAATTTAGTTTTATTATTTTTTCCCTTAGTTTTGATAGTACTTGCTAAATAGGGCATTAAAATTTGGACTCAAAATTTGTCATTTATGGAACATACAGATCCCTATATGAATTGTAGATATGAAGGTTATCAGAGGCAGAGATAAATCACTCTGATGCTCCTCTTTAATTCACCTTGGAAAGATAGTTCAGAACTTCGGTAAGAGAGCATTCTCTGTAGATGCAACCTCTCCATGCCACCAGCTGTAAGGAATCTGTCGCTACTACTAGCGACAAAACATCAACCTTGGAAAAACAAGAGGATTCCCTTTTTTAAGGTTACTCCCCTCATTTATAACTGTTGTTACCCTAAGGATGTGCACACCATAGTTCTAGGAGGAACATTCCTGAATATGAGATGGAATATTTAGTAAAGATGCTCCCCAGAAATATATAACTTCACAGTGCCGTCCCATGATCTAGTTCAGATGCACCGCTACTTGAGAAAGAATAAGGTTAAACTCTCAATTGGGAAGAAGGGGAGTTGAACTGAAGAAAGGAAATCAGTGTTCAATGGTTACTGGTAAATTCTTAATGAAGGTATGACAGGAAGATGACATGATACAACAAAGCACAAACACTCTAGCTTAGAAACAAGAAGATGACATGATCCAAGGATCCGGTACATATTGATATATTGCTTACCAAGAACCAATCAAGTTAAATCAGATTACATGCCAGACCTTAAAACATGCTTATCCCTCAAATAGTTTGTACTTAAAATATCAGAAATACTGTCATTTTTTATTTTCCGAATGTAAAAGTTCAGAGAAGTTACTTCTTATGTAAACAGCCTTAAGACATAAAATGGAATCACCCTTACCTTGGAAGTCTTTATATAAAGCATGGAACTTGAAATATGAAGGTTACCAGATGAGTGAGAATTAATTTGAGCAGAGGCTTTCTAGGTTAAGTTGCTTAGCTTTTATAGAGAAATGACGAGAAAGAAGAATCAGACATTAGTAGAAATTTGCATCAGAAACAGCACCAGTCGACTGGGTTATCTACTGCGAAAGGTGCTGGAAGTCTCGAGTTCTGTTCATGTTATAAGCAGAAAATGCAGCAGGTGAATGGCCCATCTACTGCTGGAAGCCTCGGGTTGTGTGCATACGCCATCAGAAACTGTATCTATACAATCTAATATAATCTATTTGCTGAAATTAGTTAGAAAAAAAAAAATCCTAGTGTTCTCCTTGACTCTCTTCTTCACTTCTTCCACCTTCTGAACTAAATTTTATGATTTTTTATGTCGAACTCAAAATGCAAAGAGCAACATTAGAAAGCATACGAAGAAATGTTTACACATTACACAACCAGTTTTCTGGAAGTATCAACCGAGGACTTATTTCTGAATCAAGCAAGTTTATTTGAATAGCAGTTAAATATTCTAAATAATCATCACATATAAAGTTGACTTAGGAAATTTTATGATTTTAATCTCTACAGCCCTCATTTATGTCGAACTCAAAATGCAAAGAGCAACATTAGAAAGCAGACAGAAATTTTTACACATTACACAGCCAGTTTTCTGGAAGTATCAGAGGACTTATTTCTGAATCAAGCAAGTTTATTTGAATAACAGTTAAATATTCTAAACAATCATCACATATAAAGTTGATTTAGGAAAATAAAAATCTCACCGGAACATCCCATCTGAATTATGCAACCTCCTGAATAATATTAAGCTAAATGATTGACTTCAGCAACTAATGATTTATTAACAGTAAAAAACGTTATCCATTATAGGTGTAAGAAAGAAGAGAAATTATTCCATGCACAAAAGAGTCAATCAATCTAAGACATACTCTACAGGGAGATAATCAAGAGTACTAGGGGGGTTAGTCAAACTAGATTTCGAGACCACACTGCGACTATGACTTCAAATCACAGTCATAGTATTTCATGTGAAACACACAATTTTGGAATCACTTTGATTTTAACTGTTATTTTAAGCAACCAAATCCACACTCAGCAATCAAAAGCCTAGAAAAATTATAAAGTAAATATTTATACCTTAAAGTTTTATAGTATTATAAATATTATTAGTTCAAAAATTTACATGTTTTTTTTTATAGACAAGACATGACAAGAAGCATTGCAACTCATAAAACATGTCACAATTACATTGACAATAAAGATTTTAAAAAAAATCTCATAATGTTTGTCAAACATGTAGCAAAATAATAATTAAGTTTTTTTTTTTTGTACAATGACCACTTGTCAATCAGGAAAAACCCCAAACATCTAAAATATGCATATGCAATTTCCTTCTGGAAAGACTCTCCATCCAAAAACTCCCATCCCTCTCCACTTCCAAATCTAGCGTCCCAAAAACTCCAATTCAAACTATAACGTAAACATCTTGCCGAAACCCTAAAACTCAACCACATATTACTCGAGATCTTTGACGAGTGCAGGAACCATTCCTCGGTCGTGATATACTGATATCGACGAAGATGAGGATAAAATTTCCTTTTTATTATCACAACCATCATCTCCTGCATTTTTCTTCACCTTAACAAACAAACTACAACATCTCCTCCCCTTATCAGAAGGACCATCCGACCATGAGCAGATCCTCTAGCAGCCGCCCTACCAACCTCACTGTCCACCAACATCTCCATTCAGATTCTATGCTGCTAAAAAAATATCGATTGCTCACAGGTCCATCCCTCAATGGTGGTTCCGATCTGTTCCTGTCGAGGACCTCCAACGAAGGTGCAGGAACAAGGATGGTGTGAGAAAGAGGGAGGGGATGAAAGACGTTGATGAAGACAAATATTTGCTAGATGGAGATTGAGGGAGAAGGATGGAGATGGTGATTGAGGGAGAGAATATCAAATGGGAGAGTTAAGAATAATGAACTCAAGAGGATTGCAGAATCAAGCATCTACAAGGTGTGGTTTTAGTACACATAAATCAATTAAAAAAACCCTGAAGTTTAATTGCAAATCCTTTTTTTTTGTGTCTTTGAAAGCATGTTTGACTAACTCTCGGTTTTTAAACCCCGGTTGTCAATCCCAATTGACTAACCGTTGATTTTAAAATCTCACGGCGTGGTTCTGAAATCTCGATTGACTAGCCCCTAGGAGATATTAGACAGGAAATAACATACAGCCAAGAAACGATTAATAAATAACAGAACAAAAGCTTGACTATTAGTATAAAAGTTGTTGGAACTCACAATATCAGCACTTGCATTCTTTATGGCTTCAAGTTTCGGAAAGCATGGCCGTTTACTCTACAAGAAAGTTGTACAATAGATCAACAAGAAGAAACATAATTAATTAATAATATCCTCTTTCAAGATAAAAAAAAAAAAACTCCACTATTCTTTCAATTATGTACAATTAACATAATCAGAAGGAGCACGGGCATTACATGAGATAAAGACAACTCAGCAAACCAAAATAACAATTACGAGAAGTTTGCATTTCAAGCATAGTAGCTTGATTAACAAATAACGTCTACAGAGTACAGATGTAAAAATTGAATATTGTTCCTTAGGAGGATAGATATAGGTTTCCTTAATCCACCCTTTCAAACTAAAAATGATAGACAATATATACTGTGGAGGATTTTGATAATCTTTGAGAAAGTGAAACCCTGTGACGTTGCTTATTTCCTAATGGCCCAATCCTGTGGCAACTAAAGTGCGATTCAGTTTGCTAGCCATTCTTTCTAGTAATATTTATGATATTGGTTTAAATCAGAGTTCTTCCTCAGATCCTTTTGGTAGATCATCATCATCTTACATCTTCAATTGCAATAAGATCCTCTTCTTAGCTGACAGTTATTCCTTGAAACTTATTGACTTCCTCACTATGTTACATACCATGAAGTTCTCATATTCTCTAGGTGACCTGAAGAAATTTGCAGCCAGTGGGTTTACATTTACCTGTAAAATGATCTAAGTATTTGCCGCTTTGTTTGACTGAGTTTGAAACCCCCTTGGTGTTCATGGTCATATCGGCCAGTAATTTGGTGCCAAATCCTAGAAAGGTCGATGTCAAGGTTGCAACCGGTAGCAACAAAAGGTCAGGTCATGACATAAAAAGTCTTTGCCTAATAAAATTTCCAATCATTTGGATCTCCTCCTCGACCTTCGGATAATGCACCATTGTATTCAAGAGAGTTTTTTGTTCTGAATTTTCCTGGAAATAGATGAGGATTGCTCTACAATCTAGCGTCAGTCCAAGAAGCAGCATCATGTAGAATATAGAACTGTGTCAATGCTAGATGGACAGTCCACCCTAAAATGTATTATCAGCCATTCTGGAGCAGCAGTTGACTTCACAGAGCTTATTTTTCTTGGCATTTCTAATTGTCTTTACTTAGGTGACAAGCAAGGTGATATAGCCTGCCTTGTTTTTAGGATATGTTTTTGAATTTAATATTGGATTTAGATAGAATTTATCTTCATCCATTCGTTCTTTTAGATTACAATTAGTCAGTTTGATATGATATCTGATTCTTTATTCTTTTGTTTATATTTGAATTTGAATTCTTCGATGTAAGCATAAAAGGAGCACAAATATGTAGTTTTTAAGACAGATGAAAATTTTGTGAATAAAAATTACGTCTCTTAAATTTGGATGTGATGTCTTTGTTGTGATTCCAAGATATCTAGTCTTGGAATAATTTCCGTTGCTACACGACAGTAGCCATTGTGGCGGGCTCAAATATTTTCATCTAGCAATTTAGTGAAAATGTTAATTGGAGCGGTCTTCCTGGGTCGCTCCCCATCACAAGGGATTGTGTACCTCCTTTTCTTAGATAGATTCCCAAGATTATGCCATATGTTAACGCTTACAACAAAGCCTTTATCCCAAATTATTGATTGTGTACCTGAAGTAACTTGTTAGCTTCGCCAAGATTGTAACCCTGAACCCAGAACATGTATGCCAACTGTAATTTGCAGAACAATTCAGCATGTTAATGATCTGCTACAATTTGGAAGGAACTATAGAAACGAAAAAAAAGAATTACCAACCAGAAGCAACATACATAATCCAAATATAAAACATAACATAATAATGAAAAAGATGCCAGAACGAAAATAAGAGACATAAAATTGATTTATCATAAAGTAATAAAAACTTGATTAACCCACTACATGAGAAAATATACTGAAAACTCCAGGACAATTTCTCATTAAACTTTGCTATCTGCATAACTGATCAGAATACTTAAGAAATGATAGGGTGAATGAATGCAAAATTTTAAGCTGATGGAGTGTAGGGTCTACATATCAGGTATAATAACAAGGAATCAAATTAGGAGATCGATCAGTGCAGCAGATACAACTGGTAGGATTGATGTTGAGTTTGACATTGGAATGACAAAAAATTGACTACAAAATGGATTTTCCTGACCATTTATTCTGGCACCCAATTTCAGCCTTTTTCATGCCTGAGTTTTGGAAAAGGAAACAAGTAGTAGTGTCTTTCAACAACTAGTTTTGATAAAATGTTGAAGGAGTAACTTTTTTGATGCCTTAACAGTGAAGAAACCACATTTCTTACCTACTTAAGTAAAAATGACTTGAAACGTGAAAGAGAGAAAATGTTCCATTCCAAATATATAAATCAATTAATTGAAATCAAAGTTGGCGGTCGTGGAGCTACATAAATTACCGATGTCAACAATCAGTCGTTTCCTGGATTTCAGAATTATGAGGTCATCTAAAGACCCTAAAAGTGCACTATATTCTTGTCCACAATAAGGGAGATGCCTACCTACCATAAGACTTAGGGCATCATATAAGTTTTTCATATAGCACAGTCATCAAAGACCAATGTAAGGAAAAAGTTCAATTGTGGTATTAGTTTGATGTGGACATGAGAAACCAATAGCAGAATCTGAGATCTGAGCAGCATTCCCTGGTTTTTCTCGTTTCAAAGCTTATTTTCTTTAATGCTGATTTCAGACACATATCAACATTCCTGCTGTCAAACTCTATATAAGAGAAGTGCTGAACATCATAACCATTTCGGGGTGAGCATCTTGGTGAAAAATTGGAACAATGGAATAATACTCTCTAGAAATGATGAAGAAGCTTTCTGTTTTAGGGCAGATGATTCTATTTTCGAAGTAGCAATAAGCAATAATTTAAAATAAGAAAAAAAATGTGACAAACCATCGGTCGATAATAAGTTGGAAGGAAAGACTCATAGGAAAATTGCAAAGAATATAGGATAGCTGATAAACATGAAAAGGAATTCTTCATTAAGGATCTAGCATTCCTACCGCCGTAGCAGGAGCTCTTCCGAGTCCTGCAGTGCAATGCACGTAAGTCACACCACCATTTTTGTTAACAGCCTTGTGTAATTTGCTAACAACAGCTGGAAGTCTCATCCTCAGATCAAATGCATCAAAATCTCTGCGTCACGTTAATAAATATTTTTAATAGGGAAAATAGGTACTTATATTTCAAACAACAGGAATAGAATCAAGTTAAGTAAATAGAGACTGAAAATCACAAAAAACATCAATGTATTTTAGTGGGCATCAAATATTAGCAGCAGCATAAAGTCTGTATTTCAGTAAGTATCAGATCTTAGATGCATCATCAATGTTCCAGGCAATTACAAGTAATTTCAGTGTTTAAAGTAACTACAAGAAATGTAGCCACGATCAGTCACATAAAACATTGGCGGTAAATGATGATAAGATCTCATAGTACAAATGTTTTCAATTTCGAACATCTTAGCATCATCTCAGTGCCTCAAGTTGATAAGATGGAGATCATACCTTGCTGATCTACAACACATTTGCAAAAAAAAATCTTGAATATAAACAGCACATTAATCAGGCTCATCATTCAAGATAACTTCCAAACTTTCTCGGTTATAAATAATCTAATTAATATCATGCTCCTAAATTCTGCAGCATATCTTTCATTATGAATCTTGTCACCAAAAGAAGTATGCTATAATGTTTATCGGCATCAATGTAAGTATATGGCTGAAACAGTTATTTAAACTGCCTCAATTGCACTAGCCCCCCTCCCAAGTTATACATCAAGTTATTGATGAAGTCACCATATCCATCAGTAACCTGAACGCTGAAGGTAAGTGTTTCAGAACAAATAATTACTGTGATGACATGCTCTAGTTAATGTTTAGACTACAGTTTTATCGGCCTGGTTTTAAATTTCTTCTTTACAAGTACCTCCGAAATACAGGTTATTTGCCTAGTTCTAGATTCTTTCTTACAACTACTTAAAAATGTTTAAAGTCTACTCTCATAGTTTTTAATGCTTGTTGCGATGTAGCTTATAAAATGATATAACTTAAGAATTTGTGATGCATATACAAACTAAAATAGATTTTAGTTTCCAAGGATATGTGCAAGAATTTCGATATTTATGAGCCATATGCATGCC
This sequence comes from Iris pallida, assembly GCA_029216955.1. Classification (NCBI taxonomy): domain Eukaryota; kingdom Viridiplantae; phylum Streptophyta; class Magnoliopsida; order Asparagales; family Iridaceae; genus Iris; species Iris pallida. The sequence goes on along the minus strand of JANAVB010009198.1, from coordinate 27,450,627 downwards.
ACACTTACAATAACCTTTAGAGCAAACACCGACCATCATAACCTTATTTTCTATGCAACTTATAAACATGATATTGATGCCTTCAAAATAAAGAGTACTTTGGTATAAGAACTCAAATAAGTTACAATAAGAAATTACAAATGCACTATTATCTTTTGTCCGACGCTTTCTCTTCTTGCATATTCTTTAAATTATTTTGAGTCATATGAACATGACCTTGTAGTTCACCAACAAATATAAAATGGACTACACCATATAATTTAAATAACCCACAATCTAAATTTTGTGTCGAGGTACTAATTATTTGTAGTCTCTTTCTTCTCTTCTTCCAACTATTCCTTCACAATACCACCTTCCCCTCTCCCTTCACACCTATGATACAATTAGAATGGTCAGCATAGTTCACTGCACAACCTCCTAGCACATTAATCTGTCAAGTGGATGATCTAATGCTTGATAGGCAAGTGGCAAGGGCCAAACCAAGCTTTACGTGTTATCTGGTGGCCGAGGACTTAAAACCAATTAATAAGCTTCATAACTTCTCTCAGCAGTAAATTTAATGATAATTGTCTTATTACAAAGATATTTCACATAAGATTGTGGCTAACAATCGAAAAAACTTGACTGCTTATAATATGCATTTAAGTTAGCAAATAGAAGAGTTGTAGATTAAAGTACAAGTGTCTAACATGACAGTACTGTCTAGTAGCAGAAAGATACGAGTCATTCAGTTTCGGTGAAGAGTAGTTAGCAATTCCAAATTTTCCAATAACACCACTATATAAGAAAATAGCACAAAGTTTTAACTAGAAGTGATTTTCATGATAAGACGAAGTTGCAGCTATTTGTATTCACAAAATTGTTTTATGATGTTCAAGTTTGAAAACAAAATGATCAGATCATAATGTGTTAGATTGATAATTAATCAAGTAGAATATCTTTAAATTTTGAGAAGTCAGAAGCCAAAAGGCTAAAACTTTACAAAGAATGACGTTTGCATATTAAGTTGATCACAATAAAAATGAGGGAAACTTTACAATAAGACGATAGATCAAATCATGCCCTTTAAGATCATCACAAGCACCTGATTTCAGCACGGCAATGCTCAATATCCCTGCATTTCTTGGCATACTCTATAATGGCACCAAGATCAACCCCAAAATATCTAGATGTATTAGTGAAGGAAACAATAGTTTCAATTGATAGCAAGAGCACCATATCATTATCAACATGATATAAGGGAGCATTCGAAACCGGCGAGAGACTCTACGTGAAAGAACCCGTAAGTTTCATTCCATTCCTTTTCCCCAATGATCAATAATATTGAAGGTAATGCATTCACATGTACACGGTGTTGAAATGGATTTCAAAGCCACAACACAAAACAGACTAGCAATTTGAATATCAATGATAAATTGGCAGAAGGCTTTGTTATGCTCCATAGCCGACTCCATTTGGATGGGAGAAGGCTTAGGATGATGATGATGAACACTTGGCAGAGCTTGTGGTCAGGAGAAACCCCAAAGAAATGAGAGAGAATCATGGATGAACATAAGAAAATAAGTTCTAACTAGGTTCCAAGTATCGGTATCAGATCCTTCTTATGAGTATCGAGACCGGCAGTATCGGCGGTTTCGGATCGGAGTATCGTTTTTTTGGTATCGGAAAGAAAATAATTATTAAAATTTTAGGAAAAATATTTTACACATTTAAGCGTAGTTTTAAGTATTTTCTGTGTTGTTTATTAGTAGTTTTGAAATTGAATGAAATAGTAGTCATCCTTGTCAATTGTTTTATAAGTTTTCTTCTTTTATATGCTTTTACACCCTTACTATGCTTTTATACCTTATTGATTGGTCTTTTTCGTTCAGTTTTCTTTGCCGAAATGGTTGGAAAAGAGATCTCCAATGTCGGTATCGGTCAATATCGATATCGAATGGTATCGGATCGGGACATGCCGAACTGTATCGGTATCGGCCGTATCGGACCTGTATCGGCCGATACCGCAAACTATGGATTACTAAGTTAAAACCAGCAATTCGACCTGACAACTTCCATGTCTCATATCATGTATTCAGTTTGGCATGATGGGATCACACAATCCACACCCTTGGTCTCAGTCTGATTCATTCTCAAAATACTAGTTCGCCTTGATCCATTATAAAACCATTATCCTCAATTTTCTTCTTTCTTAATTGATGGACAACCTTTTGGTTTCATCTCATAAGTTCTATACTAAACAATAACAGCAACAATAAAGCTATCATCCCAAAATCTGGGGTAAGCTACATGAATCCTTTTTTTTCATTGTGTTATTAAGCGATTTCCTCCCTAACGGTTAGCAAACACGAATTCACAGCCTCAATCTAAGTTCATTTAGATCTGCTAGTTCTAGTGGCTACTTGATCCTATCAATCCTCCTAACATCTATTGGTCTATCACCTCGTACGATTTTCTCTCATCTAATCCTAGAGGGACATCACCCCTAGCTTCCCAAGAATATACTCATTTCTTATCTTTCAGTTTTTGTCACTCATCTATCTCAACATTCTATCTCATCTAAAGCTCATATTTGTTGCACAATTCTTAATCGTCTAAAATTATAATCGATATGCATGGCTGTGTTCGTAGCAATCTATTTCCAATTCTAGGGTATCCTATGGAATTACACGAACTTGTACTCCAATAAAGCTCACCTAAAGGCATAACCTCATACACTAGTTATGAACTCTTGTTAAGGGAATGCCGATCCTACCTCGTACGTGGTGGGTACTCATGTCACACCTCCTCCCACGGACCGGTCATGAAATGACCCATATATGTACGTACCACATGTGCACATTATTTGTCCCAAGTTGCCAAAAATAGTTTAGCTAGATGTACTCACGAGACCAAAGCCCTCCAATATAAATCAATCAAACTTCCATCACATATATAATGCATGACTAAATATTAGGGTTTCACAATCTACTCTACTCAAAGACGCAACTTCTTTGTCGCAACCATGTGCAAATTTTTCGAGTCTCACGCTCACCTCAATGGAACACAAATCCACTAGGTAGCACTGATGTTCTTTGTCACGTCTTGGCCCATTGGACTGCCAGGACATGAGCCGTTTATGGGCCACATTTGCAAAGTACTTGGGCCAACTGGCCAAAATGATTTACCCGAATGTACAAATGAGACCCAAGCACTCCAATATAAATCAATCAAACTCTCGTCCCATATCCGATGTGAGACTAAACATTGGGGTTCACAACTCTAGTGCACTCAAGTTCTTAAAATAACTGGTTCATGTTTGTAGGCTAGTGACCCTAGAAGAAATCCTTCTTCAAGCCATCATTAAACGAAGAACTAAAGAGAAAGTGTTTCAATAACAAGGAGTACCAAGCTGTGGGCAAGTCGGCGGATTATTAGACCTTTCCTTTGCTAAAATTATGGGTTCTTTATAAGTGATTATATAGGCATTGTCTGTAAGCTAAAAGTGTTAATTTTTCTTTACATTCTTTTCTAGGACTAAGACATTCCAGCTTGTGATTGGTGATATCATTATTTCATGACAATTTATGTTCTATAGATGTGAATAATAGAAACGAGTAAACTCTACAATAATGCCAATCTCAGACTACATCTTGTTAACTCAGATAACTTTTCTTGAGAACAAGGCCAGTGTTTGACTGTCCCGGCCAGGGATTTGAACTCCTTTCCCCTCCTCTCCTCTCCCTTCCTTTATACAAAAGGCCTCAACCACTTGGTCGTCCAACCTTTGGTTTCAGTAATTTATTCGATAGGACATTATCCTCAAGTCCTCATTGAGCAAGAAAACTTGAAGTTGCTTCAGATATTAAAGAAAACCATCTTATGAGGAATCATTTAGGATACTCGAGATCTGAGCCTAGTTGCAAGCAGAAAATGGTTTTCACTCCAACGCCCCGGAGCTTATCAACATCAGATGGGTTCTGTAATCAAACAGATAGTCAGGAATTTCTCTAAGGCAGCCACATAAAAAAATTGTTAAGTGATTAAGAAGTGAAAAAGAGGAGAACCTGTAGGCAAGAACCAACAATCAAGTCTGGACGAATAAAATTATAGTTCATTCCTAGTTCGTGCCGATATGTTAACACTGGATCACATGTAGAACATTTTTTTAAATAAGTTTAAAGCAAAATATTGGACTATGAATCCAAACTGACAATTTAGTCAAGGAAAGAAGACATCCTACTATTGCTAACAGATGACCTAATCATAAGCATAGTCATATTACCTGCACCCATTGCTTCAGTCATGTTGTTGCTATATCTCAGATTTTTCTTCTTTCACTTCAGCATCACCTTTTGCAGTACTTGAAGCAGAACCTGAAGATGCCTGAAAAGGTCTAGTTGAAGCAGTCAATTAGCAGGCAGTCAATTACTCATCTCTAAACTAAAACATAAGCACCAAAATTAAACATTTTGACAAGTTCTCGAACAAATGCCAAAATAAGTTCTACTGCAACAATTATTTTATTCACATATCCCTTCTGCTAATGTAAATTGTTTGTGTTGAACCAGACATGCCAATGGAGACCAATAGATAAACTAGGAGGCCATCTACTACTAGTGTGCTAGAGCCAGGTGCAGACTAAAACGAACTTGGATTGAGGTTGTGAAAAGGATACATCATTTGCTAATGTCAGAGAGCTGATGGAAGATAAGGATTCATGTAGCAACTGCAAAATTCTGGGTATAGTCTTTATTATTGTTATTTTTCATGTCAACTACACAGGTCAAGGCTTTTGACAGGGAATGTCATCGGCTAGGTCGCATAGATATGGATACCGACTCGGACAGGGACAGGATACGAACTCTGAATACAGCTTTTGTAAAAATCTAGGATACGGGTAAGGTATGGATATGGTTATATATACACGAAAACATATTTTTGATCTTTTATCTATATTTATGCATGTTTCAGGGGTAGCAACTTGGTTCAAAAAAGTTAAAACTACAGGATTTTATACAAAGAAATGTTACTTTCTCATGTTTCAATTATGTTTGGCACAATCATGGTCATGCAAAATCAGTTTCAACCATGTTATGACTTATGAGTTTTTTTGGAGCGCAGATAGACGATACATGTCCGACAAGAATGTCGAGGAAGTGTGTGTCGTGTCTGATACGGCCCTATGGAGGAGTATCCGCACGACACAAGTAAGAGGAGAACCTTAAGTCTCCGGTTAAAAATTGATACTGTTGATTTCTCGTACATCTGATCACTTTTTCATCTTTGGGTCACAAGGACACCAATGGTTGCCTTTTCTAGTTACTTTTAATCAATAGACCTCACATTTTTTTTTCATGAGGGGCAATTCGAGAATGAAACACAGCAATAGGGGAAGTGGGATAATTGCCTCTTTGGTTTCCTTTTTATTCGCTCCGGGTTCCGATAGGTTCTATAAAGTAAACCTCTTCCACAGAGATAGAGACATGTACTAACCTAAACCTTTAAGAGTCAATGGAGCCGAGCCCTCAACGACAAACATTCCTATCAGTATCTAGAACCTCAAATTATGTCTGGAAAGTAGGTTGTTGCGTTAAATTATCCTCCCTGCAAGGTGAACTGCAGTGAGAACCGATTTTCTTTGTTTACTAAATAAACTCTACTCCGATACTCCGCATCAAACATATTCGTCCATGGCTTTTTGTTGAAACCCTTAAAATGGTTACCAAATGAATCTCGAAAGTTCATGTCCAACAAATGGTTTCATCCGATGATACAAATCAACCTATAGCCTCGAACAAAACTTCTCATCTTCTCCACTACTAATTTTTCTACCACAATTATGTCAGTGTCAACATCTCTCACTAACTCTTGCTCGACTTGCTTACATGTCCCACCTTCGCTCATGCTCGATCGCACCCAACCAAATCCAGATTCCAGACTTTCTAATATTTGTTTTTGTACCATCCACAAATCTGACCTATACAAGTTTCAAAAGTACCACTTTTGCGCGCTTTTTTTCTGAAAAGAAAACAATATTTTAGTAAAAAATTAATTCAATCAGCACGCAACAAATTTCCATAATCTAAAATACAAACCCATATATTCTTCACCACAAAATTATTGGGAATTTTCTTTTTCAAAATTTGCAGGGCATAATGCCAGAAACTGTACTTGAATTGAAATTCTTCCAAACTTGGCTCGGCTCCTAACACCATAGGCGGAGCCAGTAGGGTGGGTTCCAGCCCACTTTTTTTTTTCGTTTTTAATTTTGTTTTTGTTTTTCATCCCAAATTTCAGCCCACAATGCGGACACACCACCAACCCAGCTCTTATTTTAAATTCCTAGCTTTCCTCTTTCGCTCACTATCCCGCATACACTGTACATTACAAAGCAATGTACACTACAAACATCAAACTGTTCCTTTTCTAGAACACCACTATCGAGCGTCCCCCTCCCCGATCATCCTCTCCCCGTACGAACACTCCTCCCTCACTCAATCTCTCTCTCTCTCTCTATAACTTACCATTCTCTTCTCTCCTCTCCTCTCCTTTGCTTCATTTTCAAACGAAAACCCCATTATAACCGAGACCGTACCATCGTTGTCAGACTGCAACGACAGCTGAAGGAGGAGCTATAACAACATCGCCAAGCCCTGCCGCCGGTACTTCCCTCGCCGTTTGAACCCCCGCATCCTCGGCAAGTTCTGCTACATCGTGGATCCTCTGTTGATGGTGAAAGAGGATGCCAAAGGCTCTTAGGGGGCGTTTGGTACGCGGTATTTTTTTTATTCCCGAAAAAATTTAAGATGGGAATCTATTACCACGTTTGTTTGGCTTATAAAAAATTTATTCCCGGAAATTATAAATACCCGGGTAAATAGTTTACCCACAAAACATGGTAATTCTATCCCTTGAGAATAGGTGGGTATTATTTTTTTTTTGCCCGGGCAAAAAAAAAATTGTCTAAATTTTTTTCTTCTTTTTTGATCAATTTTGATTAGTATTGAACATTTTTTCTTTTTTTTTGTCGTTTTTATCGTTTTTTTTGTCAATTTTTTGTCGTTTTTACCAATTTGTTGTCGTTTTAAGCAATTTTTTGTCGTTTTTACCCATTTTGTCTTTTTGTCACTTTTTGATTATTTTTTGTCGTTTTTATCCAATTTTTGTCCTTTTTGTCGCTTTTTGGTCAATTTTTGTCGTTTTAAGCGAGTTTTTGTCGTTTTTGTAGCTTTTTTGTTGTTTTTACCGATTTTTAGTCGTTTTTTTGTCGTTTTTTGTCGCTTTTTGATCATTTTTACTGATTTTATGTCGTTTTTTGTTAATTTTTTGTCGCTTTTTGTCGTTTTTTACCGATTTTTTGTCGTTTTTGTCGCTTTTTGGTTTTTTTGTCGTTTTAACCAATTTTTGTCCTTTTTTGTCGTTTTTATCGAATATTTTTCGTTTTTGTCGCTTTTTGGTTATTTTTTGTCGTTTTAACTGATTTTTTTGTTTTTAACCGATTTTTTGTCGTTTTTAACCCATTCTTTGTCTTACCGGTTTTTTTATATTTGTTCTTTTTTTTCGTTATTATTATTTTTTATTTTTTTTCCGGAAATATTTATATTGTCACCAAACATGGGAATGTAATTTTTCATGGAATTTAATTCCTTGGAATTTGATTCCCGAAAATATAGAATTCCCAGCTATATAGCCGCATACCAAACGCCCCCTTAGTGTTCAAATTTATGTCTAAAAAGAGTCTACCTCATAAACTAAATATTTTTTTGTCAGGTTCTCATTTTTTTTAGTATGTTGGACACGGTTCTACATTGGCCAGACACGGTACGGTATGGATAAAGATGAGATATGGACATGACGATACTGACACAACATTCATTTTTGTTAAAAAAAATCAAAACTTTTTAAGTTCAGCCTGGAGTAAACTAAAATCCTGGCTCCGCCCTCGCCTAACACTAACTCGAACAAACGTACATTGACAAGCACAATGAGCCTCTAAAGCAAATTCGGAAACCAGGAATTTTCAAAAACTCCGGAACTTACGCTGACAGCCATGTTCCCACGCCGATCCGACCGAACAACTCCCTGCACAAAAAAAAAAAAAAAAAAAAAACGAATCCAAACCCAAAAAAAATCCCAAAAAAAGTTCAAATTGGACCGAAAAAAGAGGGGAAGAGTACCAAATTGAGGGCCGGGGGTCTTCTCGAGTTGGATTTTAGGGCTTTCCCGGTGGCCGGAGCCGGCGATCTGGGACTGGAGATCGACATCCTGTGGAAAAGAATAATTCTTAAGAAAAGTATATATATATATATATATATATATATATATATATAGAGAGAGAGAGAGAGAGAGAGAGAGAGAGAGAGAGAGAGTGTGCTTTACTTAGGAAGAATGTGGAGACAGTTCATGATGGAGAAGGAATAGAAAGAGGGAAAGTGAATAAACTTCTTCTTCTTCCCTCTTGATTCAGTTATTAGGCTTTTATACAAAAAAATTACTCTTTTGCATATAAATCCCTCAAATCTTACTATTCTCTTTAGAAGTCCCAAGTGTAAATAAGAGAGACCGCCCTGGGAGAAAATTAATGCTGAAGGAAAGAACCAATATAGACACTAGCGGAGAGAGAATAGACTAGCAGGGAGAAAATTATAGAAATGAATACAATGACCCTATGTTAGATGAGTATTATATTAATTATTTTTATTATGAAAATAGTTACGCTTATCATCATTCTCCTTTATAATTTTTATAAAATATAAGGGTGGTCAGTGTTATGCATTTATGTAGAAAATAGAAATTATATGAGTGGTCCGTGTAATTTGTTGGGTTGTATCTCGTTTCTGGTTAAGTGCTCAAATAATGGAGTTGGTAATTTAGTCCCACATCGGTTAGGAGATGGAATCATGTTGTGTAGATAATTTGGATTAGTTCATATCTTACATGAGAATGATCTTTTAAGGCATATGGACCCAATTCAATATCGTACCTCATGGGCCAACTCCGGCTCGGGTTACATCGCATTTCCAACAAGTGGTATCTGAGCCCATGGTTACGGGACTGGTTTGAACGACTCTAATTGGTTCGAGATAGATGGCTTCAAAGGTGGGTTTGACGAGTCCAAGGTGGAGCTTGGCACACAATGATGGTGTGGATGAACGTGTCGGTTTGGTTGTGTGGCTAGCGAAAACGAGCTAAGGTGGTAGAGATTGTTGGATTAGTTCATGCCTTACATGAGAATTCTCTTTTAAGACATATGAGCCCAATTCAATATCGCACTTCATGGATCAACTTCGGTTCGGATCACTGTTCCCAACATAATTAGTTTTAAAGTAAGAATAGTTTTTTGTAATGAGTATAAAACATAGGGACATCTAACACATTTTGCCCAAAAATTACTCGAAGTAGAAATCATTATGTTGTAGTAAATAATAATAATAAATAAAAAATAAAAATATATTGAAAAAAAAGTGATTAGACAATAATAATCTTAATATAAATTTTTTAGTACATAAATTAATCGAAATATTCAAATGTGTACATATCAAGATTTAGACAATTAAATTATAACTATATAGCACGAGAAGGAAGAGATTTTGTCCAAACAAATTGGATTTTTAACTTTCTAGAATAAACTATGTAGTTTTTAGTCTATAGCTTACAGATAGGTAGGACAAATTGGGGTAGGGGTGAGTATTTGGTTTATTCGGTTACAACCGAACCGAATAACCGAAAACCGAATTCGACCGAAACTGAATAAGCAAAATCGAAATCGAACCGAACCGAATTGGTCAATAATTGAACCGAACCGAACCGAATTAAATCGGTTCGGTTTTCGGTTTATTCGACTTTTGGTTTTTTTTTTTTTTTTTTTTTTTTTTTGAAATCGTCGATTTTTGGGTTTTTTTGTATTTTTTTGTTAATATATATAATAACTAAATATACCTAGATATATTTATTTTATATATATATATATATATATATATATATAAACTAAATTTTCTTATTCGGTTTTGGATCGAAACCGAAACCCAAAACCGAAACCAAAACCGAATAAGAAAATTTAGTATTTTTAAAACCGAAATCGAACCGATTTTTTTAAAAACCGAACCGAATCTCTTATTCGGTTCAGTTCGATTCGGTTTTTGGTTCAAAATCGAATAATGCTCACCCCTAAATTGGGGTAGTGGTGTCAAAAGTAAATTTTAGTGAGGATAATACTAGAAAATATTTATAACTAATTTATACTTTTTTCTAAAAAAAAAAAAAAAGGAAGTATGGAGGCATTTGTATATACTCTTCTATGTTCATCTCCATCCCGGCATATAGCCATCCTAAATAGGATTACCGTGGAGAGAAAAGCATGTAACGAGTACAAGCAAGAGCGATAAGTGTCCCGAGGTAACCTTAGGCCACGAACCACAAGTTTAGAGCCCTTATAGCGATTAGTATATCCATACGCTCGTGTCTTGATGATTTGTACCCCTATTTGTAACAGGCTTCATATTTTCTATAAGACATATATCTGCTATTATAATACGGCCTGAATGGGTTGTCTAAGTCCTATATATATTCTCCACTAATTAATAGAAAATAATTAACTTGTTTAACTTACGCATATGTATCTCTCACATAGTTAAATAAAAGGCTAAACTACAACTTAATACTCTCAACTAGTCTAAATTTTTTCTCGGGTGCGGCTATCCGCACCCCATCACTTACTAAGGACATTCCAGTAAAAAAAAATGACTTTCTTATTCTACCCCCCTTTCCATGTTCTCCTCCCCTCCCTCCCGGACCCCGACGCCGACTCCCCTCCCCTGCCCTCCTCCTGATACGGGTGAATGATACCTCTTACGACCCTCAGTTCTGGATGTGGTCCTCTTGGCTATATGCTCTCGCTCTCGTACTGCCTCCACAGTAGGTCGGGCTCGATATGCTGACTGACTTGATGACTGGTACTGTCTGGCTCCAATCTGTACTTCCTCTGGCTGCCAGTCCTCAGCTTGAAATTTCTCGGGTATTCCTTGCTCACTTCGGTCTATCAACATCTGGATACTCTGCTGGAGAACGAGATCTCGTCGTTGTTGTGACTCCATCATTTTCTTGATAATTCCTAGGAGTGCAGGTACATCGGGCTGATCTGGAACTACCTCCGCTCGGACTACTGACTGTACGGACACAGCTAGATGATCGGGATGGACTGACATCTCTGCCCTCGAGTCAACTTTCGACTCTGTATCTGAATGCTGAGACTGATTCTCCACAACTGGCATGACAGAAGATTGCTGACCTGCCATTGGCAGAACCCGAACAAGAAAATCGGAAGGATTAGGAACAGTGCCCCTGAAAGTTAAAGGACACAAGGATCAAATCGAGATAACAGGAGAGATCAACGATCAAGGCAGATATCAGATCAAAGGATCAGAGATAGAGAATAATACGAATGATATCAATAAAGGATAATTGTGATTGAGATAACTAAACATTAGTAACCCCTACATATCTGATAAATCAGACCTACATGGGCCACCACTAAAATATGTGTCATGCCCCAGAACCAGAATACTAGCAAGTAGGGACGGACAAGGCCAGCTACGTAATGCCAGAGTACGCCAGTACTCTGAAATCACGTATAAGCTATTAAGACATGGGGGTTACTTCTACAAGCCAATAGTCGATCCTAGGTCAAGTGTCACGTCCCGCTCCCGTAGGAGCGATTGTCCTCGCTAAGGCATGATGTCGCACGAGCCTAGATTGCGCTCGTGCAAGGCGGGTTCCATAACGGCCGATTTCAGCGGCTGCGACGGGGTCGTCGATAACTCAAGTCCCAAGCAGAGACATTGAATAATAGCAGCAAAAATTTAGAACAAAACACAAGTTATTCAAAAGAAGCTCTTTATTGATATTGAAACAAAGGTTACAATGGGACACAAGGCCAAGATTACAAGTCACTCAAGCTCACTCTTCTCACATTACAAGTTCCTCAGCACTCTCTCATCTCTCAATTACAAGTCTTGAGCCAGCGGATGCTTCGGAAGGCGATGTCCATACATTATGTACCGTATAAGTCTTGACTCCATGCGGCCGCACGCTTCGAATCGCCAAGGAACTCCGTGCCTCGACGCATCCAAGCGAGCTCCGCGCCACGAGCTTCTACCTGTGCCTGCACATGTAAAATATGTGGGTGTCAGTACTCAACTGTACTGGTGGAATGAGCTCCTCGTCCACCCATACAAAACTGACACGTTCATTTACTTTGTGCAACATAGTCCCTTTATGATTGTCTTTCTACTCTTGCCTTAGGATCAGTTTTTGGACAGACGCCTTGGCCTATTTTGTGATCAAGACCATCCCGTGCTTGCATCAACGTTAACCTATCAAGTCGTGCTTGCCTTTCTGCCGTAATCAAAGACGCAACTACTCGGTGAGACTCCATTTCCATGTGACCGTGCTACAAATCCATCGTGCCGTGCCTTGCACTCAGTGTGACTTAACCATATCGCCACCTCGCGACCCTTGCTACTTTGATCACCAACAGACTCAATCAAGACTTGTGGGCTAAGTGTCACTCGACCGACTTTGCCTTGCGGCATTTCTTGACTTAAACTCAAGACAACTTGTCACGATCCGCTACCCAAATTGTTGGACCGGGCCGAGTCATGTCCAGCCTACGCTTGAGATAAGCGTAGTAAGCTGTTCTAAAGACAAACAGTATAAGATCAAAAGTGTGCTAACAGTTCTATATGTTATATTGAGTCAGAATATATCCCAAACACAAAATCATGTCGTATATAAATATGTTCCAAGTACATAGTCAAGACATAAAACTGGATACAGGTCAAGTATCAAAATACATAGTCTAACAACATGACTACTCTCAAAAGTCCCGAGTAACTACACAAACTAGACGAGTTTCCCCACAGGTACATCCTCGTAAGGTAAAGTCTGATCCTCGACGGCAACTCCATAATAGGAATCACATAGCAAATCCTCCTCGGTAAGTATACCTACAACGTTATCCTGTCAGGACGGAAGCAAGTACTGATTCTAACAAACTAAATATACGAAGCATGAAATGAACAGAAGTGTAATAAACAGGAATCATGGCATATCACAATCTATCATAACAAGGATACATATATCATAGAGACAGATGTATATGTAATGTTTAAAACTGTAGCAGGTACGTGATCATCAATAGGTGTACAATGTGCAGGGGCACATAATGAAATATACTTCCGTACAAGTGATACGGCGATAGATGTACATACGCACAAATCCGCTTTGAGATAACGACGCAGTAACATATAAAATGAAACTTTGCTCGAGTACGGTAGAGGGGACATGATCACGTACTCAACTATCAGTTTTCCCAAAACCCAGATTCTAAACATGTGAGAGATACAAGAATAGAATAAAACATGGTGGATACTGAGAGCAGTATAAAGCATATGAAACATGTAGAGATATGACTTGCAGTTTAGGTATTAGTATTTTAACATGGTTTATACACAATTCATTATATGCAGTAAATAAAGTTTGTAGAGGTACTTGCCTCTAGCAAAGCAAGGTAGTGAAGGAAATGCTATAGATGTCTGGTGTCCTGGCACTGTCACAAATATGAACTATCTCAGCTATCTAAGTTATAAACAAAGACTAACACTACTGGTGACACGACGCATTTGGACACTTAGCTAAATGAAATTAGCATAGGAACCCAACGTGAGGTGATATGGTATCTAAACCAACCTCTAGGTATTCCATTCTAAGGTAGGTCAATATTTTAAATACTAGAAATACCCAAAAATCACAAATCATGACTTAAAAACAATTATTAATTAATAATTCCATCTGTGCACTTCACTCTAGTAATTATTAAAATAGATATATAACTCTAATAATTACAAAACAAAGCTCTAAACTCAAACTTGTTAATTATAAAAATTTATACTAATTTTTTTGGAATTTAAAAATCCTCACAGATATTTATTAAAAATCAGTAAACATAAGTACCCTGAAAATGAGTTCTGTTTTCCTATTTTTATAACATACCAAAATTACTATTTAAATACTGAAAAATTATATTAAATTAGATAAATTAACATAGTATTTAAATACAATTTTTTTCATATTTTTGCAGTAAATAAATATATATAAAAATTCAAAAACAGAAAGTTACAATTTCTAGAAAATAAATAATTAATTATTTACTATTTTATCCATGTATACAAAATTGAACCGAAGTCCAGATACGGGATCCAAAGCCATGAATCAAGTCCAATATGACTTGTGCAGACCTTGAATATATTTAGACACATTTGGGCCCAAAAATCTATGCTAGGTTTGGACACCAAATGGCCATGATTAATAAAATACAATAATTCATATTATATATATATATATATATATATATATATATATATATATATATATATATATATATATATATATATATATATATATATTAAAGCATTTTAATAACATATATATTAAAGTAGTGAAATATACAAGTTATAAAATTATATAATAAATAACTTGTAAATTTATACATAATAACATACAGTGAAATATACAAGTTATAAAATTATAATATATATATATATATATATATATATATATATATATATGAATATTAAAGCATTTTAATAACATATATATTAAAGTAGTGAAATATACAAGTTATAAAATTATATAATAAATAACTTGTAAATTTATACATAATAACATATAGTGCAAAAATATTATTTACATAGAAGTATATACATATATAACAATATGTATGTATGTATATATATAAAAGGTTGGCTCGAACTCGACCCGCTGGAACAGAGGGGGGGGGGGGTGTTCTCGAGCGCCACTCGGCTGACCAAGGGGGTCGGCCAAGCTTGCTGTTAGGGTTGGGTTTCAAAATAATAAAAACCAACCCAATAGTTTTAAACCCATTAACTAAAAAGGAAACCCCGTTAACCCATTAACCCATGGTTCTATGTCTTCGTGTCCTGACAGTTAGGGACACGAAGACACACGAGTTCCGTGTCCAAGGCGTGTACGACACACACGACACGAGCTGGCCGTGTCCAGGCATGCCTCGAAGCTCGTCGATGCTTGGCGAGTCACATAGGTGGAAACGAGACACGAAAACGAAGGGGACACGAAGTGGTACGTACGTGTCTGGTCGCACGTTCTCGTTCGGGCTGCTGGCGGCAGCTGTAGGCATTAAATAGCCTTTGTAAACTGAAATTAAAACAATTTAGTAAATTACAAATTGACATTAAAATAATTTAATAAATTGCAAATTGATATTTAATAATTTGTAGATTGATATTTTAAGCTATAAAATTATTTTAAAAATTATTTAAAAATCCTAAAAAAATGCTAATAATTATAATAATTTATTTTAAGGATATAAATGCTATTAAAAATATATTTCCTTATTTAAAAATATTTTAAATATTTAGGGGCTCACACAACTCAAACCAACTTATACAACTTATATGCCGACAACTCATGACTTGACGCTACATCTCGTGCCGAAGCACGTCGCCTATGTTCCAGTCAAATCTTAGACCCAAACATTGTGTTCTAACTACACACACACATTCAACTCGATTCAATCCAAAGGCACACCTGCGGATTGCCGTCCATGTCGACTCATCTATATGAGGTCACTAGCATGACAAGCTATTTTGGACACATAACTGGTATAGGATGGACCGGTCATTGCAAGTAGCTAGTCCCAATGAGCGTCCACCGAATACTTGCCTTTCGACTCAGCTATCCCGCTCACATTCACCCACGGTTTCCTCCTAGGCCGGAATGGTCCCATGGCCCCGGGTTGTCGTCCGAGTAAACAAATCGCCCTTGTCGACAAGTTGTCCAATGACCATGCAAGACTCGACTCAAACTGACGTCTCATACAGTCATTCTACCTCTAGTATTACCATCTCTTTCAGGGCCAAGTTCAATACTTCTCACATCTGAGACTGCCTCGACGACCCACGGTCGCGAGCATTCTTTCCATGTTACCATATCTTTTCATTCAACTCATGAATGCCTATTTGATAGTCCTTTCTCCAAAACTCACTTTGAATCAATTATGGTCCTTGCCTTAATCACTAAGTCCGTGACATCGTGCCTCAAACCGACTTACGTTCTACGCGACGCTATCGCCCAAGTCATACTTTATATAATAGACCTTGAGACCATAAGACTATGTGGTTATACTCAGCCGTAGAACTCGTAGGACCGTGCTTGCTACTACTCCGATAGCCTAATATAACTTGCTTGACTTAAACGCACAACGACTCGACGAGCAAAGGCTGCGTCAAGCCTCGCATTGCGGAAACGTGCCGCGCATGTATTCGACTTCTGAACGACCAAGTCATTTGGGTGCCTAGAAATATGTCATAAGCCGTACAACACAACTTAACTCATGGGGCAAGCCAAGGCTATGCCAAGCCTTGGACGATAGGACCGTGCATGTTTTATGAAGCATTTATGCGAACGACGCCTATGACTTAGGCTACGTTCATAACTTCGCCTACTCAACCAACTTTTCTTCTTCCAAGCCACGGGACGAAGGATCGAGTGTCATTTTTAAAGAACGCCGTGCACCAACTCTAAGCAAACCATTGGACCTTTCCATATTCTAACTCAATTCGACCCGTCGGGATTATTCTCTTATTTATATGGATTCGTCTATTTTATTATCAAGCCTACTTGTGCAAGTTGAAAATATGCGAATTATTATGTGAAGGCTAAGATGAGGCAAGTTCACCGAAACTACCCCACCTGAGCGAGCGCTCGCCTCGACCGAGCGATGTCTTCGAGCAACCGTTGCAAGGCTAAGTCTGAACGCCGTTGGCGTTTCGATTCCTCCGATTGACTGAGCGGAAGAGGGCACTACATCAAGCATCCTAGGTATCTCAATCACAGGCAATTATACAAAGTACAAGAAGTATGATCATCAGACATACAATAGTAATGCATCCCAAAATATTTATACATGGATGATCATGAAGCTAGTCATACCAAAATAGAGAACTAGCAAGAGTAATAGTCATACATGATTACCTCTAGCTATAGTCTAGAATACGCACATCATGTTTTGGCTCGTAGGCTAAATGTCAAGAACCAAAACATGTGCTAAACACGTGCTCGAAGGCTAAACGCCGCAAAAGAATAATGTACATAACAAGTGGAAGAATAATAAGAAACCCACTCAGGTACTCTGGTACTTCGGATGGTCACCGTCGAGTAGATGGTACGGAAGATCCCTTGGGCTCCTCTATCAGATCTGGCCAAACAAAACCAGTGGGGTCATACACCAAATAGTAAGTACCACAAAGGAAGCCAAACTATGGACTAAAACCAGCAATAGCTAACATAGCAATGGTTAGTGAAAGCAATAAGTAAATACAGATCGAGACTCGTGCACTACCAATACACTCATCCCGAGAATAGAAAAGACAATAAGTAAAGCATCATGTGACTTAATGTACAATGTAGTCATGTTTAGTAACGGAAGCTTGAGAATATGTAAAATCAATTGATCATGTAAGCATGTGAGCCAGCTGGGTCATGATAGCAAGTTGACTTAGCATAGGGATCACGTAAAGCTCGTGAGATAACTGAACATGTGAACATGTGGGAACCATATAGAATGACAATGATAGGATGACTTAGGAACTATCCCGTAAGTCAAGTTATAACCCGTAAACCAAACAAGGACCGGGGTTGTAACCCTTCTCCTGAACAGAACTTAGCCTCCAATCAAGGTTTAGCATAAGATCATGTAGAACATGTGAGTACTGAATAGGACGGCAATTGATAGGATAACTTGGGAGCTATTCCGGAAGCCAAGTTACAACCCGTAAACCAAACAAAGACCGGGGTTGTAATCCTTCTCCTGAACAGAACTCAGCCTTCGATCATTTATCGACAAAAGTAAGGTGTGAACAATAATGTACTGAAATAAACATACGGACACTGCCTAGATAAAACTAGACTGGACTGGACTGACTCCATCCATGAAACACGATCAAGCAATGAGTACGACTTGATACATTAGCTAACTAGGGTTATCACAAGCCTAGTTACTAACAAGATGCAATAAGATATTCCCACTGTCACAAGCCCTGCAGCTATCCAGGTTATCCAGACGCAAGTTAAAAGAATTTACAGTGGATACATCGCCCAGGAGACAAATGTATCCCATGTACATATAATAGTGGGTACATCGCCCAGGAGACACATATACCCTAAGAGAGTTATCAGGTAGTTTGATTGGTGCAACACATGACAGTGTGCTAAAAATATGCCATACTCGTCGGCAGGCTACAAGTCCACTTGAGGCGCCCATATAACGGGATCGCCTGTAATTGGAAAAATCTCTCCATATGAACTACTTGATTAATCTAGTCATTAACCTAGTCAGATTCAGTATGAATCTCTGACCGTGGTAACCAGAAATTTATGTCCTAGACATGCTGCAGACGAGACATGTAGCTTGTTCACTCATACACAATACATTCAACCACGGTGTCCAAAAGAGTTGTATTAGCAAGGAAAATAGCCGTCGCAATAGCATCTTGATTATACATGTCATGTTAGGTTTACTTGTCATGTCAAGAGTGTGCCACACTGACCACTATCAAGAGTTATTATGTTAAGGTTGCTTGTTAAAAGTGCGCCACGACGGGCCACTATCATGTTAGCATGTAAAGACATGTTCAAGAGTGCACCACAACGGATCACCATCATGTAAACAAAGAAATACATGTACCATAGTGCACCACAACGGTTCACTATCTGGTATAAGCAGAGAAGAGACATGTAGCATGAGTGCACCACGACGGGCCACTATCTAGATTAAGCAAACATGACAATAAGGATCGCATGTAGAAAGACTTAGATAAAAGACGTATCATGGCATGGGAGAAGAAATAAATAAAAGTACTACTTGACAAAAACAATAATTGAATCTATGCTAGTGTTAAGAATGTAAGGGAGTACAATTATTCTCTAACTGTACAAAATCATCTAAACATGATAAGAATTTATTATAGTCGAAGGAAACCTCAAAACGTCAAGTACAGAAAATATGTCAAAAAGATCAAAACTATGATTGAAGTTATCAATCGCATATGAACTCCAGTTAAAGTAAAATAAGAAGATTCTTGAAGCCAAAACAAAGATCTACAACTTTTATGTTGGGAGTTAGAAGAAATTCTGGCCACAAATTAGCCAAATAGGACATAAAACAGCCAAAAATAGCCAAAATAGGCACTATGCGGCATTCTGCGGCACTATGTGGCATTCTGCGGCACTATGCGGCATTCTGTGGCACTATGTCGCAGGCTACGGCACTATGCGGCAGGCTGTACTATGTCGCAAGCTGCGTCACCATGCGACAGGCTGCACTATGCGGCATGCTGCATCACCATGCGACACTATGCGGCAAGCTGTACTATGCGACAGGCTACACTATGCGACACTATTCATCGTCCCTGCCAGATTCAGGACAGATGAACTTATAAAATGTCCAATTCTTATTTGGCCATAACTTACTCAAAACAAGTCAAAATCTAACTTTTTCAAGGTCAAAATTGTGTAGAATCAAATTCTCTACCACATGGAATAATTAGTTTTTGAAAACAAGCAAGTTTGATAGATCAAAATCCAAGAAAATCGAAAATGGCACAAACTTAGATCTACAAGAATCTACCCATGAAAATAAAAAACTCCAAGTTCTAGAGAGGCTTATAATCATGTAACGAAGAGTTTAGAACAAACAAAATAACATTTGTCCAACATTTGACAAGATGTACTTGCCTTAGGTTGGAGGAGAAAATGAAGAGGAAGAAGATAAAGAGAATAAAAATAATGGAGGAGAGAGAGAGCTGGATTTTTATATAAAACCCTCTCATCTCAAACCAATTAAACCAAACCAAGCCAAACCAAGTTGACCAAACCAAATTAAACCAAGTCAAAATTAAACCAAATCAAGGCCAAAAAAGATAAGTCAAAACATGGGTCTCCTGACAAATGCCAGAATTCTGTATACGTACACTGAAAATACGTATAACAGAAAATGGGAGTGACAAGCATGCCGTTGGCATACAATGGAACACTGGCGATATGTCGGTTAAGAAAAAAATCTATAAGTTGGAAAAAATTTAAAATGCTCCGAAAACCAATAAAATATAAAATACAGTACAAAAGTACGTATCAATATAAATATCGATACTGTGAGACGAGTCTCACAACTCTTCCATCCTTAAAAAAATTCTGTCCTCGGAATTTCCTAAAGCTGGTCGAGCATGATAACCAAAACAAAAACTCAAGAAAGTACAACTATCTCCATAAAACGAAGCATGGCATATAAGTAAATGAAGGCAACAGTAATATAAATAAATGCCTAAGCATTAAATGAAGGCAATAGTAATCTAAATAAATGCGTAAGCAATAACACAAGCACAATCAAGAAGGGCGGGAGGCATATGAATAAATATGCCTCATGAGTCAGTTGAGTATGGACCAACGTCCTCACTGGCCTACGCTGACTCCCAAAATGGATAAATATCAAGTAT
This sequence comes from Iris pallida, assembly GCA_029216955.1. Taxonomy (NCBI): domain Eukaryota; kingdom Viridiplantae; phylum Streptophyta; class Magnoliopsida; order Asparagales; family Iridaceae; genus Iris; species Iris pallida. The sequence continues at coordinate 27,430,057 of JANAVB010009198.1, read as the reverse complement.
CAAAGTAAGTCGGTACCAATGACTTAGTCCAAGACATGACTCTACCCAGGACGTATCGTCGTAGTCGAGATACCTGATATTTATCATATGTCTCAACTATGAGGACAGAAGAGTGGGACGAGAAACTCGCAGTCACTCACCGAATAAGTCAAACCGACCATTGTACTCTACATATAGATAGAACACAAAGTCGCCGACCAGAACCCAAGATATACGGCCACTACCTGGCCTGCTACTAAAAGACAGATCCAAAGGTCATAACTGAAAGAAAATCATGAAGATGGTACCTGAGACTCCCAAGGTATTACCATCATGTAATTACTACAGCTGCTCCTGGTACTGCACATTCAATCGCACTCTGAGCTGCCTGACCCTCTGAGCTCGCGATAGAGGTGGGTACTATGCCAATGGTTGAACATCTAGTATTGGCCCTAACTGCTCATCCGCTGTTGGAGGCGATGACTGAGGCAACTGAAAGGACTGCAGTGGTACATCTGGTGTAGTTGGTCGTCCTCGAGATGTCGGATAGGGGCAAGTGCTAATTGAATGGTCCTCTGCTCCACAGTGAAAGCATCGTCTATTGGCCGTCCAACAAATTGATCTGAGATGCCCTATCTTGCCACAATAGTTACAGGCTTGTTCTGCCCGATACTGCTGCTGGTCTCTCTGCCTCTGAGCTTACTGCTGCTGAACCGGTGCTGGTGCATGTTGGTTGGAAGGCTGGAAGGATGGCGATCCACCTTGACTCCTCCGGGGACAAATTCCTATCATGTGGTCAGGTGAATCGCATGATAAATATAGAAAGTTAGCCCTCCGATAAGTAAGATGAGTGTGCCATTCCCTTCCACAGAAGGAACATACGACTGGTAACTCCTGGTGCTGGTATGGATGTTGATTTGCCGGTACTGGTGATGGACGTTGGGGTAAAAAGCCTGATACGGGCGAATGGTACCTTTTACGACCCTCAGTTCTGGATGTGGTCCTCCTGGCTATATGCTTTCGCTCTCGTACTGCCTCCATAGTAGGTCGGACTCGATATACTGACTGACTTGATGACTGGTACTGTCTGGCTCCAATCCGTACTTCCTCTGGCTGCCAGTCCTCAGCTTGAAATTCTTCGGGTATTCCTTGCTCACTTCTGTCTATCAACATCCGGATACTCTGCTGGAGAACGAGATCTCGTCGTTGTTGTGACTCCATCATTTCCTTGATAATCCCTATGAGTGCAGATACATCGGGATGATCTGGAACTACCTCCGCTCGGACTGATAACTATACGGGCACAGTTGGATGATCGAAATGGACTGACATCTCTGCTCTCGAGTCAACTTTTGACTCTGTATCTGCTGAGACTGATCCTCCACAACTAGCCTGACAGAAGATCGCTGACCTGTCATTGGCAGAACCCGAACAAGGTATCGAAAGGATTAGGAACAGTGCCCCTGAAAGTTAAAGAACACAAGGATCAAATCGAGGGAACATGAGAGATCAACGATCAAGGCAGATATCAGGTCAAAGGATCATATATAGAGAATAATACGAAGGATATCAATAAAGGATAATTGTGATTGAGATAACTAAACATTAGTAACCCCCATATATCTGATAAATCAGACCTGCATGGACCGCCACTAAAACCTGTGTCATGCCCCAGAACCAGAATACTAGCAAGTGGGGACGGACAAGGCCAGCTACGTAATGCCAGAGTACGCCAGTACTCTGAAATCACGTATAAGCTATCAAGACATGGGAGTTACTTCTACAAGCCAACAGTCGATCCTAGGTCAAGCATCCTAGGTATCTCAATCACAGGCAATTATACAAAGTATAAGAATTATGATCATCAGACATACAATAGTAAAGCGTCCCAAACCATTTATACATGGATGATCATGAAGCTAGTCATACAAAAATAAAGAACTAGCAAGAGTAATAGTCATACATGATAAGCTCTAGCTGTAGTCTAGAATACGCATATTATATTTTAGCCCGTAGACTAAATGTCAAGAACCAAAATACGAGATAAATACGTGCTCGGAGGCTAAACGCCGCAAAAGAATAATATACATATCAAGTGAAAGAATAATAAGAAACCCACTCAGGTACTCTGGTGCTTCGGATGGTCACCGTCGAGTAGATGGTGCGGAAGATCCCTTGGGCTCCTCTATCAGATCTGGCCAAACAAAACCAGTAGGGTCAGACCACAAATAGTAAGTACCACAAAGGAAGCCAAACTATGGACTAAAACCAGCAATAGCTAACATAGCAATAGTTAAGGAAAGCAATAAGCAAATACAGATCGAGACTCGTGCACTACCAATGCACTCATCCCGAGAATAAAAAAGATAATAAGTAAAGCATCATGTGACGTAATGTATAATGTAGTCATGTTTAGTAACGAAAGCTTGAGAATATGTAAAATCAATTGATCATGTAAGCATGTGAGCCAGCCGGGTTATGATAGCAAGTTGACTTAGCATAGGAATCACATAAAGCTCGTGAGATAACTGAACATGTGAACATGTGGGAACCATATAGAATGACAATGATATGATGACTTAGGAACTATTCCGGAAGTCAAGTTACAACCCGTAAACTAAACAAGGACCGGGGTTGTAACCCTTCTCCTAAACAGAAATTAGCCTCCAATCAAGGTTTAGCATAAGATCATATAGAACATGTGAGTACTGAATATGACGACAATTGATAAGATGACTTGGGAGCTATTCCGGAAGCCAAGTTACAACCCGTAAACCAAACAAGGACCGGGGTTGTAACCCTTCTCCTGAATAGAACTCAGCCTCTGATCATTTATTGACAAAAGTAAGGTGTGAACAATAATATACTGAAATAAACATACGGACACTGCCTAGATAAAACTAGACTGGACTGGACTGACTCCATCCATGAAACACGGCCAAGCAATGAGTACGGCTTGATACATTAGCTAACTAGGGTTATCACAAGCCTATTTACTGACAAGATGTAACGAGATATTCCTGTAGTCACAAGCCCTACAGCTATCCAGGTTATCCAGACGCAAGTTACAAGAATTTATAGTGGATACATCGTCCATGAGATAAATGTATCCCATGTACATATAATAGTAGGTACATCACCCAGGAGACAAATGTACCTTAAGAGAGTTATCAGGTAGCTTGATTGGTATAACATATGACAGTGTGCTGAAAATGTGCCCTACTCATCGACAGGCTACAAGTCTACTTGAGGCGTCCAGATAACGGAATCGCCTGTAACTGAAAAATCTTTCTATATGAACTCTTGATCAATCTAGTCATTAACCTAGTCAGATTCAGTATGAATTTCTGACCGTGGTAACCAGGAATTCATGTCCTAGACATGATGCATACGAGACATGTAGCTTGTTCACTCATACACAATACATTCAACCATGGTGTCCAAAAGAGTTGTATTAGCAAGGAGAATAGCTGTCGCAACAGCATCTTGATTATACATGTCATGTTAGGTTTACTTGTCATGTCAAGAGTGCTCCACAATGGACCACTATCAAGAGTTATCATGTTAAGGTTGCTTGTTAAAAGTGCGCTACGACGGACCACTATCATGTTAGCATATAAAGACATGTTCAAGAGTGCACCACGACGGGTCACCATCATGTAAACAAAGAAAGACATGTACCATAGTGCACCACAACGGTTCACTATCTGGTATAAGCAGAGAAGAGACGTGTAACATGAGTGCACCACGACGGGCCACTGTATAGATTAAGCAAACATGACAATAAGAATCGTATGTAAAAAAAATTAGAAAAAAGACGTATCATGGCATGGGAGAAAAATAAATAAAAGTACTGTTTGCAAAGAACAAAAGTTTTATTACAAACTAAGAAAAGAGTACATGAGTACAATTAATTTCTGGAAAAGTACAACTATAGGAATCTGATCAGAAGACGATCACTTTATCCCTTGGATGATGTGATATCAAAGACACGAGCCTCTGGAAGATGCAACAACACTTTAGCAGTAGATTATGATCATTCTTGATGCTTTGAGACTGATTTGATCTTGAAATAACTGTTTAGCAGTTATTCTGGATTGCGCGCATTTCAGGTTGCGCGCCTCCTGTTCACTTGCGCAAAGGTTGCACTAACTGCTGTGGATGCGTGGCATCATTTGATTGAGATGTGCATGGTCGTGAGCAGTGTAGTAGGCACGTTCTGCGAAGTTAGTAGCTTCACTCTATCCTGAACAGCATTTGATCACCTTGCGCGTGTTTTATCAGGTTGCGCGTGGGCGCAACGTAACAACCTGTGCGAGCGGTTTGCACGAACTGTCGTAGACGTGTGGCATCGTTTGATTGAGATACGCGTGATCGTGGACAGTGTAGTGGGCACGCTCTGCGAAGTTGATGGCTTGCACGCCACGTCACCCTCTTTTAAAATAAGAGTTGATCAAGTGGCGCCAATTTGTCAGGCTGCGCATAGGTGCAACTCAACGGCTGACGCCTTTGACTAGGTCTTCTGTGATGCACTGACTAATCCTCGTGCCATACAGTTACTTGCGTGAACCAACTGTCAGCATTAATTACATGCTGATAAAATTTCCTTGAGCGTCGCGTTGCGCGGGATTCGAATGGATTTTTCTTAATCTCCGTGCTGTCACATGTCAGGAAATGATGATGCCGTTACAGCTTCTCGAGGAAGTGCACCACGTGTCGCTCGCACAACCTGACTCCAGCGCAACCTGACGTTGGCACAGTCTGATGCTGCACAACTTGATTATTTTGGCGCACTGTAATATTTTAGCGCCATCTGATGATCGAACACTTTAATAGGTGGCCTATCTTAATTTTTAGCTTCTACAAGTAATACTTGGCAAAAACAATAATTGAATCTGTGCTAGTGTTAAGAATATAAGGGGTATAATAATTCTCTAACTGTACAAAATCATCTAATCATGATAAAAATTTATTACAGTCAAGGGAAACCTCAAAACGTCAAGTACATAAAATATGCCAAAAAGATCAAAACTATGATTGAAGTTATCAATCGCATATGAACTCCACTTAAAGTAAAACAAGAAGATTCTTGAAGCTAAGACAAAGATCTACAACTTTTATGTTGGGAGT
>JANAVB010009198.1:27154948-27419948 GCA_029216955.1 Iris pallida | reverse complement strand
TTATTAGTAACTGTCCGCTACTAATGTGTGTCCCATAATAAGACATAATATACGAATTTGTGCCTATTGGATAATGTGTGTCCATCTTTGCAGAATTATTTCCAAATGGATATGAATTACTACTTGCGGAATTGTTCATAGATGTACAATCGTCGTCCTGATGATATGTATGGTGTGCGGGATGAATACATAGTAGGAGTAGAGCAGTTCCTGCAGTTTGCTAAGGCGTTCCCTCAGTACATGGACGGCACCAAAATTAAGTGTCCATGTGTGAAATGTCATAACATGAAATATTATCCAGAAGTGGAAGTGATATATCATTTGTACTCGAGGGATTTCACGCCTAATTACTATTAGTAGACCGCACACGAAGAACTTGTGTCTTTAGCATCAGAGTCGGAGCCTTATGTTGAGCCGTATATGCATGCGGGACCTAATTTTGTTTCAGATAATCATGCATACGACGACGGGTGCATGAACATGGTTTTCGACGCTGCGGGGCCTAGTTTCGTTTATGATGCACCTGAGGAGGCACCGAACGCCGATGCTGCACAGTTCATGGAGTTGCTGGAGAATGCAAGGACTCCATTGTATCCTGGTTATGAGGATCATTCACCGTTGGAGGTGGTTACAAGACTGTTGAGCATTAAGTCAGATTTTAACATGTCGCAAGAATGCTACAACCGAGTGTTGGAGTTGATTATAAAGATCTTGCCGGCGGGTGCTAAGTTGCCTAAAGACTTCTACCGGTCTAAGAGGATGGTGAGATCGCTCTGGATGGGATACGATAAAATCGATTCCTGTCGCAATGGGTGCATGCTGTACTACAAAGACGACAAGGACGCAGATGTGTGCAGATTTTGTGGTGCTGATCGCTATAAGACAACTAGTACAGGAAGGTCTACCGGTGCAAGAAGACCGACTGATTCAATGCACTACTTGCCTTTAACGCCGCGGTTGCAAAGATTATTTATGGTGAAAAAGACGGTCGAAAATATGAGTTGGCACATGCGAGAACAGATTAAAGGAGTGTTGGATCACCCATCCGATGGAGAAGCGTGAAAGCACTTTGATCGAGTGTATCTTGATTTTGCTTCAGATCCGCGTAATGTCAGGTTGGGACTATCTTCTGACGGTTTTACTCCTTTTGGTCTTTCGGGATCCCAGTATTCGTGCTGGCCTGTGATTGTCACTCCGTATAACCTACCGCCTTGGATGTGCATGAAGACTCAGTACATGTTTCTAACCGTTATAATTCCTGGTCCGAACAATCCCAAGAGGAACATTGACGTGTACTTACAGCCTTTGATAGATGAGTTGAATCAGTTATAGAAAGTAGGCGCTAACACGTACGATGTTTCCAGGAAGCAAAATTTTCAGATGAAGGCAACCCTTATGTGGACCATCAACGACTTTTCGGCCTATGGAATGTTATCTGGATGGAGCACTCATGGCCGTCTCTCATGTCCGTATTGCATGGACCGTGGTAAGGCTTTCCGCTTGAAACACGGAGGAAAACCGTGCTTCTTTGATTGTCATCGGCAATTTCTGCCAAAAGATCATCCGTTCAGAAGGAACATGAATGCATTCCGTGCCGGCGTTGTAGAGAAGGGTGATCTACCGCCAAGGTGGTGCGGAGCCACGATATGAGAGGAGGTTAAAGATTTTCCAAGTGCTATCGAAGATCCTACAACTGGGTACAAGTGCGATAGATTTGGTAGAGATCATAACTGGACAAAGAGGAGCATATTCTGGGATCTGCCATACTGGAGTACCAATCTGATCAGACATAATCTTGATGTCATGCATATTGAGAAGAATGTGTTTGATAACATAATTAATACTGTGATGGACGTAAAGGGAAAAACGAAAGACAATCCCAAGGCCAGGTTGGACTTAGAAGAAATATGCAAACGCCCTGCGTTGCATTTGATACAGCAGAATGGAAAATAGTTCCTGCCGAAGTCAATTTTCTTGCTGGACAAGGAGGATAAAGTGAGACTTTGTCAGTAGATCCAGGGCCTAAAATTTCCAGACAGATATGTGTCAAATCTGAGAAGATGTGTTGATCCGAAGGAAAACAAATTGACAGGTATGAAGAGCCACGACTGTTACGTATTCATGGAGAGGTTAATTCTGATTGCATTTCGGGAATTCTTACCGCAGGCAGTTTAGGATCCATTGACGGAGCTTAGCATATTCTTCAGGGATCTTTGTTCTAAGAAATTGCTCGTTGATCGTCTAAAAAAGCAAGAGAAGTACATTGCGGTAATACTATGCAAGCTAGAGAGGGTGTTTCCTCCTGGATTCTTCGACTCTATGGAGCATTTGCCGATTCATCTATCCTATGAGGCACGTGTTGGTGGACCCGTCGAATATCGATGGATGTACCCGTTCGAGCGACATTTGAATCACCTAAAAAGAAAGGTAAAAAATAAGGCACGGGTCGAGGGTTCTATTTGTGAAGCCTATGTTTTCGAGGAGATTACAAACTTTTGTTCGATGTATTTCAAGCCTCATGTTGCAACTAATAGAACGAGAGCTTCCAGAAACGACGATGGAGATCATGAAAGTAATGATACAATACTGAAGGTATTCAATGCTCCAGAAAAGCCATCGGATAAAATAAAGAAGAGATATCTGAACGATGATGAGCTAAGGGCTGCTCAGGTATATGTATTACTCAACTGTGACGAGGAGGAAGTAGAGAAACTGGAGGGGTAAGTAAATAATACGTCTACATTATTTTAATAGTGTTGATTATTATACTATTACATTAATTGCACGATGTTGTTTTCAGCATATTTAATGATGATGTGAGGTCAGGTAGGCCACACATAACAGAAGAAGAACTAGAACAAGAAATAAGGCATTATTTTCCATCATGGTTGAGTGCATATATAAGACTTCAGAACTCTGTAATTACCTTTATGTATATGCACTTGATTGAGAATGAGCTTAATTGCTTCTTTCGTGGTATTTAGGTCGATCGTCCATACGCAAGACTTAAGAATGAGTCTATTAGAACGCTAGCCAAGGGACCAATTTATGCTTCAAAAATATGGCCAAGCTACTGTGTTAATGGGTTTAGGTTCAAGTCAACAACTTGCCCGATCAGAGACAACTTTGTGGATCTCGACTCCACCAAAAATAGCTGTTTGTGTATCAGATCTTTGAACTACAAAGATGTTGATGCGGGCAACGATTTTTATGGCGTGCTATGGGAGATCGTGGAGCTGACATATAGTTATGGAATAGAGCCTGCTAAGATTGTGTTATTCAGGTGTGATTGGTTCGATCCGATTGAAGGTCAAGGTTGGAAAGTAGACAAGCACGGTCTTATTGATATAAACTATCGGCGTCGATATCAAGCATATGAACCATTTGTCCTATCAAGTCAGGCTCAGCTCGTGTACTTCACAAGTTATCCTAAACGGGGAACAACAAAGTCGGACTGGTGGGCAGTATGCAAGACCAAAGCTAGAAATACCTTTGAGGTTGACGATATAGCTTATCAACAGGATGAACTACCTCTTGTAACAAATATTATAGAAGTGGACACGACGGAAGTTCCTTATTATACATCTAATTGTGTAGAAGAAGTAGAATTATCTGAAGAAGAAGATACAGATGAAAGTGAAGATGTAGAGGAGGAAGAAGAAGAAGAAGAAGAAGAAGAAGAAGAAAAAGAAGAAGTAGATGAGCTAAACGAACTAGATGAATTTTTGGAAGAAGATTAAATTTGTACGTTTGTTTTATCATCATATTTGACACTTTAGTGACACTTCTATCATATAAATCTGTGATACTTCAGTGACACTTTATTGACACTTTTATCTGTGACTATGATATTTTTCAAAAATCTGTGATGTCTATCATATAAATATGTATTTTTGTTTTATTGCCATATGTTATTATCAGGTATGACTAGACCAGGAGGACGACGCGGAGGATTTTACATTAGGCAGTCCCGTCAGCCTCGGCCTGGGGATGGTGTGAAACCCATAATTTCAGAAAAAATTATTTTTTAAATTAGCTAATATAATAAATTCTCAATTGTTAATTTAGGAAATTGAATTTTTAGAAAAATTATTAAAACTGGGGATTTTATCAAAACATGTAATTTTCTAATTAAATATTATGTTACTTAGAATACAAATTATTTTCAATAAAATAAATTGATTAGATTTTTGTATGTCAGCCCAGACATGAACCTAGTTTGAATTTAAGTTTGAACTTAAAATATTTTAGAAAACAAATTATTTTTTTCAAAAGTTATAAAGCCATTTTACCAATAATAATATTAGGGCCCAAACTCTTTTCTTAATAGCCCGTAGGCCTAACCCATTGGGTTCATTTTTTTTCTAAGGAAATTTTCTTTCTTTCTTTCTCATCTGTGGCCAACCTCTGGCTTTCCAAACGGTCGATGACCGTCGGCCTCCCCGCGTGAACTGCCGCCGCCGGCGACCGATGGTCTCCCCACTGGCCGAGCACCCCTCAGGCTTCCGTAACCGTCCCCTCTCTTCTTCTATATAAACCATTTTTTTATTTCACCACCATCACCATCTCTTTTTACCTGTGCCCTAACCCCCAAATTATTCCGGCGAACTCTCGCCTGAACCACCCGCGTCAGCTCGACCCCGGCGACTCCACGCCGACCGTACCCCGCGGATCCGCCCCCAGCGCGCCCCTCTCCACTCGCCGCCGATCCCGGCAGCCCCGACCCGTGCGGCTCTCCGGCGCGACTCCCCACCGGCCTCCTTCGCCCGGCGCACCTCCGGCCGACCCCCTTCGCGCGCCCCTAGCTCGGCCTTCCGCCGGCGCACTTCCCCGGCTCTCCGAGGTTGACCCCCTGTCCTCGATTTGCTGTCCAGTGCTTCTGTGCGCGTGGCGCTGTCCCGAGGAGCCGTTCCCCGTGAGTTTCTGACGTGATTTCGGTTCTGTTCCGCGGTTCCGCGTGTTCCGAGTCCGAGGCATCACTTCGGATTCCTTCGATTTCGGTAACTTCTGGATAGTCCCATAGTTCTCTATTAGTCTGTGATGAAAAACTGGTCCCCCGATTCCTTCGGGAATTCGAATTTTTGGTTATCCTTCGGGAAATTTGGTTTTCTGTTACGTTTCTGGATTCGGAAAATTCGGATCGTTGTTCTGTGATTTTTGGGTTCTGTGATGATCTTTCGGATTTTTCGAATTCGGTTCGAAAATGTTCTGTGAGTTTTTGGAAGGATTCTTTGGTTAAGTTTCTGTTGGTTCTCTGAGTTCAGTTGGTTTTTCGAATCTCAGAAGAATTACTGTGGATGTTTCGAGTTCGATAATTTTTTAGTTCCGGTTATTATTATTCTGGTTGGAATTTGAGTTTCCCTGGTTTGGGATTATTTTGCAGGAAAAAAATCGGCGCGTTTCCCAGTTTTGGGTTATCCCGAAAATAGAGGAAATGCTGCCGAAATTTTTATAAAATTTGATTATATATTTTAAAATGAATTTCGGAAAAGAATATTATTTTTGGATTTATTTGGGCGACGACCGTATTGGTCAATGGGCCCCAGTGAAATGCAAACACACCGGTCTGTCCGGACGTTGAGGCAGAGTAGCTGTAAGTGAAGATTGGACCAGTTCTGAGACTCATAATATTTTATTTTTAATTTAGAAATTATTAGTTATTATTATTATGTAATTTTATAGGTAATTTACAAGACTAACATTTTCTTTCTCTTATTTTAATTCATGGAAATGTAAGGGCATAAGCTCATTTATTTATTTTTGTAAACTTGTAATAAGTAGGAATCAGCTATGGATTTTCTGGGATTATGAACGCGTAGGATTAATTAAATATTAATATTAATTATTAGTTAGAAATTCATGATTTTCTCATTTAAAGAAAAGAAAAATATTTATATATATAATTATAAAATACTAATTTTTCCCAATAAATTGATAAAAACAAGTTTTTCGAAATAAAATATAAATTTAGATTTCCTTAATTGTAACGCACTAGAAAAACGTGTTTTTTATTGTGTTGGTTAATACAAGACTAAAAATTAATTAGGAGACAAAATCTAGAAATTGTAACTAGATAATTCTAGAGTTATGAGACAAATTCCCGGAATGTAGGATTTCAAGGAAGAGTGTGACTGTTCAAATCCCGAAGTACCAATCTCGTCCAACTTGAGAAGTTTAAGGCAAGTACATTTATGTTGATTACAATTATTTAATAATCACTTCACTGCAATTTTAAACCACTATTCAAACACGAACTCTTTCGGGAGTATTGACTGTACTGTTGGGGACTGGGGGAGTAGAGTAGTGGATATGACCAAATCCAAAATTAGGATAACTGACTGTATTAGCTTTCCCCTCTTCACACGGGGACAAGCCATACCGTATCGCTAGGATACTACTGTAACCCAATCCGGTCATATTCATTACCTATTCATATCACTGTACTGTATTATTTCAAAACTGTTCATCTTCAAAACTGTTTAAAAGTGCATGATTTTATTGTTAAATTAATTGTCAAGATTAGCATAAATTGTACTTTGCTCCCTCCTGACTGGAGATCAACATTTTAGGTGTTTGAGTCGTTGAAGATCTGATGCCTGTTCCCGCAGAACCTGGAACCCAAGATCAGTAGAGCTGGATAGTAAATTTTTTGTAACCAATGTATCAAATGTAGATGTTGTAATTAATAGTTGTTGTATTTCAGAAATTTTAAATTGAATAAAAGATTTATATTCGTTAGAATTTTTATCTGCACATGTTTCACTACTGAATACAGCTTACTGCCGCCGTCTCAACAACGGTGCAGGCTGAGCATGATCCGATTCGACCCAACAATTTGGGACCGGGTCGTGACATGTTTTTAGTGGTGGCCCATGCAGGTCAGATCTGTAAATTGGTTTAGTCAACTTAGTCTAGACCATCGCGCAGTTCCGTAACTTGACCTAGGGATAGTTGAGACTTTAGGAAAACAGACTTTAGAAACAACTAGAACACTTAGATGATATACACCATGTTACATTATAGGGCCGAATTTTTTTACTAAAAAATCTATTTTTTGCCTGCTTATAGATTCGTAGGATACCTTGTTTGTATTTGTACCTAAACCTTATCTAGATTAGGCTGATTGTACCTTTGAGTGTCCTATGACTTCCGAGATGATTTTTCTACCATAATTTTCAGGTTCTAGTCTACCTTAGGATTCATATTCTTTTTGGAATAAGGTTGAATTTTTCAATCTTCTTCTTCTTTATCAAACCTAATTTTAACTTCTTCATTGGTTGATCAAATCTTACTTCTCTACCTCTATTTGGAATTTTGATTCGTTTGTTATGAAGAGTTTCAATATTCTCTTAGCAACCCTATTAAACTCTTTTCTACTCAATATATATCTACAACCCTTATCCAACCTTTTGCCTTGATCTCCTTTCTAATTGACTAACTTTCTCGAAATCAATCCTGAATCAAAATTCTTCTGGGATCATTTAAACTTCAAGGTCAATTATTACCAGAAGAATTAGTTCAGTTCATGATTCTCCTAAAGGAGTTATTTTCAATTTCAATATTATCTCCTATGTTTTCCCAAAAACCGAGAATATTCTCATCTGTTAATTTCCTCCATTCATCTTAAAACCCTACTCTCTCTATGAAATTTTTGATCAAATCAAGGCCTAGAAAGCTTCTATAATCATGAAGCAGGAACGGTCAGAATCCTTTCTATTGTTAAATTTTCTTAAGTCAAGGAGATTTTTTTTTAGCTGTCCCAAAGTTATTTAATTTCTTGGTGTTACTAGACAATTTCAATTTGATTTTCTTGAATCAATGAGACTTACCTTCTCTCAAATTTTCAACTTTCCTTAGTTCTGAAATTATTTCTTCTCAAAATAAATTTTTGTATTCCCTGAGTGATTTGTCGGGAATATTATCATTGGTTTTTCTTACTTAATCTGAAGCGGTGATGCTTCTATCTTATCTAGTGTTTGACTCAAATCAAGGTTGATCGTTTCATCTTCGAAATCGGAGAACAGATACTTCTCTTTATTTTTAGCCCAGTCTCTTGAATCTCAAACACATATTTTGATAAATCCCTTAATCTCAGAAGAATAGTCATCTACATTTTCTATTCTGTTTAGAACTTTAAACTCGTTTTGATTATTTAAATTATACCTCGATGTTTACTCATGATTTTGATCACAACAAAATATTCTAAACTCTATCTAGAAGATTCTAAACATGTTTAGAATTTTATTTTGATATTTAGCAATCATGCCTCGAATCTGATTTTGTCTTATGAAGTAAACCTAGGACATTTTATAGCTTGGATTCTTAGAGTGCATGATATATAGGATATATATGAATTAAAATATACAATGGTGATTAGTATCGAGGAAAGTTTGTGAATAGTTTGACATTGAAAAAAAAAATTAAAGGTTGTCAATACTAGGCATAGAGAATGCACTCTAGGAAGGTGCATGGTGAATTAACTATAAAGGATAATCGAAACAAGAAATATTGGATTTAAAATGTAAATAATTGAGGATGACGAATTGTATGAATAGAAGAGTGCCAATAAAAATTAAAAAAAAATTGAGAAGATTGCACCCGATAATATGAATTTGAGTTTAGTGAAATTAATAAAGGAAAAGATCTTATTTGAGTAATAATATCATATGCATCTTAGAATTAAATTTTATATTGACTTTGAAGAGTTGACACTTTTGATTTTAAGGAGAACAAATTTTTGTAATGATAAGCCACAAGGAGTTTTGATTAAATATTTTCGAAGATGTAATTGATTGAATATAAAATCTACCAGTTGAGGGAAGAATATCATGTCGAGTAGAAATTGAAAGATTAGAGGATTTAAATAAATTTTGGTGATGTGGCTTCGAGTTTTAAATTTGTTGTCTCTAGATATGAGATGTATATGAAACATTATGATTTCAGTTTTGAAAGTAAATTTTGATTTAAGGATCCCATTTAAAGGTTATCAAAGTTTTTGAAGTATGATTTTTTATTTACAAAATTTCCTCATTTATTTTATGTAAGAATTTGATTTGTTAAATGACAGTAAGTTTGTTTTTATATATATTCGTTTGTCCAATTATTTAAAACTTATGGTATTTTTTTTAAAAAACTATTTTATAGATCCTCGCGGCAGGATAATTATATTGAGATGATCATCTTGCGCCTTATTAAAGGAGAGTAGCCATGATTAAATTTAAATCTTTGAAAAGTTTGTGTTTGAATCTTTTGATGTTTGAATTTGGATCTTGAAATAGAGATGGATGAACTTAGGTTAAAGAAGAAATCAAATCTGTGGAAGTTCTATAAAATTTTTGGAGACAAGCATTACGTGACCAAGATTGAAATTTGACTTTTGAGGAAATTATTTTTATTTGAATGAGGAAAAAAAAAACTTATTCATCGAATTAACATTAGTAAAAAAAAAAAAAAATTGTGGATTAGCAATAAAGATTTTGATCATATGATTTGATTTCTTACTGGAATTGGAATTGATGGGTAAAATTTTAAATTTGATATTTTCTAAGGTGGAAAGTGGAAGCTTTGTAGGATTAAAATTTAAGGATAGAATTTATTTAAATAAAAGAGTTGAAGAATTGATATGGCACATTGACGATTTTGTAAAAATTACAAGTTTTGAGGGATGTAGTATGATTGAATTTGATTTTTTAAGAAGATTATCATTATATTACAAGATATAAATTTAAAGGTTGTATTTGAAGATTGAAAATTAAAGTTTATTTGGAGCATTGAATTTAAATTTAACGTTTAAGGATTGGATTTGATTAAAAAAAAATTTGGAATTTTGAAAACCAAATTTCAAGGAGTTGAGGATATTGTTGATTTTGAGATTTGGCATAAATAGTTATTATATAAAAAAAAATAAAGAATAGGATCTGTGGATTATTGTTCAAATTTAAATTTCGAGGATGAGCTTTGAAATGTTAATCAAGAAATATAAATTGGTTGGATTTGATACGATATGTGATTGAATTAAAATTTTAGTGATGTGACACATTGAATTTTAGAATTTACTAGCAGAGGTTAAAAGCTTAAATTTCGAGGACGAAATTTTCTAAGGAGGGAAGGTTGTGAAACCCGTAATTTCAGAAAAAAATTATTTTTTAAATTAGCTAATATAATAAATTCTCAATTGTTAATTTAGGAAATTGAATTTTTAGAAAAATTATTAAAACTGGGGATTTTATCAAAACATGTAATTTTCTAATTAAATATTATGTTACTTAGAATACAAATTATTTTCAATAAAATAAATTGATTAGATTTTTATATGTCAGCCCAGACATGAACCTAGTTTGAATTTAAGTTTGAACTTAAAATATTTTAGAAAACAAATTATTTTTTTCAAAAGTTATAAAGCCATTTTACCAATAATAATATTAGGGCCCAAACTCTTTTCTTAATAGCCCGTAGGCCTAACCCATTGGGTTCATTTTTTTTTCTAAGGAAATTTTCTTTCTGTCTTTCTTTCTTTCTTTCTCATCTGTGGCCAACCTCTGGCTTTCCAAACGGTCGATGACCGTCGGCCTCCCCGCGTGAACTGCCGCCGCCGGCGACCGATGGTCTCCCCACTGGCCGAGCACCCCTCAGGCTTCCGTAACCGTCCCCTCTCTTCTTCTATATAAACCATTTTTTTATTTCACCACCATCACCATCTCTTTTTACCTATGCCCTAATCCCCAAATTATTTCGGCGAACTCTCGTCTGAACCACCCGCATCAGCTCGACCCCGGCGACTCCACGCCGACCGCACCCCGCGGATCCGCCCCCAGCGCGCCCCTCTCCACTCGCCGCCGATCCCGGCAGCCCCGACCCGCGCGGCTCTCCGGCGCGACTCCCCGCCGGCCTCCTTCGCCCGGCGCACCTCCGGCCGACCCCCTTCGCACGCCCCTAGCCCGGCCTTCCGCCGGCGCACTTCCCTGGCTCTCCGAGGTTGACCCCCTGTCCTCGATTTGTTGTCCAGTGCTTCTGTGCGCGTGGCGCTGTCCCGAGGAGCCGTTCTCCGTGAGTTTCTGACGTGATTTCGGTTCTGTTCCGCGGTTCCGCGTGTTCCGAGTCCGAGGCATCACTTCGGATTCCTTCGATTTCGGTAACTTCTGGATAGTCCCATAGTTCTCTATTAGTCTGTGATGAAAAACTGGTCCCCCGATTCCTTCGGGAATTCGGATTTTTGGTTATCCTTCGGGAAATTTGGTTTTCTGTTACGTTTCTAGATTCGGAAAATTCGGATCGTTGTTCTGTGATTTTTGGGTTCTGTGATGATCTTTCGGATTTTCCGAATTCGGTTCGGAAATGTTCTGTGAGTTTTTGGAAGGATTCTTTGGTTAAGTTTCTGTTGGTTCTCTGAGTTCAGTTGGTTTTTCGAATCTCAGAAGAATTACTGTGGATGTTTCGAGTTCGATAATTTTTTAGTTCTGGTTATTATTATTCTGGTTGGAATTTGAGTTTCCCTGGTTTGGGATTATTTTGCAGGAAAAAAATTGGCGCGTTTCCCAGTTTTGGGTTATCCCGAAAATAGAGGAAATGCTGCCGAAATTTCTATAAAATTTGATTATATAATTTTAAAATGAATTTCGGAAAAGAATATTATTTTTGGATTTATTTGGGCGACGACCGTATTGGTCAATGGGCCCCAGTGAAATGCAAACGCACCGGTCTGTCCGGACGTTGAGGCAGAGTAGCTGTAAGTGAAGATTGGACCAGTTCTGAGACTCATAATATTTTATTTTTAAATTAGAAATTATTAGTTATTATTATTATGTAATTTTGTAGGTAATTTACAAGACTAACATTTTCTTTCTTTTATTTTAATTCATGGAAATGTAAGGGCATAAGCTCATTTATTTATTTTTGTAAATTTGTAATAAGTAGGAATCAGCTGTGGATTTTCTGGGATTGTGAACGCGTAGGATTAATTAAATATTAATATTAATTATTAGTTAGAAATTCATAATTTTCTCATTTAAAGAAAAGAAAATTATTTATATATATAATTATAAAATACTAATTTTTCCTAATAAATTGATAAAAACAAGTTTTCCGAAATAAAATATAAATTTAGATTTCCTTAATTGTAACGCACTAGAAAAACGTATTTTTTATTGTGTTGGTTAATACAAGACTAAAAATTAATTAGGAGACAAAATCTAGAAATTGTAACTAGATAATTCTAGAGTTATGGTTTCTGAGACAAATTCCCGAAATGTAGGATTTCAAGGAAGAGTGTAACTGTTCAAATCCCGAAGTACCAATCTCGTCCAACTTGAGAAGTTTAAGGCAAGTACATTTATGTTGATTACAATTATTTAATAATCACTTCACTGCAATTTTAAACCACTATTCAAACACGAACTCTTTCGGGAGTATTGACTGTACTGTTGGAGACTGGGGGAGTAGAGTAGTGGATATGACCAAATCCAAAATTAGGATAACTGACTGTATTAGCTTTCCCCTCTTCACACGGGGACAAGCCATACCGTATCGCTAGGATACTACTGTAACCCAATCCGGTCATATTCATTACCTATTCATATCACTGTACTGTATTATTTCAAAACTGTTCATCTTCAAAACTGTTTAAAAGTGCATGATTTTATTGTTAAATTAATTGTCAAGATTAGCATAAATTGTACTTTGCTCCCTCCTGACTGGAGATCAATATTTTAGGTGTTTGAGTCGTTGAAGATCTGATGCCTGTTCCCGCAGAACCTGGAACCCAAGATCAGTAGAGCTGGATAGTAAATTTTTTGTAACCAATGTATCAAATGTAGATGTTGTAATTAATAGTTGTTGTATTTCAGAAATTTTAAATTGAATAAAAGATTTATATTCGTTAGAATTTTTATCTGCATATGTTTCACTACTGAATACAGCTTACTGCCGTCGTCTCAACAACGGTGCAGGCTGGGCATGATCCGATTCGACCCAACAATTTGGGACCGGGTCGTGACAGATGGAGAGGGCAGTTCCGTACCCTCATCCTCATCTCCGAGTACGCCAGTGTACCGTTCTGTTCCCGGTCCATTACCGGGACAGGGCAGTTCCAGCAGGTTGGCGACTCCTCCCTCGTCGTCCAGCCTTCCTGATCCCGCGTCCAGCATCCCTGATCCCCCGTCCAGCATTCCTCCTGTCGACGGCTCTATGGAGGGAGCCCACGTCGAGCATATGGATAACGGCGATCAGACTGATCCTGCCCAGGCAGGAGGTGAGAGCGACCCTCCATGCGCTCCCCCAGGCGAGACGTGTATGGAGATTTGGACGGACGTGCCAATGAAGTAAGTTAATTAATTAATATATATTTCTCAAATGATTATGTGTACATATATATTCATGAAAAATTATTATTGTACAGATATCGGCCTTCTGCAGTACAGAGACAGCTGGGGGTATTTCTGAGGCAGAACTATGGTGGGCCTTGGATT
Organism: Iris pallida; assembly: GCA_029216955.1. Taxonomy (NCBI): domain Eukaryota; kingdom Viridiplantae; phylum Streptophyta; class Magnoliopsida; order Asparagales; family Iridaceae; genus Iris; species Iris pallida. Next base: position 27,406,485 of record JANAVB010009198.1, on the reverse strand, counting down.
AACTACTCAGATGCTCCCGCAGATAGGAAGGCCTTTTGGTTCGTCCACTTCAAGGTAAAAAATTTGTTTATTTATAAATTTTAATAATCATTTGTGTATATTATACAATTTTTGTATTTTACTTCTTGTAGAGGACCTATTTTTATCCACCACACCGGGCGGCGAGAATCGAGGGCCAATTTTCTGCCGTCGCAGCCAAGCTCATCCGTGATGCGATCCACGACCAGAAGTGTCGTGATCGCTCCGGACAGCCGATCCATGGTTGGATCACGCCAGAGCAGTGGGCTGCGATGAAGGCTAGATTCAGCGAGCCCAAGTACCAGGAGCGGTCTGACAAGGCCAAGGTGGCACGGTTGAGCGCCGGTAAGTGGTGTGGTGGCTCCATTCCGATGAAGGAGCATTTTCGTCGTCTGGTACGTTTCCTATGACGGACATTAATTTATATATAGTTCGATAGAATGTTTAATACTAATAATAGATAATATATTTTAACAGGTAAAAAAGGGTGAGGACCCGAACATGGTGACCGTCTTCCTGGTCACCCATCGGAGGGCTGGGGAGTTCATTGATGAGAGGGCGACGCAGGCATATGTACGTTCTATTCTTTATATTAATTTACTATAATTTAAAAAATAGGAAAATAGATATCAATATAGACTTTAGCAAACACTTACACGTTAGCAAACATGTTCTAGGCCGAGTTTGTTATGCTACAGGAGGAGGCGGCTGTTGCTGCTGCTGCTAGTGCGCAAGCAGAGGGAGGGGCTGGTACTTCCTCCCAGCCGCCTACAGCTCCATCGTCGGACGAGCTCTGGATGACCGCCGTTGGCGGTATTCAGAAGGGTACGTACTACGGTACGGGATCCTACGGCGCGTATTTGGCTTCGGAGTCATCCCGGGCCCCCTCTGTCAGTGCGCAGTCTCCGGCTTCGCAGGCGTCGTCACGAGCTGAGGATGTTCATCGTCAGATCGAGGAGCTGCATTACGAGTTACAGCAACAGATTTCTGATGCGGTCGAGCGACGATCCGACCCTCCGATCGTCACCGGACGATTTGATGCGGTCGAGCACAGTATACAGGAGCTGATGAGTCTGCATCAGGCTACAGCTGCCAGCTTGCACACGCTCACCGAGTCTACGCAGCGCACAGAGCGTAGACAGGTCGAGATGGAGGGATCGCAGAGGAGCATGTCTGCCTCACTCACTCAGGTTTCGGCTTTGTTTGAGGCGAGTACTGAGAGGGTGGTGAGTACCCTTGCTGTTTATGGTGAGCGACTGCGAGAGCTGGAGCAGATACGTCCTTCCGGTCCATCGACGGCGCCGACTCCAGACATTGCACTGCCTCCTACTGCCCCTACGGTGCAGCTCATCCAGGAGCAGTATGACTACATTCTATCCCAGTTGTGCGACAGGGGTCCGCAGGGATTTCATTGATTTTTTTATGACTTGTATGTATTGGCCCTATGGGCAAATTGTTTATTGGTACACTTTCGTTTATACACTTGGTGGGAAACTTTTTATCTTCTATTTTTATTTGACTCTATTGGATGTTTGTGAGATGTGTGTCTGTGATATTTACTTTGCACTGCCTCCTATTTTTATTGTAATATTTACTTTGTGATATCTGCGACGGGGATGACAAATATACCTACGCTGGGTTATAAGCGATGATCTGATATACAAAGGAGGTGCTGCCGAAATTTTAAAAAATATAATGTGTATTTTTGTGATGATGTGTGTCTGTGTTTACATTGAATGTGAAATGCAGTGTTCGGAACCATCGACAGTTTCGATTACTGCACTTCACACACACTGTAAACACAGACACACAGCATAACAAAAATACCAATTATATTTTTTTAAACTTTTTTTATAATATCTGCGACGTATAGCGACGTTCCGCGACGGACAGCGACGGAACATACACGTCGCTATACGTCACTAACTAGTGACGTAACGTCGGTAAACGTCGCTAAACTGCTGACATGGAAAATGACAACCTGTCAGCGGACGTCGCTAACTTTGTCGCTAGGCGTCGCTAAAGTGCACACGTGGCTGCCATGCCATGTCATCATATATAAAGTTTATGGCGTCGCAACGTGGTCGCTCTACGTCGCTATTTTGGCGACGTAATCTTACGTTGCTATCTGTCGCTAATTTTGCGACGTCTTGTGACACTATTCATGCCGTCGCAAACAGCGACGTTCTGCGACCAAATTGTCATCTGCGACATGCCTATACGCGACACCCAATTTTCGTCACTAAATACGTCGCAAATTTGTTTTAGCGACGTATTTTCCTTATTTAGCGACGTCTTTTGACGTCGCTAAAATGGATTATTTTTGTAGTGTATATATATATATATATATATATATATATATATATATATATATATATATATATATATATACAGTGATGGAAGTTGGGAGGGAGCTGGAGCCAGGGTCACCGCAGAGACAGGAGAGCACGCAGGGCGCCCTCGTCCCTTTCAGGCCACAGAGGACCATGGTGACCAGGGGTATGAGCGCGGCTGAGAGTAGTCAGATGGTGACGGAGGCCCCCCCCCGGTGCTTATGGTTTACAGTAGCAGGAAGAGACACGCTCCGGCCACGCTAGAGGACATCCCACATGCGAGGGATACGGACGACCAGACTGAAGCCAACCCTGACTGGACACTTACTCTTAGTAGGATTCAGGCCCATCTTGCTCCTTCCTTCATGGTGGATGCAGTCATTGATCAGGCGGATGGGACTCTTTCCTCGAGAGTCGATCCAGATGAGTTCCAGGGGGACCCCTCATCTTTTATTTAGATGTCGGTCCTAGCATGGAACATTGGGGGGGGTGTTCCATTGGACGATGGAGGGAGATTGTAGGAGTTACGAGGAGAGAGCTGTGTGACATTGCTATCCTACTGGAGACGAAGATTTGAGGGGCCGTTTTGCTCCCGCGTAGGACCCCGGCAAACTGGGATCACATTCACAACTTAGATCTTTGCGGTATGGCGAGGATCTGGGTTAGGTGGAACAAAGGTAGCTGGGAGGGGTGCAGATACATAAAATAGAACAATTCATCGGCGTTACTTTTGTGAACAAATGTGGGTTTCGTTTCATTCTGGGTGTTGTATATGGGCACAACGACCGGAGACTCCGGGAGGCTTTGTGGGCGGATATTGTGCACCTGAGTCTTCTGGCGGACAACATGCACCTCCCTCTGCTCATCATGGGGGACTTCAATGCTATGCTACTTCGTCATGAGAAGGTGGGCGGTCGACCTGTTCCGGACTCGATCTTATATGACTTCCAGATGTGTCTGCTTATGTCAGGGATGCGGGGGCTGGAGCGAGCTGGACATATCTGGACCTGGCACAACAAGGCTACTCAAAATCGGATTGCTTGTCAGTTGGATCGGGCCTTGGACAATAGTGAATGGTTCAGGTGCTTCCCGAACTCGGTGGCGGAAGGTCTTGTGGCGGGTACTAGCGACCATTCTCCTATCCGGGTTGGCCTCTGTGAGAGACCCACTTTGAGGGCGAGGCCGTTTCGGTATAACAACAGCTGGTATCTGTCGGCTGGATATGAGGAGGTGGTTACGAGAGAGATGCAGCACTTCTGGGATGGCACGGCTCAATTTTGCATGGTTCACAAACTCAAACAGCTCAAGCGGGCCATCAGGGGGTGGGTGAAGACGATTTCGTGGACTTCCCTGGCGGATAAGGAAGCCGAGCTACGGGATACCCAGGTGGCCCTCCAAGCTGACATTCTGAACGGGAGCTGGCGGCTAAGGAGAAGCTCCTGATTGAGGAGGTCAGCATCATGAGACTGCAGAAGGAGATCAGTGCGGCACAGAGGGCCAAATGCACCTGGCTCAAAGATGGAGACCGCTGTACCAAATTCTTCTACGATGTGATCCGCACTCGGCAGCACCGGAATAGCATTCCCAGACTTCTGAATGCTGAGGGTCGTCTTGTGGGGGACCCGGTGGAGATTCAGGAGGCGGCCGTCAGATTTTACATTGACCTATATCAGCAGACGGACTACGCTAGCACGTTTCCAGCCCTTGTCACGAAGAGACTGTTGCCAGCCATGGGAACAGGCTACTTCTGGCCCCTGTGAGGATGGAGGAGGTGGAAGACATTGTGATGAAGGCTAATCCCAACAAAGCTCTCGGACCTGATGGTTTCTCGTCAGGGTTCTTTAAGCGACACTGGGGTGTGCTTAAGGTCCCGGTTCTAGCGGTGGTTCAGGAGTTCTTTGTGGAGGGCAGGTTTCTGAAGGAGATGAACCACACATTCTTGACGCTGGTTCCTAAGAAGGAGGGAGCGACCTCTCTTGCAGACTTTCGACCCATTGCTTGTTGTAATTTTCTTTACAAGATCATCACTCATCTTATGTGCAGGCGAATGGAGGAAATTATGCAGGGATTGGTGTCCCAGAATCAAGCTGCGTTCATCAAGGGACAGTCGATAGTGGAGCACAGCCTGCTAGCTCATGAGATGGTGAGGGAGTTCAGCAAACCTGGGGGGATGAAGGCTTGTGTAAAGCTTGACCTCCGGAAAGCTTATGATACAGTCAACATGGACTTCCTGTGTCATTTGATGCTTGCCATGGGGTTCGACGTGAGGTGGGTTGAGAGGGTGAGGGAGTGCATCTGCTCTCCTACTTTCTCAGTCCTCATCCAGGGCACGCCACATGGCTACTTCAGGAGCAACAGGGGGTTGAGACAGGGGGACCCCCTTATCCCCGTATCTATTTACTTTGGTGATGGAGTACTTTACTTGCATGATGGATACGGCAGTGCACAACAAGAGGATCGTTCCCCTTTTCCGTCTGGTGAGCCCGGTGGTATCTCATTTGATCTATGCTGACGATTTATTAGTGCTCCTCCGGCCCTCCATACGGGGAATGAGAGAACTCTCTGATATTATGGAGGAGTTCGGGCGGCTCTCTGGACTTCAGTTAAACAGGGAGAAAAGCAGAGTCTACTTCAGCTCCCGGTGTACACAGCAGGAGGAGAGAGCCTTCGCCTTGGGAGTGGACAGAGGCGAGCTTCCAGTAAAATACCTGGGGGTTCCGCTGACGGTCAACTATGCCAGAGAGCAGGATTGTCACAGCTTGGTGGATTTTGCTCAGAGGAGAGTAGAAGGCTGGCAGGCGGCGGGGCTATCATTTGGCGGTCGGATAGAGTTGGTGCGTTCTGTCATTGCGGGCATCACGATGTTCTGGATGCAGTCTATCCAGATCCCTATGGCCACTATTCGAAAAGTGGAGGCCCTCTGCGCCGACTTCATCTGGAGGGGAGGGATGCATGCGATCTACTGGGACCAGCTTTGTAGGCCTCGGAAGGAAGGAGGAGTGGGGTTAATGCCTCTCCATGCAGTCAGGAAGGCGGCTTGTGTGAAGATGGCCTGGAGATTCATCAAGGGGGGATCACTCTGGACGGAATGGATGGCGAATAGATACCTGAGGAGGACTAACTTCTGGGCTTGCAGGATTGACAACAACTTCTCGGTCACGTTCAAGGCCATTCTGAGGTGCCGACCGGTGCTTCAGACCGCTATCTGCAGGAGCATGAAGGACGGGACGACCACCGACCTCTGGCTAGACCCTTGGTTGGGTTCCAGATCCTTACTCGAGATATTGGGAGGACATCTGGACAGAGAAGCGGGCAGGGGGCTCACTTGCAGCCGGATCATCAGAGATGGAGTTTGGAGGCCAGAGGGATATCCATATACTGCTCAGGTTGCCGAGGAGATACGCCTTATCACTATTGACGCTAGCCAGCATAAGGATTCCTGGAGCTGGTCCGGCCCAGGTACGGGGGGTGGGTCAGGCCTATTCTGCTTCCGCAGCTGCTATGATTTGGTCCGGACCCACCACGACCGGACTGAGAAGGTGGACTTCATTTGGGGCAAGGGGGTTGCCCGAAAAATGCAACTATGTGCATACCGACTTCTCCGGGGTAGACTGATGACGAGAGACAGACTCCGCAGATTTGGGATGCAGATCCCGGATGCCAAATGTGTGCTATGTAATGAAGATGATGAATCTATGGGACATCTCTTCTTTGCATGCCCGATGACCTGGCACATTTGGACTGAGCAGTGCGCGCAGCTGCGAGGAGGAGTTGGGATGGACAGAGACATCCGGAGCATTCTCAGCTGGATTCGAGATCACAGTGGACGGGATCCGGGGTGGGCCAGAAGAGCCAGAGTTCGTCTTGCCGCGTCTGCTTGGCACATCTGGAAGGAGCGAAACAGGCGTATTTTCGAAGGCTTGACTACCCCCCTATTGGAATTTTACATAACATAGAATTCGATGTATCAGTAATGGCCCCATAATATTATATTTTGGGGCCTGAGAAGTTGTGATATTATGTACTGTAATACCTTTTCCGCTAACCCTTATTCCAATATATATATATATATATATATATATATATATATATATATATATATATATATATATATATATATATGGGGGAAGGATCGGGATCCCCTAGCCTAGTGGTAGTGGTGAGACATGCGGCCCGAGTGGTCAGGAGTTCGAATTCCAGTGGGAACGATTCCGAAAACTAATTACATATATATATATATATATATATATATATATATATATATATATATATATATATATATATTAAAATTAAATTTAAAATATTTCTAAATTTTTTTAAATTTTTATCTAATCTTTAAAAAATGTCATAGTTTTTTTTCCCTTGTATATACTAGTGCACGAGAACGTGACCAGTAGTATTACAAGACTTGTCCTCACATTCCTCGTTTAAATATTTTAATTTTTTGTATTCCTCCAACCACAGTTGCCTTCGCTCTCACTCATTTGTTTTCTTTCGTAAAACCACTGCAGCCCTTTCGCTCACTTCATCTCGTTGTTATGTCACCCTTTCTCTTTTCCTCTTCCTCAATCTCTCGTTATTTGTTTGTATATGACAGCAAATGGACATGGAAATAAAATATTTTGTCTAATGTTCCTATTTCATTCGCTAATTAGCAGGGAACTTGCAACTCTTTCAAAGACTTCAAAAGCTAATAAAAAAAGATTCATGAGCTAAACCAAAATAATGTATATTCAAATGAATGTTTATGAGAAAGCCCCAAAGATTATCCAAACAGAAATTTTCATACAGAGTAAAGAATTTTAAGAAAATCGTAAAAAAAGTAATAAGTTTGAAAAAATTGCACTTGGGGTAAAGAAACACCATCATCGATGGCGTGTGCTGAAAGGTTGAAGAGGAGCAGCCCTCACACGCCATGGGAGATGGCCTGTTTCCTGCACACGCCATGTGGGATGGCCAATCCTCACGCGAGTCCACCATCACACGCCATGGGGGATGGCCTATCCCCGTGGCCCCACCACCACACGCCATGGGGGATGGCCTATCCCCGTGGCCCCACCACCACAAGCCATGGGGGATGGCCTATCCCCGTGGCCCCACCACCACACGCCATGGGGGATGGCCTATCCCCGTGGCCCCACCACCACAAGCCATGGGGGATGGCCTATCCCCGTAGGCCATGGATCATGGCATGTGGGGATAGGGGACATGGCCATCACATCATGGCGTGTGCGGGATAGGCCATGGATCATGGCGTGTGCGGGATAGGCCATGGATCATGGCGTGTGGCACCTACCTACCAGCACACGCCACCAATGATGTAGTTTCATTACCCCAACTGCGATTCCAGCAAACTTGTTACTTTTTTCGCAATTACGTTAAAATTCTTCACTCTATATGAAAATTTCTGTTATCCAAATGGGAGAGCATATTCTGTTCAAGTAATGCTAATCGTACTTTCAAATTGTCCCTCTAATACATTCCTTCTTATGTGACAGTTGACATGGCATATAAAATAATATTATATGTCATCTGACATAACCGATGATATGGCAAATTTTAACCCAAAAAGTTAATTACCCAATTTTGTCCATGTTAATTTAATGTTAATATTAATATTAATATTAATGTTAATGTTAATATTAACTAATGTTAATATTAATATTATTGTTAATGTTAACTTTATTAATTTTTAATGTTAATAATGTTAATATTAATTTGAATTTGAATTTTAAAATTTGCCACGTCATCTGCCACATCAACATGCTACATCAGCTGCCACGTAAGGAGGGACGGTTTGAGGTACAATTTGGAGGGACAAATTGCATTATTCTATTTTGTTCCCAGATGATGTGTACTAAATATATCTTTTGTATTATGAAAATATGGGTCCCACTAATTATTTTTAAAACAACCGTGCCTCATGAATCGAGTGAAGAACCGCACTCATCAGATCGTTCTGAGACAACCCCATTGAAAGTGGGTAGAATCCGGTGTAGGAGAGGGCTTGGGCCAATAGAAAAGGACACGTCAGCCTCAGTATGCCGTACGATGTCAATCTTTTTTGTTTTAAAAAACAACATTCATACACATTTTTTTACATAGGAAAAGACATATTTGAGCCGCAGATCCGCCGAACCCAAGTGAGCCTTGTGGTCAACGGGAGAGGCATAAAAGCTCTGACTGGGTAACGAAAGATCAATGGTCGAGCCACGGGATCGTATTATTCTTTCCATTTACGGTAGAAGTTGGAGGGTAGTGGGCCCAAAGCGGTCCCACCTCTCCTCTCTAATGAAAGCCGGTCACGTGACAAGTTGTAAAAGGACTATAACCCTTTGGTTGTAGTCATACCAAACCATTCTTTATTTGTCACATGTCCTATTCAGTTTTGTGGGAGCTTCTTATGGGATGTTCATTCGCCCCTAACGCCGTTGGTAGGAAGACTTACGTGTGTCCGATCCTGACACAAAAACCGTCGTCCGATATGAAATTGTTTTCAAATTTTTTTTAAGGCCCTTTTTATAAAATTGTTTTGGGGGGTTTTCAAGAAATGTAGAAATATCTGAAGGACGATCTGATGGGACCGTGAGGTGACGTGTCTAGGTGGGGTCAACATGGTGCAATTCTAACCGGTCGTGTTGTTGTCAAGGGGCCCTTTTTGTAATTTGGATTATAACTATTAATAAAGCTAAATATTAAGTTAATAAATACAAGAAAAAAGAAAAATTTGTCGCATTGGCTGATATATCAATCAAAGCCATACTAGTAGGATCCATCCATTAGAAAAATATTCAGTAATCATGTACCTTGATTTTCCTCCATCACTCCATGGTATAGAAATGAAAATTATATGCCACTGCATGCACTCATCTTCACACCATCAAATGAAAAAAAAAATCCAGATACACAACTGAATAATTTTTTTATACTTTACAACAATAGGATCCCATTAGTACGTACGATACTGTACTAATTATTGGGATTGAATATTTCAACGATAAAAAAAAAAAAAAAAAAAAATTAAAGTATGTATATATATCCTCAAGTAATTTAAAAAAAAAATCTAAAATCCTTCTAAATACTACCACACTACTACTACTACTACTACTACTACATATGTATTTATATCCCTCACGTAAAAAAAAATCCTATAAATTCTTCTACCTACCTGAATATATATCCAAAATCCTATAAACATATTTATAACAAATATAAATTAAAATATATTCAATATTCAACTAACATAATGGTATTATTTAAACATATATTCAAAATTCTAAAAACATATATTAAATATAGGGAAAATTTATGAAATGTCCAAAAACTAAAAAAGTTTTATGTAAAACCCACCGCTAAAAAAACTTTCATCGTGTGCCCAGAATTAGAGAAACTTATCCAAAGCGGGTTCCAAATGACCCTTTTGCCCTTCCTTTTAATTTATTGAAAACACCCACGAAACTGCTCTTAAAAAAAGTTTCGATACTTCATCTTCTTCCTTACGCTGCTCACTTTCGAATCTAGGTTTTCTCCTCAAAAATTTTCAAAAACTCGTCGAAAAATTTCGGAAAGACTGGGACAAACGACAAAAATGCTAAAACGGAGGTCCAAACATCATTTTTTTGCGAATCTAAAATTTTGGAAGGCCGTCTAACCGTGAAGCTGTTACTTTCAGTCTCCTCGACGATACGCTCATTTTGCGACAAACGGGACCTCGTTTCGACCTTCCAGTCAAAAGTTATGGCCCTCCAAAGTTTCAGCTGACCATAAAATGCAGGAGAATGGTCATTCTCCGTGTTAGAACACGAAAAATGTTAATTTCACATGAGGGTGGTCATTCTCCGTATTAGTAACACGGAGAATGGCATTCTCCGTCTTAATTTACACGGAGAATGAACATTCTCCGTGTTAGTAACACGGAGAATGACATTCTTCGTCTTAATTAAGACGGAGAATGTCATTCTCCGTCCTGAAAGTTACACGGAGAATGGCCATTCTCCGTCATAATTTAGACGGAGAATGGTCATTCTCCGTCTTAGTTTACACGGAGAATGGTCATTCCAGTGTTAAAACGCAAGAGAATGATCATTCTCCGTGTTAGAAACACGGAGAATGTCATTCTCCGTGTTAAATAAAACGGAGAATGTCATTCTCCGTGTTAAATAAAACGGAGAATGACATTCTCCGTCTTAATTTAAACGGAGAATGTCATTCTCCGTGTTAAATAAAACGGAGAATGACATTCTCCGTCTTAATTTAAACGGAGAATGGCCATTCTCCGTGCTACATTAAGACGGAGAATGTCATTCTCCGTTTTATTTAACACGGAGAATGACATTCTCCGTTTTATTTAACACGGAGAATGGTCATTCTAGTGTTAAAACGCAGGAGAATGACCATTCTCCGTGTTACTAACACGGAGAATGCCATTCTCCGTGTTAAATAAAACGGAGAATATGTCATTCTCCGTGTTAAATAAAACGGAGAATGACATTCTCCGTCTTAATGTAGCACGGAGAATGGCCATTCTCCGTTTAAATTAAGACGGAGAATGTCATTCTCCGTTTAAATTAAGACGGAGAACGGCATTCTCCGTTTTAAATAAAACGGAGAATGACATTCTCCGTGTAATTTAGTTTTTTTTCATGAACAAAGAGTTTCGTTCTTCTTTCAAAACGATGATAATTCTGATGGAAAAGAAGAAGAAAGATATTCTCTCCACAATTGACCTAATTGTCGGAAAACTTCAAATGTCTCCACGATGAAGATGAAGATGACGAACGATGATCTGAGTTCGACTGAAGAAAAGCACACCGAAATACGAACGATCTTTGCGATCTCTGCTGAAGATGAGAGCAATGGAATTCAGATTTCCAGTGAAGAAGAAGAAGACGAAAATCACAATCCAGATCTGAATTTTTTGAATTCAAATACATATAGATGACCAATTCGCGCGGAGGGATAGTTTCGGTATTATAAAAATAGCAGTTTCTAGCGGGTGGCATCTAAAAGGAAATCTTGGAATATTTAACGTGAAAATACTTAATTCTGGGTATTTCATAAAACTTATCCAGCGGGTGGACATTTCATAAAAGTCCACCCCGAAATTGGATTTCTCAGCAATTTCCAGTTAAATAAATTTTGACTAAAATATATTCAAATCATATTTAAAATATTTTAATAAATTACTATCAAAATTTACAGTAATATTAGAAGAAAAAAAATCTCTTTCTGATGTGTCCATTTGTTAACGTAACTAGTAAATAATAAATGATGCAACTTTGCTGCCGTTGCCAGTTCCGTCTCAGATTTTATCCACAGAACTGGCAGATAGACTGATCTCAACAAAAGCATTAACAGCGACTGTTCCGATACCAATCTGTCCACACAACCGTTCATATCAGTCAGTTTCAACACTGTTCTAACTCGCTGTCCCGAAGCCAGACTGCAGCAATGCGCAGCCTGAACACATCGCGAAGTTTGATTAAACAGAAATAACTGTCGCTTTAGTGCTGAATCCAATAACTTCGGAGGAGAATCTGGCTTGATGATGCCAGTTATGATGGAACAGAGCCTCATGACAAACTTAACGATCGATACAATAACTTGGGTTCGGTTAGAATGCAGTATCCTCTAACCCTAGTTCCTGGAGGCTCTCACATTCTCTCCCCGGTCTTCAGGAGAATGTGAAGGCGATCTCGATCATATCCCAAAGAGGAAGCAATTTGAGTAGCAAGGGACGCATAGAGGAGAATCATCGACCATCATCGGTTGCCTAAATGGATTTACCTGGACCTGGAAAAGAGGTTCAGAATGCAAAAGCTTTTTGTTAAGTTACTTTGTTTGAGACAACCATAAACGTACCGGAAATCTGAGAGGACGACCGGTTACGGTGCCTATGCATCGCTCGGCAAGTAGCGCAGCTTCCTCGCAGAAATCTGTGAATATTGCTGGGATCCCCATCTCCTTTATTACTTCCTGTGGATAAAAGCACAGATTAGTATATTGATTTAGCTTGGCCTTGAAAACTAGGGCAGTAAGTGAACCAGATCGTTTTGTTAAGAGAGAAAAACCGACTTGATCCCCCAATTTAAAATCGTGACGGCACTTTCTTTGACGATATAATGGAGAAAGCGCATGGGCTTAAACCTATTTGATAGAGATAACAGACGGGCAAACCCAATTACCCAACTGGTCAAGAATCAAGAACTAGTAAGGTTATTTGTAGATGTTGTAAGTCTGCCTTCTTAAAGTCATTTATACACCCAACCGCGAAACAAAATAAATTAGACGTCTTCTTTATGTTTGGCGCCAAGACGCAATGTATATCATCAATTAAATGATTAAGTGTAAGATATTGTGGAGCTTGTTAAGGCCGGGGCACAATTTTTTCGATGGAAAACTGAGAAGATGAAACAATTGTAAAAACAACGTTCCAACGCAACACTTTAAGGAAGGTTGCACAAGTTTAACGAAGATCTAAAAAGATCTCGTTACAGCAGCATACGATATTACGAGAATCTAAAAAGATTTCGTAATCTACAGCAGCGAAAAAGATTTCTTTGGCCTAGCCGATGTGGGACTAAAATTTCCAATGAAAAAAGGCCAAAAATCTAACAATCCCCCACATATCTCTATATATGGGTATAAGTGTTCCCCACAGTAATTGTCCATCATGCATTAGGAGAGATGTCGCTGACGACTTGAATCTTCCCGTATGGGTCAAAAAACAGACTATAATACAAGAATGAACTAAGCCTTGAATTCTGTACCATAGCTGAAATTCTTTCCACTCATATAATGTAGTTACATGTGCTTCTGGCTACACATTAATGGTCCTGTGTCAGCCTGGTTTCAGTGTATAATTTTTGGACGTCTACAAGTTTACCCTCAAGAGACGGTCTAAGATCTCTTTGTCCATACACTATAGGTGAGTTCATTATAAAGAGACATGGCATGAAGCGCTTTGCGCTTCCCTTGAGGTGCTACGCCGCTATGACATGGTTTAAAGCCGAGGCCTTATCCCGTAACGGGAACCTCATCGTAGTGTCATACTACTGTAGCATTAGGCCACTGCCTCTTTGTAGTGTCAAACTACCCAGCATGAAGCCTTAGGCTCCCTTGCGGTGTTACGCCGCAACGACATGGTTTGCAAGGCCGAGGCTTTATCCCTAACCGGGTAACTCATCGTGGTGTCGTGCTACTGTAACATGAGGAACTCCTCTTTGTAGTGCTGACTACACCCCTCTTTATTTTAACATACAATATTAGGCTAACTGCCTATTTGCGGTGCTACGCCGCTGTGACTTGGCTAGCAAGGCCGAGGCATTACCCTATGCCTGAAAATCTCATGGTGGAGTCAGCCCACAGTAGCATGGAGTTTTACTCCTTGTAGTGTTGTTCTACCGTGCTTCCTGTAAAGCACACCAGACATTCACTCTGCTTGAGAACTCATTAAGACATTTAAGCCAATCTTCCCACAGGATCCGTTTTTCGCAGAAAATAACAGTAGACAACAGTGGTTGTAGGTCCGTAACCTCTCCATGCCCAATAGAACATGTACCCACCGTTCCTGATATTCTTCCGATTAGTGGTCCTCAACCAAAAGCTTGATGCCTAGTAGATTTCTCTTTGAACTAATAGCATAAAACTTTATGGTAGGAATACAATAATACAATATCAGAATGCCTTCAAGCCCATTATACAAGCTGTGTCGTCAACCAGCTGGCACTTGAGGCCCTTGGTGAACGGATCCACCGGGTTCTCCTGACTCCGAACATCAATCACTGCAATAACACCTCTTGATAAGATCGTGTACTGCCCTGTGCTTCAACCGTACAGTCCTCTTCTTTTCGTTGAAGAGGCCATTTGATGCCACCGCCGCAGTCGCCTGGTTGTCGCAGTATATCGGTATCGTCGGTATTTGCACCCCAACCACTGGAAGATCATACATGAGCTCCCGAAGCCATTCTGCTTCCTCGGCTGCGGTATCAAGTACAAAGAACTCAGATTTTATGGATGACCGCGAGAGCATAGTCTGCTTCTTCGACTTCCACGATATAGCAGCTCCACCCATAGTGAAAATGAATCCACCTGTGGACCTCTCGCTCTCCACCTCTGAGCACCAGCTGGCATCACTGAAGCCTTCCACTACCGACGGATCTCTGCTGTAGTACAGTGCATATGTCTGAGTCTTCTTGAGATATCTTATAACCCGTTTCACAGCTTTCCAGTGTTCAACACCTGGGTTGCTCGTGAAATGGCTCAGCATTCCCACGACGAAAGCTATGTCAGGCCTTGTGGCAGTAGTAGCATACATCAAACTCCCGATTACGCTTGCATACTCCAGCTGCCTGACGCTTTTCCCTGAATTAGGCTTCAGCTTCAGATCGCACTTGTACGACGTATCGATCCCTGGAAGATCCCGATACCCATAACGAGTGATCATTTTCTCAATATAATGAGACTGTGACAGCGCTAGTCCAGTGTCTGTCCGGATGATCTTGATCCCTAAGATCACATCAACTTCCCCCAAGTCCTTCATACTGAACTTGTTCGAGATGAATTTCTTTGTCGCCGTGACACAACCCATATCCGTACCTAGGATAAGCATGTCGTCAACGTACAGACAAACGATCACACCTCTTCCATCAGCGAACTTCGTGTAAACACACTTGTCCGTCTCGCTGACCATGTAGCCATTTGACCTTATAACTTTGTCAAATTTCTCATGCCACATCTTGGGAGCCTGTTTAAGACCGTACAAAGATTTCACCAACTTGCAGACTTTGTCTTCAAGACCCTTGACGACAAATCCCTCTGGCTGTTGCATGTAAATATCTTCGATCAGCTCGTCATTTAGAAAAGCCGTTTTCACATCCATCTGATGTATCACCATCTTATGTATTGCTGCGAGAGCAATCAACATTCTGATGGTGGTCATCCGGGCTACTGGAGCATACGTGTCAAAGTAGTCAATCTCCTGCTTCTGAGAAAACCCCTTGGCTACCAACCTAGCCTTAAACTTGTCAATAGTTCCGTCTGCTTTCATCTTCTTCTTGAAGATCCATTTGCATCCGATAGGTTTCGCTCCTTCAGGAAGATCAACCAACACCCAAGTGTTATTTAAGGTGATGGAATCAATTTCATTGTCAATCGCCTCCTTCCAGAAAATCGTGTCTCTGGTCTTCATCACCTCATCATAGATAAGCGGATCTGCTTCCACATGATAGGTGACAAAACCACTTCCGAAGTCCTTCGACCTCCTCACACGCTTAACTGACGGCTCAGCTTGTTCTGGTCCAATCGTTGTTTCAACATCTTCTTTGACCACATCTTCATTGAAGACTTCAATTTCCTGCGCACCCTCATTGTTCTCCGGTATATCCGCAAGAACAATATTCTTGTGCCTTGCAAATTTGTCTTCAAAATATTCTGCATCGCGAGATTCAATGATATGATTTGACTCAATATCAAGAAATCTCCGAGAATCACTTTTCTCGACATACCCCAAGAAGATCGTCCTAGTATTCATTGTCCCAAGCTTTTGAATCTTCAGATCTGGAAGCTTGACATATGCCAGACACCCCCACACTCGAATGACATTCAAGTTAGGTCTGACCTTGAACCAGAGTTCATGAGGAGTAACGTCTGAAGTTGCATAAGGCACTCTATTTAAAATAAAAGTGGCCGTCAATGCAGCTTCTCCCCAGTAGCAATTAGGAAGACCTACAGTCAACAGCATTGAGTTAATCATTTCTGTTAACGTTCTGTTCTTCCTGTCTGCTACTCTGTTTGATTGAGGAGAGTACGGAGCCGTAGTCTCATTGACAATTCCATGTTCTTTGCAGAACGATGCGAATTCATGCGACCTGTACTCCCCACCTCGATCACTTATTCTTTTGAGTTGTTGTCCAGTTTGCCGCTCAGCTTCGGCCCTGAACTCCTTGAACTTCTGGAATGCTTCGTCTTTAGCCTTCAGCAAGTAAACGAACGCATACTTTGAGAAGTCATCGATGAAAGTTATGAAATACTTCATCCCGGCCTTTATAGAGAATTGTTTGAAGTCACAAATATCAGAGTGTACCAACTCCAGAAGATCTGTACTTCGATTAACCCGAGGAAAGGGTTTCCTTGTGATCTTTGTTTGAGCACAAACTTCACATTTCTCTACCTTACCCCCACACTTGGAGATAAGCCATAGACTAGACATTCTGTTTATTCGCTTACAATGAACATGTCCTAGTCTATTATGCCACAACTCAAAAGTATAAGCAGAAGGAGTGATTGCATTAATTACATTGGACTGATTTACAAGCTGAATTTTGAACATTCCTTCGGTATAAAAAGCTTTTCCGAAATATGTTCCCTTAATAGACATCACCATCTGGCCAGCATTGATGTCCATCCTGAGGCCTGCGTTGCAGAGTAGGCCTCCTGAGATTAGGTTCTTTGCGATAGCAGGTACGTGCTTCACGCCTTGAAACGTCAGAGACTTGCCAGAAGTCAGCTTCAATACCACCGTCCCAATTCCGAGCACTTCAGCTTGTGCCTGGTTCGCCACCACAACTACTTCAGAAGTAGGTATGTAGGTGGTGAACCACTCCTTGCTGGAGCAGACATGGCAGGTGGCTCCAGTGTCTACCCACCAGTCAGAGTCAGTCCCTACCGCATCGACCTGCACAATCATAGCAACAACGTCAGTGATCATAAATACCTTGTTAGGCTCTCCTTGCTCTGATTGCTTGGTCTTTGCTTTGCATTCACTCTTGAAGTGGCCCTTCTTGCCACACTTGAAGCAAGCCAAATGAGACTTTGGCTTCTTTTGCTTGAAAGAAGTTCCCTTAACTTTCAGATTGTCAGGGTCCTTCTTCTTGCTGTGGGAAGCCGCCTATTTTCTCCTTGGTTCCTTGGTATGAACCATATTGGCGTTAGCCAATTGCTTGGACAGTACGTCCACTTTTAGTTGAGCCCGCATCTGGTCCTCAACATAAATTTCCTGCAAGAGATCTTCAAGACTGATCTCAAGCTTCTTCCTATGCATGTTTGCATAGAACTTGCTCCACCCAGCGGGAAGCTTCGAGACAATCCCTCCAACAACAAACTTGTCGGGGAGGGGCATCGCCTCGTCTTACAGCTTCTGTCGCAGCTTCAGGAATTCCTTCACCTGCGGCAGCATGGACTTCTCGTCCTCAAAGAGCCATTTGTGATATTTTTCAACCACAAATATCTTGCTCTTGTTTTTGTCTTCTTCGTACAGTTTCTCCAGAGACTCCCATATGTCTCTGGCAATAGTCTTCTTACTGTAAGATTATGCTAGGGAATCCTCCATAGCATTCAGGATAAGCAGCCTGCAAATGTTATTCTCCCTTCTCCACTTGGCCTGAAGTTTAGTAGCCGCAGTGATTCCTCTTCAAGAAGCACGTGATCAACATCTCTGAGTTGAAGAGTGAGATAAACCTTCCTCTTCCAGACTTGATAATGCTGTCCTTCAAACTTTTCTAACTTACAAAAGTCAGTATTGAGGAGTGAAGCATTAAAGTTTTCCATCGTAGCAATATAGCTTTGAGATTGTTAAGGCCGGGGCACAATTTTTTCGATGGAAAACTGAGAAGATAAAACAATTGTAAAAATAATGTTCCAACGCAACACTTCAAGGAAGGTTGCGCAAGTTTAACGAAGATCTAAAAAGATCTCGTTACAGCAGCATACGATATTACGAGAATCTAAAAAGATTTCGTAATCCATAGCAGCGAAGAAGATGACAGGCGATTGATGGATGAATATCCTGCTGGGGTGAATGATCACCGTTGCTCAAAGCTATATTCGCCCCCACACGAATAGCTTCCAGGAACCAGCAAGTTCGTCAGAGAACTTTGGAACACTTCTGCTCTTCTGACTCCTCGGATCGTACACGGACTCCCGTGCAAAAGCAACGCTGGTACAACACTTCTCTTCTCTCTCAAGACTTCTGTTTACTTGTGTTAAAAAACACTTGTAAATTTTCGTAACTCTCTGTATATGCCTGTGAGAGAGAAGAGACCTTTTATAGGCCCGAGTAGCAACTGCCCGGTTAACACAACATTCGGGACGTGGTAAAAACTACTCCGAACGTGCAGTAACCGCTCAGATCATGCACAGGTACGATCTGAAGCAAGTTGCGCACCTCGCGCACCCTGCGCGCCTTGTACACTATGCGCTGAACGCGCACTGAGCCACTTGCGCAACCCGCGCACCCTGCGCAACTGGACGCGCACCTATGCGCGCAACTGGTTGCGCCACTGGGCGTGCACCTGGTCGCGCAACCTGAGCCGCCCAACCTAGCAGCGCACCTAGCGACGATGCTGACGTGCTAAGTGCAAAGTGCACCAACAAAACGCCACATTACGCCTCATGAGCACATGAGCCCGAGTCCGTGTCCGAGCCCGAGTCCGAGTCGCTAAGCCCCGTTGGGACTTAGCTCAAATGAAAATAAATTTTCCAAGAGCAAAAAGCATGAATGCTTTCAATTGTTGATTTAGCCTTTTTTCATTAGAAAAATAACCCCACATGGCACACCCATGTGCACCTCCACACCACATGTGCATCTCTAAAATAGCATAGCTAATATATAGATATACAACTCCTTTGGCCTAGCCGATGTGGGACTAAAATTCCCAATGAAAAAAGGCCAAAAATCCAACAGAGCTTTAATAAAGCTTTTCTATTGTACATCCAGCCACAATTTTTTGTATAGGTGTCCGCCCGTACACGAACATGATGAGTTCGGTCGTACATCAATTAGTAGGGATAGTTCGGGTGGTTGCCCTAATCTCTTGCTATAAATGGAGTTTCAATCTCTTGTATTTGTAAATCTCTAAATAATAAAATAATTTGTATGCGGTCATTGGATGTAAGAGAAGATATCTTAGAACTACGTTAAGTATCTTTGTGATTGTTGTTCTTCCTTGCTGGTACCACGTTCATAAAATTAAGATTATTAATTCAGAGCATGGGCCACCCAAGGTTATAAACGACAGTAGGAGGGTATGCGGCGGAGAGAGTTCGCCTACCGCACCCTTCTACCGCCTAGGCACCGTCTAGACGCTTGGTATATTTTCGACATTTTTTTACTATTTTATCACTGTTTTTTAATAATATGCAATATTTTAAGGATGTTTTATGTATAACTAAGTTCTAGAACAAAGATTTATGAAATTTCAATATTGTAAAAGTGAACAATATGTCCATAATGCTAAAAAAAATTGTTTTACCAAAACATCTAGTCAGGTATTGCTCCGCCTATGCCGTCTCACCTCTGCCTACGCCGCCAAACCACCGCTAGCCTATAAATCTCTAGAACAAAGATTTATGAAGTTCCAATATTGTAAAAGTGAACAATATGTCCATAATGCTAAAAAAATTGTTTCACCAAAACATCTAGTCAAGTATTGCTCCGCCTATGCCGTCTCACCTATGCCTACACTACCAAACCACCGCTAGCCCATAAATCTCTAGAACAAAGATTTATGAAGTTTCAATTTTGTAAAAGTGAACCATAGATCCCTAATGCTAAAAAAAAATTGTTTCACCAAAACATCTAGTCAGGTATTGCTCCGCCTATGCCGTCTCACATCTGCCTACGCCGCCAAACCACCGCTAGCCCATAAACCTCAGTTGGCCGCCTACTCCACATGCAACGGCAAAAGTGGTGCGGAGAGCATTCGCCTCGCACCCAGACGTCCGCCTCGACCGCCATTTTGAACACTGAGGCCACCTCATATATCATTTTCATCATTTATCATTCTGAATATAGCACCATCAATACAGAGTCAACTCAACTCTAAATTCACAATCCACCAACTTCAGACCTCTATAGCTTGCACCCATCAATGGTTGCCGGAGATTTTTTTGCCATCAGTTGGTTCTGTTCTCTATTTTCTCTAAACAAGATTAGCCTTCACTGTGGTCTAGGAAGCACATGCATTACAAAAATGTGGGCCGTGTTTGTGTCTTGTTGTACACATATTGGACACCCAGACACCAAAATACATTAGTACACACCATAATAGGTGTTGTCCTTGCCGTATTGTGCCGTATCAGTATCGTGCAACATAGATTGTGGTAAATGACTTGCAGATATATCCATGATTTGTCTACAAATCTGAAGCATGCGTTAGGTTGTGTTTGGTATGGAAGAAAATGGGAGAAACAAAAAGAAAGAGAGAATGAAAAGGAAAGAAGAAAATCTTGTGTTTGTTTTAGTGAAAATTTTGAACAAAAAATAAAGAAGGAAAGAGAGCGGGAAATTAGAATCACACCTATTTAGAAGGAAAAAGGGTAGGAAATTTATACTAGTTAGGATTCTTTCCCTCTCAACCACTCCTCTCTCACTCTCTTTTCGCACCAAAGATACAACAACAACAAAGCCTTATGCCAATTTTTTTTGGGGTCAGCTATTTGAATCCTTTTCTTCCATTCGGCTTTGTTAAGGGTCATATCCTATGTAACACTAAAAAAATCTATATCATTCTATAACACTTCAAACTATATTCGTCTAGACCTACCTCTAGTTTTAGCGGCTCCATTACGTACTATATTATCACTTTTCCTTGAGGGAGGATCTATTGGTCTGCGTTACTAACGTGCCAAACCACCTGAGTCAATATTTCTATGTAGCACGGATAAGGATAGGAGTATGCCAGTATGATACAATACGAGGATACAAAAAACCTCCAAAAACTAGAATATGATACATCATGGATACGAAAATTAAACACATAATTATTTATTATTCTCGATGTCTTGAATTGAATGAATTCTCTAAATAAAACGTACCTAAATGGTTCGATACGAGTACCCAACACGTATCTCAAGCAAGTCCAGTGATTGGATACGTACCCAATACGTATTTGCGTGTATTCGAGCGTATCACACCCACTTTACATAACCGGTATGGGATACACAAGTAATTGAGAGTATCCGTGCAGAGTTATTCTCTCTCATCTTCCTGAGTTACTCTCTCATCTCCCTAACTAAAGGTGACAAATCTATTTTTGGCGTTGACTATTTGAATCTTTTTCTTCGATTCAGCTATGTTAAGAGCCATGTCCTATGTAACACTAACAAAATTCATATCATTCTTTAACACTTACCAACCACGTTCGTTTATACCTACCTCTAGTTCTAGCATCTCCATAAGTACTATATTCTCACTTTTCCTTAAGGGTGCATCTATTGGTCTGTGTTACACGTCCAAACCACCTGAGTCGATTTTCTCTCATCTTCCTACCAACGATGGTAAATCCATTTTCCCTCAAACCAAACTCAGCCTTAAGCCCAAGATTATTCTCATAAAGAACTGGTGCAGAAATCCCTAGTAGTCTGCCCAATAAAATTTCCACATAAACCACATCGTGTTACTGACAGAGGGAGGGGTTAGTAACTTATTACTTTCTAAGTGCATAATGATAGCTTCATTTGTTAAATAATGTAGAGTTTTGTGTATTCTTTGTGCAATACTCTTAACTTTTATCCTATCATGTATGAGAAGGTAAACATTACAAGGAAACTTCTACGCAAACAAGCACAGGATTCATCTGCTCCAAGTGGATTCTAATGCAAACACCTTTACATGTGGACACCAAACTAATACAAGTATATGAGATGAAATCAATGTTACTTAATCTGAAATTAAAGAAAAGCAAATTACTAGTCCAGGAAAACAGAGAACATACAATAGTTGGTAACCAACTTGAATAAGCAGCAATTCCCGCATTTGGAGCAACAATTAAGTGAGGACGAGAGTCCTGACAATAAACAAGAAAAACTTGAGAGATGAATAAAGCAATTCCCGCGTTATTAGCACATTAACTTGCCATGTATAGTTCAAACTTCAAAGTATATTCCTTTAAGTACATGTTTAGTCAAGGAAAGCTAAGTATCTTCCTTTGTGGTCCATGTCTGTCTGACACGATGTGACACGTACACGGCATGGATGTGTTTAATGTCTGCTACCTAGGATTTGATACAGGTCGGCCAAGCGAAGTTATATGTTCCTTGCCATTCTTCTAATCCTGGGTTATCCTTTCCAAGAGGTTCGGTATTCAACCACCTCCTAGATTCTCGGAGGCTAACTAGAGTGTTTTCTGCCGTAAGACTTTTGAAAAGCGATTTTAGAATACAATCTCGATAGAAACGAGCCTCTTTTGAGAAAGAAACCCATCTCATGGACTTGGCTTGAAACTCTTGTTATGGATGTTGCTATCTCCTATTTAATTTGACCATTTCCATAACGTCTCTGCCAATGTAAAGTTTGGAGTTTCTATGAACATACGTGGACTAAGCTATTTGAAGCTGACAATTTCCATGGCGATGCTATGACAACACCTATTGAAGTAGCTCCTAGTTGAAGACATGACATTGGCTGCTGATAACATGATTATCGTCCATTTTATTTCACATCTTTAACTCTAAATGTTTGTCTTGAAAAAAGAGAGTAGAACTGTATGTGAAGCTCACTGACAGAAAACACCAGTTCTGTGCAAACTAATGCCGATATGCCATTTTACATTTGGTTCCACCTTTTATTTGTGCCAAGTAACCAGCCAACATGTCAACATTAGGGGGGAAAAACCAGATAGATAATAAAAGAAAGGAGAGTCACCTTTATTATGTCTCTATATCTGTCGTGATAGAAACCTTTGTGTAGCTTCAGTAGCACTGTGGAGCTTCTGCTATTTGGTGTCACAGCATCAGAATCTGTACATGAAGCTCTACACGAGCAGCTTGTGTCTGAACAACAAACATAATTGCAAAGGCGTACTGTTTCCCCATCCCTATCAGCAAAACCGTAGTGAGCTTATTATTTCTACAGATGGAACCAAACACACTGAATATGGTGAAGAAAGTATGAATACAAATAACAATAACCATGGATTCACAGTCGAACAGTATCCAGTAAAATGCTGAGAAGCCAAAATGACAAAGTAATAATCTCACCACCCCTTCATTTGGAAAACATTTAAGATTTTGTTACCACAGATTAGCATCTTAAAAAAAGTTTCACTTAAACTGCTCGCCTTGCTATCTGTAATGTCTATGCACATTCTTAAACTCCTCACTTAAACATTATGTATATACATGAATGTGGGTTCTTGATTAGACAAGCCTATGAGCATATAAAAGCATTCTGCACATTCTTGAATACAAAAAATGCCTGTAAGGTGCATAACTGTAGATGCTAAAGAACATGACGATTGTTGCACTAACTACAAAGAATAATGGCACCAATTAAACCTCAACATGATTCTAGCATCAAGTGGTCAATGAAAACCAACCTAAATTGTGGAACAGCTGGTCCAATAAGCTCAATGTGCAGCTGAACACGTGGAATAAGTGCCTGGAGTTCTCTGAAGACAGCAAGTTGCGAAAGCTCTTTATCCGGACCTTAAGATAAAGCAAAGGATACATATAAGAAGACATTGTTTAAAAACTCAAGCATGCCATATTTAGATTACAAAAGCCCTTCAATATGAACGAAAGTCATATTTGGAGGAATGCTCCTTGGTTGCATGGGTTTAATCCATATGACAAATAAGGTGCCACCAACTTGTCCTTCTAAGTAATGCAAGTCTAGGAACGCTGATGGGACAGACCACACTTACTGCTACCATTTCTGGCCAGAATTTAGTTGTGACCAGATAAAACTGGCCCAACATAAACGTTGAACCTAACCTGTAAGACTTGCCCAAAAGTTGAGTAAACCTATTTAAATATTGTTATTAATTTATTTCTTCGTTACATCATTTCATTCATTTGCCTACAAGCTGGTTTCAAAATCTGCAGGTGGATGAGAATCTGTCAGGTGTATCTCTCCATACGCTGAAGCTCTTATTTCCTCCCCATTAGGTTGATGGCAGGCTACCAGCTGGCTGTAAGTTTGTCATTTTTTTATCAAGCCTACTTAATTTGGAATTTGGCAGGCTAGCAGCTGGTTGCTAGGAATTTGGCACAAGAGCTTGACATCATTGTAGCTACTAATTGGAAATTGCAGCCGAAATTCTGCTGCCCTAGCTAATTTATAGTTATGTTCTACACCACTTTTGATTTATAAAGGGTTGGCTGACGACAATTATCAAAAAAGAACCTCCGCTAAATGATATAGCTCCAAAACCATACGAGTGGATAAGGCACTCTTGCTGTTGAGCTACCAAAAGGTTGTTTACCATCATGATTCTTATCTGAATTTAGTTACAAGTATGGAGGCAGGTAATAGGATTGTGCAGGAACCAGTTATCATAAACACTACACAGCAAGCAAGAGAGATAATTATCGCATTGGTATGCTATCTGCTATATTACCTACTATTCAAACAGTCAATCAAACAATTATAAAAACTAGAAAGGTACTAAGAGAATTATGCCATGTTAAGTAAAATGATAGATAAGTCCCTGTTCAGGATGTGTTACACCAATGCAAGGGTACAAGAAATAACTTGTTACCTAGATAATGTATGTGCAATTTATTGCTAACATCGGCATTTAAGCTTTGCACACCAGACACTTGAAAGCAATGATACACTGTAAGAGGCTGCAGTAAAGCATAACAAAATCAAGACATATCATAACAGAGGTGAGTAAATTGGGAATGCCAATTAAATCTTCTCTTTGATTGGTTGTAAAAAAGATACTATGAAGCATAAGTTACCGGGCTAAAGGAGTTCACTCCAGCCACTAGTCTTGGAACTGACTTCAAGTCCTAGACTTTGGGTTTAATCGAAGTATGGTGGATGTAGTAAAAACTATAAGAAACATAATGTTCAATGTGTTCCATTTACAATGAAACACTTAATAGATTTTATGTATGTTATACACGGGTATCACATAAACTTTGGCAGTGGTCAAGACGGAGTGATGATTTTAGTTACAGATAAATACTTTTGAAGCAGGTAGGAGAACATCAATATGCTAACAGGGGCCTTTTCAAGAGTTGTAGAATTGGGTTAGTAAATTGAACAAAAATCATAGTAGAAAAGTGAGAAACAAAAAGTTTCACGGTGTAGTTCGAAAAGCTAATACTATTTAGGATAGGCTTGTTGCGTTCTATGAACTTAGGATAAAGTCTAAATTTTCAGCTAGAACATAGACCGAATTGGAGAATTAATTAAAGGCCGAGAACATGTAGGGGCAGACTATGAGGCTTCACAAATTTTTAAAACATTACAATCATAACATACCCAGTGAAGTAGTAAAGCAACGGGTGAATGGAAGGGAAGGCACCTCCATTGATAATAATCCTTCCAATCAACCAAACAACTTGATAGTGCTTTTCTTGGCTCTGTTAGTGCAAATGGGCTAAACATAAACAAAAAGTTAAAATATTTTTATTAGAAAAACGTCGTAAGGTAGGGTAAGAACATACCGGTACATGGGCATAGCATACTCGGAAGATCCCAATTAGCAGTTATCCTGCCAACATCAAATTTGACAATTATTTAAGGATATTTCTTAGATTTATATTAATGCTTAATTCTGTTATGTGTTATGCATGTCATGTATGAAGTGGATTATTGTTTTGTACACTATGGGTCCATATCGTCCAATATGTCCGGTGTACCATACTGTTTTCATATGACAAACCCCCAACTGATATGGGACCGATATCTGATATCAACAACCTTGCTTATGACATACAAAGCTGTATATATTTCTATATGTCAAATTATGATTCAAAATATAGATAAACCGATCATATGCATTGCATGATAACTGTATCATCGTGACAACTTAGTCAACCATACATCAATTTTAAGGATTGAACATATTAAACAAATCACAAGGTAAATAGGATTGAAGTTTGAATTAGCAAATCACTAGATGTGGCCCTTAGATCTAGATGTCTATCTTCCGAAGGGGCCCAAAACATGGTTGGAAGTGACTTAGCACTGCTGTGATATAATATAAATAATAATTGATTTCTTGAACCTAATCACTATCCAAAATGCAAATAAATATAGATTAAAGATCTCATATAAATAATAGGTTTATTTGCAACTAAATATCCTAAATTATCATGTTTTGTCACAAAATATTCCGATCTTTTGTATTAGCAACTAAATACCATGAACTATTGAGGACCTTGTGGTGTCAAATATTGACTATGAAAAGACAAAAATTACCCCTCTTAACAACTTTTTTAAAAAAAAACAGAAAACCCCAAAAAACTCCTAATCCTAGACACTGGTGAGTGCAAGCTTAGGGTTTTTCAAAATATTTTTTGATTTTCTGTAACCAAGGAAGAAGTATTTACCACCATTAGAGGTAAAATAGTCTTAAAAAAGATAATCGACGACAAATATATCAGTCAACTAATGGGAGGTAGCAACTTGCTATGCTAGAATGGTTCAAGATATTTAGTTGCAAAATTTTGATAGTTCAGGTTATTTAGTTACAAAAAAGCGTAAATAATACGTACACAGATCTGTATTCTTATGGATATATAATCATGTCCATATGGAAAAATAGTGAGAAGAATACCATGAATTAGCGGAAGAGGCAACAGGTGGCCCGCAACTGCATTCGGATTTCCACAGTCCCACGTTGTGAAGGCCGATTGATGTCAAGAGGCAACATCTCGTCTCTTGCTCACAAGACCCCTATTAGAATACCAGAATAATATAGTTAATTAACTATGATATATTGAAAGTATTGCCAATTTATCTATACTAGAAGTTTCCCACGTGCGTTGCACGTGTATTTTTCTCACTTTTTTAATATATACAAAACCATTTTAAAATAATATAAAAGATTTTGAAGTAAAATTATGTTGAGATGGTAAACATTTATTGTAGTTGGAAGTGTGTAATTATTAGGGATTAGTAATTATGTTAGTGGAGAGGGGTATAATTTATATGTTTACCTCTAGGGTTTGCTTGGCAATTGGCTCAAAAATTCCTTGGAATCAGTGTAGTGTAATTTTGACCGTCTTTATAAACACTTTAAATCAGTGGATTTTGAGGGTTTCTATTATTTTCTTCCATTTATACCATCATCAAAAAAACATAATTACAAATACCACCTAAAATAGTCTAACGATTAATAATGATACAAATTTAATACCTATAAATAACAAATACAAGAACAATTTAGGTTGGTCATGAATTCTTGATCACATAACATCAAATTGAGAGTAACAATATATCATTGTTGTGACCAAACAATAAGCAATGATATAATCTTGATTTGGGAGGATATTTGTTTATATATGGACATATATGTAATTTTATTCTTTTAAAAAACTTTCAAAACCGCTCCTTAATGAATTATCAAACATGAGTTGGACTAGTTTAAAAGCCGTTACTTAAAAGTTAAAACCACCCACAACCGAACCCATGCCACGAATTGATACGAGGCCTATGAGGTGGCTGCCACAGGCCCAAAATTCTAGAGGGCACCAATTTTTTATTATTTAATGTATATTAAGCCAATTATGAACAAAAGTCGGACAGATTTATTCTAATTTTTTTAGTCCGAGTAAGATTTTTTTTTTTTTTTGGTTATAGGATATCTAAACGTCATATGCTAGAACAAGAGACAAGTCAATCACACTAAAAAAATTGGTTGAGAAAGTTGATTATACAAACTTAATCAATACTTTTGCTTCCAAAACAATAAAACGGTATATTTAAATGACTGTGATGCCTTTGAGGAAGCGTTTGGTGGCCTAAGATTTCTTTTCTTTTCCTTTTTATAATTATCATTATGAACTACCCAAACATTGTTAGCTTTCTTTTTGTTTCTTTGTCTGGAACACCAGTTTTATTTTATTTTGGTTTCGAACATCTTCAGTTTATTAGTATTTCACTACAACATTTATTGTTTTGGATATTATATTTTTTTAGTGTTTTATTTCTTGAATTTTGTGTAGATAATATTATTGTATCACTGTCGATGAAAAAATTAATAAACATTAAGATTTGAGGGCACAACCTTTAAAGTTCGTCTCAGGGCTCAAGATCTAAAGTACGACACTGACCGAACCCCTCATACCTACTACTATAAATTAACCACATTTTAATATACATCCGTGCAGTTAAAAACCGATATAAATCAGATATATCACCGATATATAAAGGTATCGACTCTAAACCTTTTTTTAAAAAATCGGTTAGATATCGGAACCGATATAATCGGCCGATATGACCGATATATTCTGATATATCAGTTAAAAAAACAATTTCTCACAGTTAGGTTAAAAGATATGAAGGGTTGTGGGGAGAGAGAGAGGGAAAAAAAGCTGCTGGCAGTTGCGCGAGAGGGAAAGGGGGGAAAAACTGCTGCTGCTGCTGGTACGCTGCTTCTTCTTCTTCTTCTTCTCTTGCTGTTACGTTTTTCTTCTTCTTCTTTTTCTTCTGCATCTGCAGCTATTGCTGTTGCATCTTCTTCTTCTTTTGCAGGTGCAGCTGTTGCTGCTGTATCTTCTTCTGCAGCTGCTACCGGCTGCTGCCTGGTGCTGCCTTCTTCTTCTTCTTCAGTTGTTGGCTGATGTCTTATTCTTTTTAATCTTTGATTAACTCTTTAAATTCTCCTGAATTCTTGTAGAAACAAACCAGCAATTCTTTTTTCCCATATAGCAAATGTACAAATGGAATTGATGAATAGATGTACAAATGTACCAAGGAGATCAATAGTTACTTGTTTTTTCAATTCTTGATTTCATTGAGAGCTTCAAATGATGGTGGAACTGGTGCTTCAAGTGAGATAGCCCGGTTAAGATCAATTCAACTGATGTTGGGTTTTGCTATGGAACATTTATGGATCCCACCATAAAAGGTCAAATTACGTACAATTTTTGCAAAAAAGTAATACCTAGTAGGATCTCAAGATTCAAACAACACATTGTTAATCAAAGGGGACAAACAAAGGGATGGTATAAGGTTCCTAATACCTATGCTAGTGCAAAAGGAAGTACAAAAGACAATGGATGAAGCAGTGAAGAAAAGACTTGAAAAAAATAGAGTCAACAATATTTTAAGCCGACCAAGCTTAAATGAGGACGAGACTGACGCATTTGATGTTGAGGATGTTGATGCCGATGTTCAACCAACTTCGGCTAGTATTGCTACATCAAGCAGGAAGAGAAAGGAAAGTAGCAATGAAGAGGTCCGATGGATGCAATCTACAAACTAATGTCGAGAAAATACAACAAACGACATTGGATGCTAGCAATCCAATCAAGAAGAAGTTGAAGATGAAGGCTTGGATGGAGTGGGCTAAATTTTCATACGAGTGCAGTATACCCTTTAATGTTGTGTGTAATCCTAGATTTCAACGCTTTATATATTGCGTTTGAGAGTATGGAAGGGGTATGACAGCGCCGTCCTATCATAATGTGTGGGTTACTCTACTTCAAGATGTTCTGAAGGAGACAAAGGTTTTTGTTGATTCCTTTAGGCCCAAATGGAAGGAGTATGGATGCTCCATAATGTCAGATTTTGGACAGATACGAAGGGTCGTTCTTTGATTAACTTTTTAGTTAATTGTCCACAAGGAACGGTTTTCTTAAAATCTGTTGATGCTTGAGACCAAATTCATGATGCATATTATATTGTTGGATTGATTAATGAGGTGATCGTGGATGTGGGAGAGGAAAACATTGTCCAGGTAAATATTTATAAATATGTGGCTAGTTAATTTAATTCATAGTTCACTTATTTATGTACATTGTGTTTTCCTAATTTATAATCAATTTCCTTTTTATGTATATAGTTTATCACGGACAATGAATCTAACTTTAAGGCTGCGGAAAGAAAATTGGGGATACAACATCCAAAGACGTATTGGACTCCTTGCGATGCACATTGCATCAATTTAATTTTGCAAAAAATTGGTAGTGATATCAAAAAGATTAAGAATGTGTTGTATCAAATCAAGAAGGTAGTGGTTTATATCTATAACTATTTGATGGTTTTAAACATGATGCAGAACTTGAGCAGTAGCGAGTTGCACAGGCCTTGTGTAACTAAGTTTGCAACCTCCTTCTATAAATTGGACAGCATGTGGAAAAACAGGCAGTACTTGCAACAATTATTCGTTTCTTCTAGATGGGTTCGCAATTCATTTTCAAAGAGAGGATGAAAAGAAGATTGCAAGGATTATTACAAGGGAGTCATTTTGGAAAAGTGTAGAGCTGACTTGTAAAGTGTTGGCTCCCTTAGTGGATGTCTTGAGATTGGTGGACAGGAAAGAACAACCTTGCATGGGCTATATATATGATGTTATGGATAGAGCAAAACTCCAACTTGATCAGAAGTAAGAACCTTCCTGATGAGCATGCAGTGCTAATCAAGGCCATGGCGATTGTTAAGAGGAGATGGGTTGAACAGCTAGAACACCCTTTGCATGCAGGATAATATATGTTTTGTTCATATTTCTATGCACATGAATGTTGGGATATTACCGTAACCCTACCATAATTGGATTATCTTTTAAATGCAGCTGGATATTCTTAACCCTGCCATATATTATAAGCTAATGCTAGGAGAATGTTTAATGAAGCTATGATGGCTTGTGCCAGATAGGATAAGAGTACAAAAATCTTATCGCAATTGTCGGAATATAGAGAGGCGATGAGAGATTTTGGAACTAATATAGTTATAAGAACAAGAGAAACGATATAACCATGTAAGTTTCTTTCCTTGAGCAATTAATCATTCCATTTGTATTTTATATTACATCTTTTTTATTCATGTGAGGGTACTCAATAGATGAATGGTGGATAAGTCATAGCAATGGTACGCCGGAACTAGAAAGCTTTGCAAGGAGGGTCTTAAGCCAAACAAGTATTGCTTCACCTTGTGAGCGAAATTGGAGTGCCTTTGACAATGTATGCTACTTTATAATAAAATTTGCTATTTTTTTTAATTAAAGCTAGCTAGTTTCAAATAATACCCAATAACTTATATTATAATTTATATGCTAATTTCAGTTGCATACGAAGAAGAGGAATTGCCTTTTGCAAGCAAAACTGAATGACCTTGTTTACATTCAATATAACATGAAGTTGGAGAGACGATTCTTTGATCGAAAGAACAAAACCAAAAATTTTGATCCTATTATTTTGAGAGATGTTGAAGAGAATGATGATTGGATTACACCAACCGAAACATAGCTTGCAGAGTTTGTGAGGGTAGGTGATGATTTAACTTGGGAATAAGTTCGTGCTTCAATGGGTGCCGATGATGTTGAAGGACCAACCACAAGTAGTACAAGGTCACGAGGTGTTACATATTCACTCTCTTCACTTGTTCACGATGATATATGGAGGATGAAGAAGATGAACAAACTAGGAAAGAAGGTAGAGAAGATGGTGATAACAAAGAAAATGAAGTTGATGTTGAGGCTAATTAGATGTTGAAAGTTGAATTGAGATCTTTTTTGTTTTCATATTAGTTGAACTGTTGAAGTGGGTACTTTTTATATTTTAATGTTGGTTTGGGTATGAACCTTTTAGTTTTAATGCTTTAAAAAACACTTCTTGCATATTTTTTAATAGATAACTATTAAGTGTGTTGTTCATATATAAAAATTGTATTAAAAATGCAAACCGATATTTACCATTATAAATTCGATATATCGGTGATATATCAATAACTCTACTGGACCGTTATAATTAAAAAATCGTTTTTAACTGCATAGATATACATAAGGTTGTAAAATGGCACTTTTGTTAGGTAAAAGTTTCACGGTGAAGCATATATATATATATATATATATATATAAAGTACGACACTGACCGAACCCCTTATACCTACTCATATAATTTAACATTTTAATAATATATAAGGTTGAAAAATAACACTTTTGTAAGGTAAAAGTTCCACGGTAAAACCCATATATATATATATATATATATATATATATATATATAGAGAGAGAGAGAGAGAGAGAGAGAGAACAAGGAAGGTGAGGTGCCACCTTACGGGTGGTGGCAATGTGTCATCTCCCATGCTATCATCATGTACCGAAAAGTGTGCAAGTGCATGATAATAGCATGGGGGTGACACATAGCCACCTCACCGTGAGGTGGCACCTCACCTCCCTTATTCTCTCTCTCTCTCTCTCTCTCTCTCTCTCTCTCTCTCTATATATATATATACACACACACACACACGAGTGGTTTCATATTATGGAACCAACCTATGTTACAACCGTTAGATTTGGATTGCAAGGCTGAGATTAGATGTATATCTGAAGTAGATACTCTAACCTTTTAATCTCAAGGCTGAGATTAGATGTATATCTGAAGTAGATACTCTAACCTTTTAATCTCAGTCTTGCAATCCAAATCCAACGGTTGTAATATAGGTTTAGTTCCATAACATGAAACTACCCGGTTGGTTTTAGAGCATTCCTAATATAGGCTGAGGAGGTGAACTTCATTTGGGGTAAGGGTTTGTCCGAAAAATGCAACTGTGTGCCTACAGACTTCTGCGGGACAGATTGATGACGAGGGACAGACTTCTCAGGTTTGGGATGCAGATCCCAGATGCCAAGTGTGTGCTATGTAATGGGGTGGACGAATCTATGGGACATCTCTTCTTTGAATGCCCGACGTCCTGGCACATTTGGACTGAGCAGTGCGTGCAGTTGAGAGGGAGAGTTGGTATGAATAGAGACATCAGGAGCATCCTTAGCTGGATCCGAGATCACAGAGACAGGAATCCGGGGTGGGCCAGAAGAGCCAGAGTCTGTCTCGCAGCTTCAGTTTGGCACATCTGGAAGGAGCGGAACAGACGTATTTTCGAAGGTCTGACTACCCCTCCTATTGGAATTCTACATAACATAGAATTCGATGTATCAGTAATGGCCCCATAACATTAAATTGGGGCATGAGAAGTTGTGATTTTAGTGTATTGTAATACCTTTATCGCTGTGTACGAGGAATAAAATTTATCCTCATTCCAAATATATATATATATATATATATATATATATATATATATTTGGAAAAATGGTAAATTTTATTCCAAAATCAACTCAACTCATACAGCTTACAGTACATCCTATGGACCTCTCACCCTACTAGGATGACATAGCATTTACATCAAACTCAATATTGTGAAGTATGCCTATAGGGGGAGTGGAGAGCCCCTAAAAATATGCCGATTTCGTTCCCTCCACACATGCCAGACCGAGACAGCTAGTCGCAATCTGGCGGTCTTGAACCAAACATGTCCTCTACCTCTCTGGCCACGAATTCCCGTGATAATTTCTCGAACGTCTCTGCTTGTGTCACAGCCACCTAACGATCTGCGGCACTGTTCAGACCAGATATACCAGGACACACTCAAAGAACAAAAGTCTCATAGACTCGTTTTCTGCTTCACACAGCATACATTTAGGATTGGAGATGGGAATCCCAAACGTAATGAGCCTATCTCTCGTCAGCAGTCGTCCTAACATTAACCGGTAGATGCATAATTGCATCTTGCGAGCTAGGCCCTTGCACCTGATGAAGTCGTAATCCTCGCTCCTAGGTTTCGTTTGGCGAACCAGATTGTAGCGACTCTTGAATTGGAATTCCCCTGTAGCTCCAGAATTTGCAGGCGGATTCCAAATCCATCTATGAGCCAGCTGACTCGGGTCAATGTCTACCACTCGAATAGCCGCTCCAAGCTCTGTCGTGTGGCGATATAACTCTAGCCTCCATTCACTATTCCTGATAATATGCTGACCCTTCATCCCTCCGCTAGCATTCCTGTGTAGCTGGTCGCCCAGTATCTCTAGCAGCGATCGACGCTCCACCCATGGGTCCAGCCAAAGGTCAGTACCTATCCATCTCTCATAATCCGCCGTATAAAGGATTTGAGAACAGCTCTTTGACGAAAAATACTTTTGAAAGTCATCGAGTGGTTATTGTTGAGGACACAGGTACAGTAGTTGTCCATCTTCACCCGACTGGATATCCAGTCCGCCCATAACGACCCGCCTTTAATGAACCTCCATGCCATCTTCAGCCCCGAGGCCTCCCTAACTGCCATGGTCTGAGCCCCACCCACCCTCCTCCCGAGGTCGACAGAGTTGCTCCCAGAAAATCGCATGGATGTCCCCTCTCCAGATGAAGTTGGCACAGATGCTCTCTACTTTCCTAATAGTGGCCAACAGAACTAGGATAGGCTAGAACCAGAATAGCGCCAAGGCAGAGATGACTGACTTCACTAGCTCAATGCGACCCCCAAAGGACAGGCCAGCTGCCTGCCATCCTTCTACCCTCCTCCGAGCATACTCCACCAGGCCCTGACTGTCTAGTTCCCTTGCATAGTTAACTGTCAGAGGCACCCCCAGGTGTTTGACTGGCAGCTCCCTTTTTTCAACGCGTAGGATTGCCGCTCTTTCCTTCTTCAGCGTACAAAGAGAACTAAAATAGATTCACCTTTTTTCTCGGTTCAGTTAAAGCCCGAAAAGCTTGTCGAACTCACCCATAGTTCCAGATAGCGTGGTCATCCCTCCCATAGTCGGCCGAAGGAAAACCAGGAGATCATCTGTATATATAAGGTGTGAAACATGTGGCGTGATTTGCTTATACAAAGGCACAACCTGTCCACTATGCACTGCCAAATCCATCAGGCAAGAGAAGTACTCCATGACATGAGTGAACAGATAAGGAGACAGGGGATCCCCATGCCTCAACCCTCTGTTACTGCGGAAGAACCCATATGGGATGCCCTGTATGAAAACTGAGAAAGTAGGGGTCGAGATGCACTACCTAATCCTCAATATCCATATCTCGTCAAATCCCATAGCAACCATCAGGTGACACAGGAAGTCCCTGTTAACCATGTCATAAGCTTTCCTCATGTCCAGCTTCATACACGCCTTCTCGCCCCCCGGTTTGTTAAACTCCCACACCATCTCATGAGCGAGCAGGCTGTGCTTCGCGATCGATCTGCCCTTGATGAAAGATGTCTGGTTCGAGGAGATCAGGTCCTGCATAATCGCCTCCATGCAATTATCCTATCTTTATAAGATAATTGCAGCACGCAATAGAACGGAAGTCGGCCAGCGAAGTCGCCCCTTCTTTCTTCGGCACCAGGGTCAAG
This sequence comes from Iris pallida, assembly GCA_029216955.1. Lineage (NCBI taxonomy): Eukaryota > Viridiplantae > Streptophyta > Magnoliopsida > Asparagales > Iridaceae > Iris > Iris pallida. The sequence goes on along the minus strand of JANAVB010009198.1, from coordinate 27,371,058 downwards.
AACGTGTGGTTGAGCTTCTTCAGCAATTTTCCCTCCGTAAAGAATTTTTGTACTGCTTCAAGAACTGGCATCTTCAGAGAATTCCAGTGGCGCTTGTAGAACTCACTGCTAAACCCACTACGTCAGGGTCAATCTCTCTGAGTTGTGTGCAACGACGAGATACCAGGAGGGCGGGAGTTTTACCACTAGGAGCAATCGAAAAAAGTCTGCACATACCCGGATCAATTCTTAGGGCAGTGCTTCGTGCACGACTTCTCACGAGGCCGGTAATTTTAATTTTGTTTATTTTATCTACAGGTTTTCAAGAGAAAAAAAAAATTTCTAACAATCTAAGAGTTTGATCCCCATTTTATATATGTTAATTTAACAAAAACGGTGTTAAGCAGACTTGTCAATACACGACACACAAAACCTGTGACAACTTTAGTTTCTGCACACAAAGCAGTTAAACAAATTTGTTTGCTCAATGTCTCTTATATAATCGATTTTTAGTTGTCTCCAATTCCTAATGAGAACAAAGTTAGCTACTGTTCTAATTCAAAGTGATAGCAAATTACTAACAAGAAGTTTGTTGTTATAGGCTGACCTTCATAAAAGACCAATGACATCATCTTCACCAATTTCTCTGCTAATCTATGGTTACTTCTTGCTTTTATTGAATTTATATATCAAAGGATATTGCCTCCAAATTGTTTAATCAGTAGCCTTGATGAATCTTGTTCTCTCAACGAGAAAAAAAAAGAGGTTCTTTTATGGACAAAATCTTAAGGAGAGATCGACCTAACGTTGAAGTTCGTTGTTCTTATCTCTAGTTATTTTGAGGTAATACTTTATCAGTGAAACTTTTGCAGTATCATTTTTCTTTCGAAAAAGGGTTTTTATGCAAACTTTATTTGGATTCTTAGCCAATATATTATAGGTGTGTATCACAATGGATGCAAGGGCTGCAAGCGATGCTTGAGAACTGCACTTAATTATGCAATGTATGAAGTAGAAAATTAAAGATTATGATCTAGCTTAACTGTTTACTTACCTTTGTACCATTTTATTTTTTTGGAAAACCCTATTATCTAGGCAGGAAACATGTGTAGATAGGATTGATTTAATAATTGATTAAACTAATAATTCTTGAGTTTCATATTTTTGTAAAGCTCTGGCTTCAATGAGGTGTAGTACTCTCGCCTCGGATACTAGCTACAAGGTATGCCGAGTAGTTGTAACTTGAAGAGTTGGTTTATATTATTTGAATTTTAGGCAATTTTGTTCATGCACTTATGGGTTCACATAGGATTTATGTTGAAAAATCTAAATAGAAAGGCATTTTTTGTTGATTAGTAATTTGGATGTTTGGTGGTCCAGTGGACTAACGTCTATATCACCATTATTATAATCTTGCTAGATTTGATCTACTCTTTTGGATATATATTCCATTTTCTTGCCATTCATATTTTGCATATTCCATTATGGCACCTTACATTTGTCAATTAGTTTTGTGGCAAGGTCCTTGCTTGTAGCTTGCCAATTTCTGAATTATTTTATTCTTTAAAAGAACTTCTGTCATATGGAATCGAAAAGATATTGTCAATCCTTGGTATTTATTAGTATAAACTTCTTAAAGGAATAAATATTGCCAACTATCCATTTATTCTTCTAATTTTGTGTTATTCCTTATGACTTGTGGTAGTCTAATGTTGCAATTAATTTGTCGTATGCATACAGACTGATAACATGAAGATAAATGTGGCAATTAAAGTGTGTGTGCATGGCTAGAGTTATATTTGGTTTTATTGTCCCTTATGGAATTAATTGGTATCTTATGTTTTTTGACACTAACAATTAGTAATGATATAAATATTATAAACCATTTGAGGGCTATATTCTTTTCTACCACCAGCATTTTCAATAGATATTATTTTGCATTCAATGACCTATATAGAAACACAACACATACATAAGTATACATGCTTATATGAAATGTTGAGAGCTATTCTTCTTATATTTTCCTCTCTTCTGTGAATGGTTAAATAATCTTTCCCACGTACTAATAGTTTACATGTATGATACATTATGTCATAAATATGTTGTCTACTAATGGTTTACATGATGTTTTAACGTAATGGTTTACATGGTGTTCTGACGTAGAAAATAAATATTAATATGTTTACAAACCATTAGACACATCAGTGATAAATGGTATATCAGTTATTCTTGTATCTTTCATCCCCTTTGCTAATGGAGAACTCCCAAATGTTGGCATTCAACACTAAAATTTAGTCAAAGAATGCTTTCACCAAAGGGTCCTTGCAATTTCAATTGTTGTGGAACAATGTTGTCATTTCTTGCACTTGGAAGAAGTAATAAGTTTAGACCAGTCTGAATGGCATGAGAGGATATGTTCCCTTATATAATTGTGTAGTAGTCTAAATTTATTTCTATATCTAGTAGTTAAAATTTTTGTTTAACAAGAAACGTAACTGAAACGATGAACAAATTTTTCCAACAATGATTTTTGTACAGTTTTAATCATGCAAGATTTGAAAACAACATATATTTTTATATTTGACATAATGTCAATGATGCATTGTGTTAAACTAGTGGACAAAGAAAGGAAGTCTTTTCCTGTTTCTACAAAGTGTTTTACTTAAAAGTCCAACCAAATATCCACCAAGGGTTATGATGTTAAGTTTATTGTCTAATTATTTGATAAAGTTATTTTAGTCTACAGAAATTTTACATGATTGTATAGGCTGGCTCATATAGTTCCAATTGCTGTAAAGGACCTTAAATATGGTCAACCATTGCTTTCCATTGACTAAAGTCATTGGATCATTGAACATTATTCATGTGTTTCCATTCATTAGTTTTTGTCATACGTTAAGTTTCTTTCAGGATATATGATTTCTCCAGTAATGATAGCCATCTCACATTAATTCTGCTCACTCCATTGGACACTAGCCCATTGTTTTTATTATTATTAATTTGTCATATTGATATTTACTCTGCAAACATATTTGTGGAACTTTAGTTAGAATAAACAAGTTGTGAATTGTTTCATTTACATATTAATATGCAAACATACCTCTATTTTCTTGAAGACAGAATAATTAGAAATATTTCAAATGATTAGAAAATGAGAGACATGTTAACAGTGACGGTAATACAAATTTATTTTTTGTACTCTGTTATTCTTAACACGATCTTTTGTAATGTTCTCTCTCTAAGCCAGAAATATTAGAGAATGTGACTCATTAGAGAAGACTCAAATATGCTAAGTGTGAAAGTAAGTAATACAAAAAAAAAAATTTGCTATATTAAACTTGATGTTTGTAAATCTTATTTTCCAAATTTTTGGATATTAATGGATATTTAGCGAAATAGTGGAACTATCTAAAAAAATATATAAAAATAACATATCTTTTGTATTGTTATTAAAAAGTCACGATCATTTGGAAATGATTATGGTATTGTAAATTGTTGTATTAAAATGATGTTCTATAATATTTTTTCTAGGTTGGTTTGCATTTTTGAACCTTAGCTGACCATATTGTCAGAATATTAGAATTTCTAGTAAAAAAAATCAGAATATTGTTCTGTCACAATATTTAGATTATGTTAGACAAACTTTGTTTTGCATATAATCTACGACATTATAATTCTTTTGATTCGTTCAAACAATTTAGTCAAAAGTCAAATAGTTTAGTGATATTGCAAATCCCTATAAATCTAAATGTTTTTAAAGTAGAGATTAGTTTGGGTACAAGCCGAAAGGGTCCTTCTGTCAACCGGACATAAATAGCTCTAAGCGACACGATACTTAAGCGTCCCCAATGGATCACCGCTAGCTGAACCGTCCCCTACAACTAATCCAAGTTGATCAAAACTTGATAAACTAAAGATTTATTAAGGTCTATTAGCAGAAATCAGTTAAACTATTATTCTAGTACTTTAGCTGTCATTTCTAAATCATAATATTGTTCTGTCACAATATTTAGATTATGTTAGAAAAACTTTGTTTTGCTTATAATCTATGACATTATAATTTTTTGATTCGTTCAAACAATTTAGTCAAAAAAATAGTTTAGTGATATTGCAAAGCACTATAAATCTAAGTTTTTTAAAGTAGAGGTTAGTTTGAATACAAGCCGAAATGGTCCTTCTGTCAACCGGGCGTAAATAGCTCTAAGCGACACGATACTTGCGTCCCAAGTGGATCACCGCTATCTGGGAACCGGCCATTACAGCTAATCCAAGTTGATCAAAACTTGATAAACTAAAGATTTATTAAGGTTTATTAGCAAAAATTACTTAAACTATTATTCTAGTACTTTAGACTGTCATTTTTTGTAAACATGGCTTGTAAAGATAAATCTTTAGAGACAATGTTGTAGTTGCTATATCTTACTTTAAGGGTTGACAGAATCAGATGAGTATTGGCTCCCTATCCTAAAGTTTATATCAGCAATTAGTGAAACCACACATTTATTAAATAATTATGATGTCACCAAATCTGATTTAGGAAAAAAAACTAAATCAGTCAAACCAGTTATTTCGTTCTATATTAGAAATAGTATTTTTAAGGGTATTCTAGACTATAAATTGTATCATATTAGATACTCTTATGTCATAGAAGGTCATTCAAATAAAAACTGGGTAACTGACTCATAAGACATCTAATTCATCTATGCATATATATATATTTTACTCAATGAGGAGTTGTCATCTCTTAAGGTTTATGTAACAAGTCTATCATACCTAAGAGTATTATATACTCTGAAATGTTATCTTCAGTTACATCTAGTACTGAAGCTGTATGGCTCAGACATTTTATACTTTACATGATCTATATATTTTTGTATCTGTTATTTGTTTTAAAATTATGCTAAAAGCATGATCTTGTGAATCATAAGATGAACAGGTACCTGCAACTGGATTTAAAGACATTTAAAAAAAGCCTAAAAGGCAAAAATATGGTTCTTGACTATAAAAGTCATAAAAGAACTTTACAGATCTCTTGACAAAGAATCTGTTTACTCTTGACGAAGAGTTTGTCCAGAAAATTAATCATAGTATCATCTGGGGGATGGGATTAAGCCCATAAGTAAGTCACCAGCAATGTGAATCCAACCGAGTCTGACTGGAGATCCCAAGAAGCCGGTTCAATGGGTAGAAACAAGCTGAACTTAGGTGACTATTATGGAACACTGACCCTGAGATTAAATTCTCTTAAACTAATATCCAAGAAGTTGTACGGTGTTGTACAATGATACTCCATCCCTATGGTGACAGTGTTCCAATATGATTTGGTTAAACTGAGTTTTAAAACTCTTAATAGGTCCAATCATAGTTATGCAGGGTTGACTACAGTCACCAACCCTTTGAGGATTTACCTATATGAGAGGTCGTGAAGGCCGCAACTATAGGACAGGGCAATCCTAGACAACTCTCATGAATATGGAAAAGTGCACATGGCCATATAAAAAGCGCCACCCGATAGACCCAAGAACCTCTAGCATACTATGTGTGTTATTTTTTAATCTGATTCAAGGCATAGTCCATCAAACACTTCTTCAAATAAAGACAATAGTCACTAAATGAGATTAAAGGTTGTAGTCTATCTCATCTATGCATAGTATATGATTGCCCAAAAAAATTTCATCTTTACTCCTTTTGAATATTCTTATCATTGGTTTCAAAAGTTGATTTTTTGGAAGGGATTGTTGTTATTATTGGTATAAAAAAAATCCAATTTACAAAATTATTTTCCACTTAATTCTTGACCGTTTTCAACATTGATATGGTCTATTTATCATTCCCTGATGGCTATATTATTAGCCCTAAATTTCTATTAACCAAGTGTTTTAACTCTCTATCAAATGCCTTAAACATATATATTTCACTCTTCTTCTATGGTGTTGTAGGATGAAAAAAAAGAAGAATAAAGATATCTCCATTCTCCTCCTCAAAAATCACAATGACGTGAAATCTTTCTTTCACAAAAAATCTCTCCCCCTCTTTCCATTTTTTGTTCATCCTTTTTAGTGTTCTGGGCAAGGGCTAAGTCAGCGTCAATCTCTCCGAGTTGTGTGCAACGACAATATACCGGTAGAGTAGGAGTTTTAGCATTCGAAAAAAGTCTGTACATAGATCCGGATTAACTCTTAGGACAGTACTTCGTACGTGACTTCCCCGGCTGCCGGTAATTTTAATTTTGCTTATTTTGTCTACAGGTTTTCAAGAGAGAAAAGAATATATATATATATATATATATATATATATATATATATAGAGAGAGAGAGAGAGAGAGAGAGATATTTACCAATGCTGCCGAGCGGGGAAGTTGGGTGGGAAAAGTGAAGGGAAAATCGTTGAGCGCGTCGGCACGGCTCATCTGCTGTTGAAGCCTGGAGCACTCTTCTTTGTGGTCGTTCCAATGCAACATCTGCAATTAATTATTATTTGGGACTTTTTTATTTTTCACATCAAAATAACTTGCGAAAATAGTAGGAGGAGGAGGAGCAATAGGTACTGAAACGTACTTGGTGGGCTTGGGAGCAGTAGGCGATGGCACCGCAGGAGCCGCAGCGCCTGCTGGGTGGGCCCGGCGAGCAGGGGCTGCCCCTTCCCTTTGCTGCGCACTCCATTCTCCCTCTCTCTCTCTATTTCCTTCCAAACCCTCGCGGCAGCTCACTAGGAAGAAGACTGAAAGGGGTTTGGTAAAGTGGGCTATAGAGTAATCATGGGCTGTGAGGTTTTTTTTTGGCAAATGTTAAAGGTCACCTCCAAATTACTAAGGGCCACCAACCTTATCCAACACTTATCTTTTTACTAAGGGCAACCTAAAATTAATTATTTTACTAAGGACTACAAAAAAAATAAAAAACAAAACAAAAGAAAACCCACAACCCAAAACCCAACCCCCCCTCCCCTGCCTATTCCTTTCCCCCTCCTCCACGAAAATCCCTCCCCCTCCGACAGCCCTCCCTTCCCCCTCCTCCACGAAAATCCATCCCCCTCCGACAGCCCCCCCTTCCCCCCTCCTCCACGAAGTCCCCTCCCCCCACCGACTGAACGAATTTCTAGTTATAGGAATGCAAACAAGACTGAACGAATTTCATGATATAGAGTGCAGTTTCCTGTAGGAATGTTTTACAAGTCTTGAAACATTATTAAAGTGCAGTTTCCTGTAAAAGTGGCCATTATTAGCAAGTAGTAGTTTAATTGTGACATTTCATATATGTTTCTTTGGGCTATTTTAATTATTTCTGTTTGATAATATTAGTTCTCCTTAAATCATGACAATTCAGATAAGAAGAATGAGAACAAGGAGGTTGCAGTGGAGTTTGATAACATTAGTTCTCCTCATATGGGCTTCTGCCAACATAGGACTGCAGTCTAGGCTGCAGTCCTCAACGAAATTAGGACTACAGGCTTGGCCTGCAGTCACTGTAGCCATCCTTTTTTTGGTAGAATGAAGACTCATTTAGCTTCTGCCAACATAGGCTGCAGTCCTCAACGAAATTAGGAATTGTTCACTTATAATAAGCTCGCAGAGACTCTCCGTTTCAATTTCTTCTTTGATTTCAACTTTTGATAATAACATGGCCCATGGGTAATACCTGGCACTTATCTGAGTGTACTTTGCATAACAGTCTATGAAGGTCGTGATCCGCCAGACTAATTATGGTACTGGTTGGCACAATGTGAGCAAGAGGCCACTTTGCTGGGAAAGTACCTCTTTTGTATCTTTATATATATACTTTTTATATATATACTTATCTTTTGTATCTTTATATATATACTTTTTATATATATACTTAGTTGGTAATGATAGTTTTTTAGTCACAGGAGAGAGAACAATCAGGTGATACTTAATTGGTAATGATAGTTTCTTAGTGAAAGGAGCTCTTTCTATTGTTGATTTAGCATTTTTCTCATTAGAAAAATAATCCCACATGGCACACCCATGTGCACATCCACACCACATGTGCATCTCTAAACTAGGAAAGCTAATATATAGAGATACAACTCCTTTGGTCTAGCCGATGTGGGACTAAAATTCACTTTGTAAAAGACCAAAACCCAACAGAAAATTCTTCCTCTCGTAAAAGTTTTAGCCATCGGGCATTTGCCTTGGTAAGCTCGCTGGACCCTTCAATCATTTCCTCGTCCGAGTTTCCCTACTCAGACGACTCCTCTTGGTCCCCGCAAGGACGTTTATAGAGCTTTCTGCGGGACAACAACTTTTGGATACATGCACTACCCCGACCTTTGAAGGGAACTCTTAAATTGTAGAGAGCAAACTCTTGATATGATTCTACTGCCAGTTCCAGCCTACTAGGGACTGGCTAGACTGTAGCGTCAGACACGGGGGGACTAGGATCTCCCATTATCAATATTGCATGAGTTAGACAAATTTAATCGAGTGGAATGCGAGGGGGAACATGGTATCACCAGTACCGCTCCTTCCCATGTTATTTGCTTGGCCAACGAAGACGGCCTGAGTGAACATCGTGGGTTCGAGATCCTTAGGCAAGTCAATTGAGTGAATGGTACTTTGGAACTATCTTCATTACCGAGCTTGAAGGTTGCCCTGGGCAACCATCACTGCTTTGTTCGGTTAAGAAGGACTTCCATCAGAGTAGTGCTACAGTTACAACCAAATGCTTACAACCCACTTACAACCTTCACCCATTGCTGACATGTGGGCCATGGTCCACATGTCAGCAAATGGATGAGTGGTTGTAAGTGGGTTGTAAACATTTGGTAGTACACTTAGCATTATTCCTTCCATTAACTCCTCTCGAATGGATTTGCCCTGGGCAACCGTCGTCTCTTCGCATCCCAGCCTGAGTTCTTCACCCGCACACTGTTCATGAGTAGGCTCTTCCACAAAAACCGTGTGGCTGCTCTAATATCTCGTTTGGTTCACTATAATGTAATCGTAATCGCAATATACTCAAATAAAAAAGTTATTTTTTATTTAATTACATTGCGATTACAATTACAATTACAATTACAGTGTACCAAACGAGACCGGTCCGATAAATCTCTTCCGAACGCGCGAACCTAGTCCCCACGCATTCCACGCATCACAATGGCTACGTTGATCCTGACGCGACCCGATCCGACCCGACCCATGTCCCATAAACTCAAGGGGGCCCACCTCCTTGTTCTGTGGTTGTTGACTCTTTTATGAAGCTATACCAAGGCTAGCGCCTCTTTCCTCCAAGCTCTTCCACCGCTTCGTTGGATGAGCCACTGTCGATCTCGATCCCCATTAGTGGAAGGGGCACACTGTTGATGCTAGGAAGGGACAAAGCCCTAATTTTGCTCGGTTCTTCCGTACCCATTTTTTTATATATATATAGAGAAAATTTGAGTCATACCCTACTTTATTGGTCATATTTTAAGGTGCACCCCACTGGTTTACCTTAATGTAATTTATCTCCCATGTTTTACAGATTCCATCCAAGACCGACGATCAACGCGTTTGACCAAAATTTTAGGACGGAATTTGTTATTGTCGGGAACGTCGGGGCACGCTTTTCGATGGAAAATACAGAAACTGAAACAGTTGTAAAGACAACGTTTCAAATGCAATTCCTTAAAGAAGGTTTTGCAACAGAGATCCAGAAGGATTCTACAAATTACGAGATCTAAAAAGATATCGTAATTCACGAATAATCTAAAGAGATTTTCGTGATCGTAGCAAACTGGTAGTAGTGCCTTCTAAAAAGAAGATACTGACAGAACTGCTAAAGGCAACAGAAGGGTGACAGACGAGAAATGGAATTATTGGGGTGAATGATCACCGTTGCTCAAAGCTTTATTCGTCCTCTGCGAACAGCTTCCAGGAACCAGCAAGGTTGGCAGAAAACCTTGGAACACTCCTGCTCTTCTGACTCCTCGGAAGACGGCGAACTCCTCTGGCAATGGCTCTACTCTTCTCTCTCTGTTTCTGAAGTAACAGAACCCATGCGTACTAAAAAGTACTAGTGTTTTGTTAAAAAACACGTTCACTACTCTGTTGTGTTAAAGAACACTTAGAGTTTTCTCCCTGGAATTCTGATTTCTCCAACACTGAGAGAGAGGAGAGAACCTGCATATATAGCCCACGGGGCGGTTGCCAAGCAGTTGCCTGAACTTCAGGGTAGTGGCTGAACCACTCCTGAACGTGCAGCAACTGCTGCAACTGTTCTCGCTCTAATATGCAGCCAGCCATACGCACATACGCACTCTACGCACACTGCGTACGCTGCGTACACTGTGCACTCTACGCACGCTGCGTACGCTGCGCACACTGCGCGTACTGGGCGTACTGGGCTGGTACTGGGCTGCGTAACTGGGCCAGCGTAACTGGGCTTGCGTAACGGGCTGCGCAACGTGGTCGCGCAAGTGGCTCGCGCAACGAGCGCAACTTAAGCGCACTATGAGCCTAGCGACGATGCTGACGTGCTAAGTGCAAAGTGCGCCAACAAAACGCCACATTACGCCTCATGAGCCCTTGAGCCCGAGTCCGAGTCCGAGTCCGAGTCGCTAAGCTTCTACGGAGCTTAGCTCCATGGAAATAAATTTCCAAGAGCAAAAAGCTTACAGCTTCTTAATTGTTGATTAAGCCTTTATACCATTAATAATTAATCCCACATGGCACACACCCATGTGCACTACATGTGCATCTCCATAAAGAGCAAAGACTCATATATATGGAGATACACATTCCTTTCTAGCCGATGTGGGACTAAAAACCAAAACTAAAGGCTAAAAACCCAACAATCCCCCACATATCTCTATATATATGAGTACGAGTGTTCCCCACAGTAACTGTCTATTATGCTTTTAGGATAGATGCCACTTAAGACTTGAATCTTCCCACGTGAGTCAAAAATTAAACTATAATACAAGAATGGACTAAGCCTTGAATTCTGCATCATAGCTGAAATTCTTTCCACTCACATAATGTAGTTACATGTGCTTCTGGCTGCACATTTAAGGCCGTGTGCCAGCCTGGTTTCAGTGTATAATATTGGGCGTCTACAAGTTTATCCTCAAGAGACGGCCTGATATCTCTTTGTCCATACACTATAGGTGAGTTCTTTATTAAAGAGACATGGCATGAAGCGTCCAACGCTTCCTTTGCGGTGCTACGCCGCTATGACATGGCCTTAAGCCGAGGACCTTACCCCGAATCACCGGGAACCTCATCGTAGTGTCATACTACCCGTAGCATGAGGTCTAGCCCCTTTGTAGTACCAAACTACCCAGCATGAAGCCTTACGCTTCTGTGCGGTGTTACGCCGCTACGACATGGCTTTCAAGGCCGAGGCTTTATCCCTAGCCGGGTTTACCTCATTGTGGTGTCGTGCCACCCGTAACATGAGGAACACCTCCTCTTTGTAGTGCTGACTACATCCCTCTTTAATTCAATATACAGCATTAGGCCAACTGCCTATTTGCGGTGCTACGTCGCTGTGACTTGGCTAACATAGCCGAGGCTTTACCTCCTTCGAGAACCTCATGGTGGAGTCACCGCCACACATAGCAAGGAGTCACACTCCTTGTAGTGCTGTGCTACCATGCTTCCTGTAAAGCATATCAGACATTCCAAATGCCTGAGAACTCATTAAGGCATTTAAGCCAACCTCCCACAAGACCTGTTTTTCGCAGAAAACAACAGTAGACAACAGTGGTTATAGGTCCGTAACCTCTCCATGCCCAATAGAACATGTACCCACCGTTCCTGATATTCTTCCGATTAGTGGTCCTCCCTTGAACCAAAAGCTAGATGCCTAGTAGATAAATCTTTGAACTAATAGCATAAAACTTTATGGTAGGAATACAATAATACAATATCAGAATGCCTTCAAGCCCATTTTACAAGCTGTGTCATCGACCAGCTGGCGCTTGAGGCCCTTGGTGAACGGATCCGCCAGGTTCTCCTGACTCCGAACATCAATTACTGCAATAACACCTCTCTTGATAAGATCGTGTACTGCCCTGTGCTTCAACCGCACAGTCCTCTTCTTCCCGTTGAAAAGGTCATTTGATGCCACCGTCGTAGTCGCCTGGTTGTCGCAGTATATCGGTATCGCCGATATTTGCGCCCCAACCACTGGAAGATCATACATGAGCTCCCGAAGCCATTCTGCTTCCTCGGCTGCGGTATCAAGTGCAAAGAACTCAGATTCCATGGATGACCGCGAGAGCATAGTCTGCTTCTTCGACTTTCAGGATATAGCAGCTCCACCCATTGTGAAAATGTATCCACCTGTGGACCTCTCGCTCTCCACCTCTGAGCACCAACTGGCATCACTGAAGCCTTCCACTACCGGAGGATCTCCGCTGTAGTACAGTGCATATGTCTGAGTTTTCTTGAGATATCTCATAACCCGTTTCACAGCTTTCCAGTGTTCAACACCTGGATTACTCGTAAAATGACTCAGCATTCCCACGGCGAAAGCTATGTCAGGCCTTGTGGTAGTAGTAGCATACATCAAACTCCCGATTACGCTTGCATACTCCAGCTGCCTGACGCTTTCCCCTGAATTAGGCTTCAGCTTCAGGTCACACTTGTACGGCGTATCGATCCCTGGAAGATCCCGGTACCCATAACGAGTGATCATTTTCTCAATATAATGAGACTGTGACAGCGCTAGTCCAGTGTCTGTCCGGATGATCTTGATCCCTAAGATCACATCAGCTTCCCCCAAGTCCTTCATACTGAACTTGCTCGAGATGAATTTCTTTGTCTCCGTGACACAGGTAATATCCGTACCTAGGATAAGCATGTCGTCCACGTACAGACAAACGATCACACCTCTTCCATCAGCGAACTTCGTATAAACACACTTGTCCGTATCGCTGACCATGTAGCCATTTGACCTTATAACTTTGTCAAATTTCTCATGCCACATCTTGGGAGCCTGTTTAAGACCGTACAAAGATTTCACCAACTTGCAGACTTTGTCTTCAAGACCTCTGATGACAAATCCCTCTGGCTGTTGCATGTAAATCTCTTCGGTCAGCTCGCCATTTAGGAAAGCCGTATTCACATCCATCTGATGTATCACCATCTTATGTATTGCTGCAAGAGCAATCAACATCCTGATGGTGGTCATCCGGGCTACTGGAGCATACGTGTCAAAGTAGTCAATCCCCTGCTTCTGAGAAAACCCCTTGGCTACCAACCTAGCCTTGAACTTGTCAATAGTTCCGTCTGCTTTTATCTTCTTCTTGAAGATCCATTTGCATCCGATGGGTTTCGCTCCTTCAGGAAGATCAACCAACACCCAAGTGTTGTTTGAGGTGATGGAATCAATCTCATTGTCAATCGCCTCCTTCCAGAAAACCGCGTCTCTGGTCTTCATCGCCTCATCATAGGTAAGCGGATCTGCTTCCACATGATAGGTGACAAAGTCACTTCCGAAATCCTTCGGCCTCCTCACACGCTTAGCTGACGGCTCAGCTTGTCCTCGTTCAACCGTTGTATCAACAACAACATTTTCTTGGACCACATCTTCATTGAAGACTTCAGTCTCTTGTGCACCCTTATTATTCTCCGGAACATCCGGAAGAACAATATTCTTGTGCCTTACAAACTTGTCTTCAAAATATTCTGCATCGCGAGATTCAATGATATGATTTGACTCAATATCAAGAAATCTCCGAGCATCACTCTTCTCGGCATACCCCAAGAAGATCGTCTTTGTAGTCCTTGTCCCAAGCTTCTGAATATTCAGATCTGGAAGCTTAACATAAGCCAGACACCCCCACACTCGAATAACATTCAAGTTAGGTCTGACCTTGAACCAGAGTTCATGAGGAGTAACGTCAGAAGTTGCATGAGGCACTCTATTTAGAATAAAAGTGGCAGTCAATGCAGCTTCTCCCCAGTAGCACTTAGGAAGGCCAGCAGTCAACAACATTGAGTTTATCATTTCTGTTAACGTCCTGTTCTTCCTCTCAGCTACTCCGTTTGATTGAGGAGAGTACGGAGCAGTAGTCTCATTGACAATTCCATGTTCTTTGCAGAACGATGCGAATTCATGAGACCTGTACTCCCCACCTCGATCACTTCTTATCCTTTTGAGTTGTTATCCAGTCTGCCGCTTAGCTTCTGCTCTGAACTCCTTGAACTTCTTGAATGCTTCGTCTTTAGCCTTCAGCAAGTAGACGAACGCATACTTTGAGAAGTCATCGATGAAGGTTATAAAATAATTCATCCCGGCCTTTGTAGAGAACTGTTTGAAGTCACAGATATCGGAGTGTACCAACTCCAGAAGATCTGTACTTCGATTAACCCGAGGAAAGGGTTTCCTTGTGATCTTCGTTTGAGCACAAACTTCACATTTCTCTACCTTACCCCCACATTTGGAGATAAGTTCTAGACTAGACATTCTGTTTATTCGTTTACAATGAACATGTCCTAGCCTATTATGCCACAACTCAAGAGTATAAGCAGAATGAGTGATTTCATTAACCACATTAATTACATTGGACTGATTTACAAGCTGAATTTTGAACATTCCTTCAGTATAAAAATCTTTCCCGAAATATGTTCCCTTGATAGACATCACCATCTGGCCAGCATTGATGTCCATCCTGAGGCCTGCATTGCAGAGTAGGCCTCCCGAGACCAGGTTCTTGGCGATAACAGGTACGTGCTTTACGCCTTGAAGCGTCAGAGACTTCCCCGAAGTCAGCTTCAACACCACCGTCCCGATCCCGAGCACTTCAGCTTGTGCTTGGTTCGCCATCACAACCGCTTCAGAAGTGGGTGTGTAGGTGGTGAACCACTCCTTACTGGAGCAGACATGGCAGGTGGCTCCAGTATCTACCCACCAGTCTGAATCAGATCCTACAGCATCAACCTGTCCAATCATAGCAATTACATCAGTAATCATTGAGACTTTGCTAGGCTCACCTTGCTCTGATTTCTTGGCCGGTGCTGTGCATTCACTTTTGAAATGGCCCAACTGGCCACACTTGAAACAAGGCATCTTTGCCTTAGATTTCTTTGACTTGAAAGAAGTTCCCTTAACATTCAAGTTGCTAGGGTTCTTCTTCTTCTTCTGGAAATCTGCACGCTTTCCCTTTCCCTTTGGTTCCCTTGATGAAACCAAATTGGCGTTAGCCAATTGCTTGGACAGTGTGTCCACCTTCAGTTGAGCCCGCATCTGGTCCTCAACATAGATTTCCTGTAGGAGATCTTCAAGGGTGATCTCCAACTTCTTCCTATGCATGTTTGCATAGAACTTGCTCCACCCAGCGGGGAGCTTTGAGACAATCTGTCACGCCCCAGAACCAGAATACTGGAGAGCGGGGGAATGACTCAGCCAGCTACGTATTACGGGTAGATGAATACCGTATAATACGATCAATGCTGTCTAAAAGACGAGGGGGTGCATACTACATGAAAGTCTCACTATGGTCACTTCACATCTATTGTCTCAATCATTCGAACAAGAAACTGTAATAGAGAACATGTAAGATAAAGCAGTAAGGCGTCTCAAACGCTCTGTCAAAATGTTCTTGATATCTGGCTTTACAAAACATAGCCAGATTGATGTAGCAAAAGTATACACAATTGTTATCAGCTGCAGTCTGACTTTAATTACAATTATGTAAAAGTAAGTACAAGACAATCCGATTAACATATCGGTGCCAAACGGCTAAGTATAAAGTAAATAACAAAACGAGCGGGGAAGTAAGAAACCCACTCGAGTCCTCCTGCGATCATCCCTCTAGTGTTGACCATCTTGGAGGTAGAAGTAAGCTGGATCCTCGGGGACCGGGTCTAAATCTGGCCATGTAAAACCAGAGAGGTTAGACCTCTAATAGCAAGCACCACAAGGAAGCACGACATGAGAACTAAAACAGTAAGTAAGAGAATATAATAATAGATCTCTGCCTTCCACTAGGATTCACATCACATCACGACACTTCGAACCAACCTCCCAACCAAACAAGGACAGAAGTTGGCCCGTCATGTCCTGACATTCTGATCATCCCAGTTAGGTAACAGAGTAGGTACATTGCACAAACAAATCATCTTGAACGGTCAATCAAATCCTACGGCTTGCTATTTTGAGTCCCAAGTTATCCTGGAATTTATGCAATAGGGATTCCTCAGTTCTTACTATGTGCGAGCAAGGCTAGTCTATCCAGTTAATCATGTGCGCCATGCATGAATTAGACGAGTCCTAGCAGGACGCCCGTCAATATACCATATACAATAATAATATAAGCAGATAATGTTCCCTGCCCGTGTGGCAGGTTTACAGTATCTGTGGGAACCAGCCGGCCCGTCGGGTACTACTTGTCCCAAGGGGGCTGCCATGTAAGAACTCGGGAATCTATTCTCTCCATGCAATCATTATTTTATTTAACTTAATAGTCCCTACGTTGAGTGAAATCCCATGCCGTGGATCATGGTCATTCAAATGAGTACTTTCGTACGGGGTACGATATGTACAACTCTACAATGATACCAGTGCGGTCAGGTTGTAGGTCTTACATAGCGTAATGCAACAATCAAAACTAACCACGGAGTAATCATGCCTTGACCATAAAGTACACATGCTTCTTTGGTAAGATAAATAAATAATAAATGAATTGAAGCCTGCATGTGCCTGTATACCAATATTCGGGATTAGCCAGTCGATTTCAATAGTTCATAATTCATATGAACGTGTCTCATTCATTCAATTCAATAAGACGACTAGCCAGTCTCTTAGTTCCAACTAGGAACGCATGATCAATTATTAGTCAAGGTCACAATCATTATCAATGGTGACAAGGCATGAAAGTCAACTAGTATTCAGTGGGGTCGAGTCTACAACTCTCAGGGTTTAATTCCAGTCAATCGGGGTATCTATAACTCAATTCACGACACATGGTACATCCCACGTAACAATCTATATTTAACAGAAATATCAACATATCATGATTATATCAAGTTTATGCAAAAAGGCGTAAGGATATAAAATGGACGTTAAATATCTAATAAGATATCAATATACAGGGCTATAGAAGATCCAGGGTAAGCAGGCTACTATCATGTCAGCCTACGCTCATGTCAGCGTACGCTCAGGTCAAGCTACGCTCAAGCCAGCGTACGCTCAGGTCATGCTACGCTCAGGTCAAGCTAGCGTATGGACTCCATACGACTCCTCTTCAAGGCAGCATATGGACTCCATACGACTCCTCACTATCCAATCCAGCGTACGCAAGTCATACGCTTCCAAAAGGCAGCGTATGAACTCCATACGACTCCTTACTATCCAAGTGAGCGTATACAAGTCATACGCTCCCAAAAGGCAGCGTATGAACTCCATACGACTCCTGACCATCCAAGTGAGCGTATGCAAGTCATACGCTCCCAAAAGGCAGCGTATGAACTCCATACGACTCCTGACCATCCAAGTGAGCGTATGCAAGTCATACGCTCCCAAAAGACAGCGTATGAACTCCATACGACTCCTGACCATCCAAGTGAGCGTATGCAAGTCATACGCTCCCAAAAGGCAGCGTATGAACTCCATACGACTCCTGACCATCCAAGTGAGCGTATGCAAGTCATACGCTCCCAAAAGACAGTGTATGAACTCCATACGACTCCTGACCATCCAAGTGAGCGTATGCAAGTCATACGCTCCCAAAAGGTAGCGTATGCAAGACACATGCTACCTAAAAAGGCAGCGTATGGACTCCATACTGCGCTGCGCTAAAGAGCGCGCACAGCTCAGTGACGCAAGCTAAAAAGCTAGCATACACTGCTCACTGTCTTCTCCAAACAGCAAGAACTCCATGGTTGCACCCTAAAGTTTCAAAAGTCCATAACTTGGTCAAAACAAGTCCAAATCCATCTTTCCAAAGGTCAAAATTGGGTAGAATAAACTTCTCTACAACATGGAACCATCAAAACTTGAAAACAAAGAAGTTTGATAGATCAAAACCACTAAACTCCAAAAATAACTCATTTCTAGATCTACAAAAATTAAGACTTCGAAATAAAAATGCCAAGTTCTAAACTCTCTTAGGATCTTGCGAGGAAGATAAATGAACTACAAAAACATGGGTTCTCATGGGGAGCAAGTTGTACTTGCCTACGGTTTGGTAGGTGGAGAGAGTAATGAAGAAGAAGAAGAGGAGTAATGGTGAGAATGAGGAGAGGGAATGGAGAGGGTGGCTTTAAATATGGAAGGGGTGGTAGGTGGGAGCTAATGGGCCGGGTTGCAGGGGGATCCAACAAAGCCAACCCGAGAACCCAACCCAAGACTAAGGCAGAGAATAAAAGCAGGAAATAAAGTACAGAAATAAAATTGCAGAAATATAATTGCAGGAAATAAATTAACATGAAAATTTAAAGAGCAGATTTTAATTGATTAATATGAAATTAAAGGAATTTAAATATAGGATAATACATGATAAATATTAAATAAATACATAATAAATACTAAATAAATACACATGAGTTGTACATGTATAAAAATACGTATTCTGGGAACGGGAAGTGACATCTCTACCCTTCTTAGAAAAATTCTGTCCTCGGAATTTCAAATCCAAGCAGGATAGAAACATCGGGGCTAAACTAATCTAAGTACAAGCAATTCAATGAAGTAATCATTTTACAATGTCCATAGCAAGTAACATATATGTAAATCCATCAATCTACGATATCAAGCAATTCTATCCATAAGGTGATAAGCATGAGGAATCAAGACAATCAAGGTACACAGAAAAAAATATACCTTGTGAGTCAAACAGATGTGGATACCGTGATCGGATATCATCCTCACGTTCCCACGTTGACTCTCCCAAAGAGTGATGAACCCAAGCAACCCGGACAAGGTTAATTGTTCGGTTCTTGAGTATCTTCTCTCTTCGGTCCAAGATGGACACAGGCTGCTCCTCGTAAGACAGGTTGGTACCAACAATCAGTTCTGAATGATCGAGGATATAGCTGGGGTCCGATACATACCTTCGCAATTGAGATACATGAAACACGTCATGCACCTCTCGTAACGAAGGTGGAAGGGACAAACGATAAGCAACATCGCCTACCCTGTTAAGAATAACAAATGGGCCTACGTATCGTGGGCTCAACTTTCCGCGAACGCCAAATCTAATGACCCCACGGGTAGGTGAGATCCGCAAGAACACGTGGTCCCCAACAGAAAACTCTAGCGGCCTACGATGCTGATCCGCCCAATGACGATGCCGATCCTGCGCAACACGAAGTCGCTCTCTAATTCCCTTAATCACTTCAACCGTCTGGATAATCATTTCTGGGCCTAGCATCTTCCTCTCCCCGATATCATCCCATGCTAGTGGCGATCTACACTTCTTACCATATAGTGCTTCAAATGGCGCCATCTGGATACTGGCTTGATAACTGTTGTTGTATGAAAACTCAACTAAGTGCAGGTGGCTTTCCCAAGATCCTCCAAAATCTAGGGTGCAAGCTCGCAACATATCTTCCAAAGTCTGAATTGTCCTTTCTGATTGCCCATCCGTCTGCGGATGGTAAGCCGTGCTAAATCTCAACTTGGTGTCCCGACTATGATGTAAGCTTTTCAAAAAATATGATATGAAACGGGTATCTCGGTCTGACACAATACTGACAGGGACTCCATGCTGCCTGACTATCTGTTGCTTGTATAACTCTGCCAACTTTTCTGTAGATTGTCCCACTCTGAAAGGAAGAAAGTGTGCTACCTTTGTAAGCCGATCTACTATCACCCAAATAGCGTCCTTACCACTTGGTGATCTCGGTAAACCGGTCACAAAGTCTATTGTAA
Organism: Iris pallida; assembly: GCA_029216955.1. Lineage (NCBI taxonomy): Eukaryota > Viridiplantae > Streptophyta > Magnoliopsida > Asparagales > Iridaceae > Iris > Iris pallida. The sequence goes on along the minus strand of JANAVB010009198.1, from coordinate 27,351,259 downwards.
TATGCTCCCATTTTCCATTCCGAGATGGGAAGCGGTTGTAATAATCCAGCTGGCCTCTGCTGTTCTGCCTTTACTTGCTGACATATCAAGCAACGGGAAACAAACCTAGCTATCTCCCTCTTCATCCCGTTCCACCAGAAGTGCTGCTTGATATCTTGGTACATCTTGGTCCCTCCAGGATGTATAGAATACTGAAAACTGTGAGCTTCTGTCATAACTTCCTGTCTGATATCTCCACTAGGTACACATAGGCGCGATCCAAACCTAAGTGTACCATCTTCGTGGATTTGCATCTCCTTCCTGAGCCCTGACTCACATTCTGTCCTAAGCTTCTGAATCCTTGGGTCTTGTGCCTGGGCTACCTTGATCCTGCCTACCAAGTCGGATTGAACTTGTAGACTCGCCAAAATTCCTACATCACTAGAAAGTACAACTTCGATGCCCATCTCCTGAAGGTCTTCTAAGATGTGCTTCTGCGTTGTCAACATAAATGCGCCGCCTCTTCTGCTAAAAGCGTCTGCTACCACATTAACCTTGCCTGGATGATACCGAAGCTCCACGTCATAATCCTTGATCAGCTCTAACCATCTTTTCTGCCTCATGTTCAGCTCCTTCTGAGTAAAGATGTACTTCAAACTTTTATGGTCTGTGTACATGTCCACTCGGTCACCATATAAATAATGTCTCCATAGCTTCAAAGCAAATACTACTGTCGCCAACTCCAAATCATGAGTTGGGTAATTCTTCTTGTGGTCCCGAAGCTGCCTAGATGCATACGCTATCACCTTCCCATGTTGTATAAGGACACATCCAAGTCCTTTACCTGACGCATCACAATATACTGTAAAACCTCCGGGTCCAACTGGCAATGTAAGGATAGGTGCTGATATCAACTTCTGCTTCAAAGTCTCAAATGATGCCTGATATTCTGCCGACCAAACGAATGGTACATCCTTCCGGGTCAAGCGGGTCATGGGTGCTGAAAGCCTTGCAAAGTCTGACACAAACCTTCTATAATATCCTGCCAACCCCAAGAAACTCCGCACATCTGCTATGGTCTTGGGTACTGGCCAACTTTCTACTGCTTCTATCTTCTTGGGATCTACTGCTACTCCAGCTCCTGATACGATGTGACCCAAAAATGAAATGTGATCCATCCAGAACTCACACTTGCTGAGCTTGGCATACAACTGGTTCTCTCTCAGAACCTGTAACACTTTCCTGAGGTGGTCTTCATGCTCCTCTTCACTAGCAGAGTATACAAAAATGTCGTCAAGAAATACTACGACAAACTGATCTAAGTACGACATAAAGATGCGGTTCATCAAATCCATGAATATAGCTGGAGCATTGTGTCACGACCCGCACCCGCTTTTCCGGATACGAGACGTGTCCAAGCCAGCCTACGCCGCAGAGTCGGCGGTAGAACGCTGTCAAGCCCGCAAGAAATAAATGCTCAAAATATTACATTGCTGCTCATTCATATTTCTAAATTTATTACAACATTTACAATTAAAAAAAATACAAGATTTTACAATTAATGAAATTAATACAATTGCTTTCTATTTCTAGGTTGTCTTCAGCATACCCAAGTTCTCCCAGTGCTAAGAGTGATCGCGACTAAACCTGAAAAATATTGGTTATCCAGTCAGGATTGGAACAAGCACACAAACCGACGGCAATGCAAAACACAATAGAATTAACAAGACATGAAAATAACATATGGAATATGAAAGCTGTAAGAAAACTGATGACATAGCACGATAGAGGAGTAAACAAGGAAAAAACTAATAAAAGACATCTATCTAGGTGGTGTAAAATATTCTTTTCGCCATGTGGACGGCTAGGGGGTAAAATCCGGCATACTGCACGTGTCGTGTGCAGCAGCTATCGTTCAAGAATAGACTCATGGGATATTTCTGGGTAGTCCACATGTATACTAAGATATTTCCCCTCCCGACTACTCCGTGTGACGAGCGTGTCAACAAGCAGCAAGATATATGTATAGACATGAAATGAAAAGACTACTATGAATCGGAAAGCAATCAGAAAGTGCACTTGCCTGAGGTCCTTAGCTGGAGAAACCAATAATAAATACCACTCACGAGCCACAATCAATCAACACATGCAGAAGTCTCCGGATGCTGAAATAAACATTACCAACGTTCTCAGAATAGTTAAATTAGCTAGAATTGCCTGTCCTTAAGTCCAATTCTGGACACAGGGGCAAAACGGTAATTTCGGGCAAAAACGATGTCCGCCGTTGGACCCGCTTTGCACCGAAAAGCGTGCCAGAGTCAACGGTCTCTAACATCATCAAACTATATGTCTACGGATCCAGTTTTCCGATACGAACCCAACCGTATGTCCAGAGTTGGATTCCGGCGGGCCGTGCACAAAATCGTCCGTTGAGTGGGACCGTGGGGCCCGCAAAACGATGTCGATTTTAACTGTCTCAGAATCGGACCAAACTTGGCATACAGGACCAGAAAAATGATACGGTTCTGTTGGCGTAAGTTTTGTCTCGATCTGACGAGCGTGCACAAAGTTATGACTGAATTTGCATTGGACGGATACGGGGCGATTCCGACGGATACGCGTCGAATTCGTCGCGCACACGCGACCAATTTGAATTCCGTCAAAGCCCACACGACCACGAAGCCGTTACGCAGCTTTCGATGTCTTCGGTGCACGACCACGTCGTCCGGATTGGCGTGACGCACGTCATGTGGAACAATTTTCAAGTTTTGAAAACATGTTTTTCCTGAAGTTTACATGTGAATAATTCTCTGTACAAAGCAATTCTTTACAAACTTCCTACTGGACTTTTCTAGCCCTACAAGTTGTGATTAACTTCCTTTCAGAAAGTTCCCTGATTTGAAGGATAGGTTGGTAGGAATTTCGATGTGAAGTTGGGTGTTTGGGACCAAAGTACTGTCCTGTTTTAAACAGGTTTTTCGGCCACTTTGGCCTCGATTCTCGTCGCGTACACCGAGAAATAAAACTTTCTATTTGAAGGGAAGCAAAGTCGGTTATATCGAGATCGTACCAGCGTTTACGGGACGAAAAATGATCGTACGATCGTTGAGTTATACAGCCGTGAAGTCGGTGCGATCCCTGCCCTTGCTGCTGTCGCTGCGTTCCAGTCTTGTGCGTGCGAACGCGCACCCGCGCGGCCATGGTCGGGCTGCGAGGCCGCGCGCGGCAGTCCCAGGTCGCGCCACGTCGGCTGGGGGTGGTGGCGGTGTTGTGGAAGGCTAGGGTTTTCGTTTGTCGAGGTTTGTTTCCTCTACATATACCATCGTATATATATGGTTCCCTCAGTTCTCGGGTTCGCGTGAGGTGAGACTTGGGAGTCTCTGCTGTTGTAAGGTTTGAAAGGAATGGCCTTGATGGGCCCGGCCTTCTTGCTAAAGGCTGGGTTTCCAAGGGTCGGTTTGGGACTGGGTGTTGAAGGAGTTGCTCGGGATGGGAATATTTACTCGGCTGAGTTCGGTTTGGGGAATAAGCCTGGGGGCGGGCTCTGCTTGGAATTATTGTCTACTGCTTCTGGTTTGTGGGGAGTTTGCAGCGGCTTGGGGTGTTCGGGATGTGGGCTCGGTCGCATTCAACTCCTATTAGTAGGAGAGGGAAATATTAAACTACCAGGACCCTTTAACAAGGGCAAAAGTTTCTAAGTAGGCTATCTAAATAATTGCATGTATATATGTAACAAACAGAAAGTACTGCACCACACAAATAATTAGCAATTCAGTCTATATTACATTAACAATTAAAATATTTTAGTCATTATTATTTGCAACCTATATTATTAATATTAGCAACTAAGATATATAATTATTATATTACATTTGCTTATATATTAATTAGATATTCTAATAAGGTTGTAATAAAATATGATTTAAATACAATAAAATACACAATACTCTATTGAAGCACAACTAAGTCTATATATTTACACATATACACCCACGTAAACATATTCATATATAAATACTCGTATACATATATATATATATATATATATATATATATATATATATATATATATATATATATATATATATATATATATATATATATATATATATACACAAATACATTGACACATACATGTATACATTTGTGTATACGTACACATACACAATACACCATATTTATTTAGATACACATACACACATATAATATATATTTATATATACTCGTTTATACATATATATATTTCTATAACTCTATATATATATGTATTAACACATTTATCTGACCAGGATAACATAAATAATAAAATGGTAATATTAAATAATAATAACCTCAATAACAAAATAATCATAATGATATCAAATAAACTAATATTGGGGTATGTACCATTTAAAACAATAAAAAAATAATAAACAAAATATTTCAAAAATTTCGGGAAAGGGAGTTACAAATCTACCCACCTTAAAATAATTTCGTCCTCGAAATTCTAACTTATAAACATGCCTAAAATTAGAACAAAATAATAATAAGTCCACTATTACCACAATTTTCTTAAATTTAATTCCTAATAATATTTTACGGCCTTCTCTCGTCATTTCGTAACTACGAATCCTCGAAGACTTCTACCCACCTTTGGTCACACTACTCCCCACAACTAAAATCTATAATCCTATAGCTAGTTGCTAATAATCCTACCAACAGATATCTACTGCATGTGGCGTCTACAACCCTCTCTTATCTATCCAGTAATCCAAAATTTAACAGGCAACAAATTTACACAAGTAGCTAAGAAATATTGGTAAACTCTAGTAAGCACGACTATTCGTCGCTCCAAAGTAGGGAGGACAGGAAGATAAGGCAGAATAATCGGGGCAACTGTGAAGTTTCAAGAGAAGTGGAGAGTACCCAATGTTACAGATAGTAAATGAGTTTATGACCCACTGCCCTATTTGCTAGATTATGCTATTATAGTTTAGTCACTTGCTACGTCGAATAGCCCTTCGTTATGGCCTACAATCCATGCAATACAGAATTCTCGTTCTCGAAATTTCTAATTCAAACAAGGTTCCATAACGGAATTTGAGAATTCAAGACTGTGGTCTTAATGGGTTCTCTATTTGGATATCAGTCGTTGGTTGGATGAACTTGCATTTCAATCTATATTGACGGGACAAGATTCCAATGATAAAACTATTCCAACTAGATTAGGGTAACCTAGAATAGGACTCCACCCGAGGGGTTGAGCTAGTTGGCAGTCGGGTTGGTTGGCTAGGTCTTCTCAAGCTCAAAAGGCGCCTTCCGTGACTTTTGTGTTTAAGTAGCACATGGGGCCTCAATTGGGTGGCACACTAGTGGCATGCGCGTAGTGGACTTCGAGTAGATCACAACCATATTTTGGGTCACAGGAATTGAGTCGAAGTTGAGGCTTTGGTGGAAGTTGGAAAGTGTATCGGTACTATGGTAAAAGTTATAACTAGTCCTTTTAACCTGAAAATCGTATCCCAAAAATAGAGTACAAGAGGGCGGATTTGAGTGGGACATGATATACCTGGATGAAGGTGGACTCGTCTAGGTCTTACATGTGAAATTGGTTGGAAGATAACAGCTGGTCTCATGCTCCGAATATTAATGGCATGGCCGGGGACACAAAATGATCTAAGTGAAAAGTGGGAGTCCAAGGGCACTAATTATCATTCTAATGAAAAACTATTCTAATCAATCAGTAGTCTTCGTATATCACAAAATTTTAGAAGTCTTACAGTCTACCCACCTTAGAGGCTAGGATAGGATGGCAAGGTTCCTGTCACAGGGCTGGCCGATGGTAGCTACACGGGTGTATACCACTTTGTATCTATCTATCTATCTATCTATCAATTGCGAGCTTTCGTCTTTCCAAATCAGTGAAAGACAAAACAAATAAGGAGTTCAAGAGAGGGGTCACCGAGTACGATTACGTAATTCAAAGGCGAAGGTATTATTTCAAGAGGGATTGTCAAAGTAGTCGCGGGTGAGATCCTAGATACATCTATACCTCATTCCACGTAGAGTAATTAAATAAAAGCGAACCAAATGCATCATGGTTGATCAGACCGTAATACAATGATTCTGATTAGACAATATGTTAGCTAGACATATGTCTTGGATCAAGCTCGATAAAACAGTAAGCTTGCAAAACTAGGCCGTAATAGCAGCGTTGGTCAAGATAGTCAAAATATAAGTAGGCAAGATTTTTGGAAAGGGGACAAAAGTTTGAATTTTGAGAGAATCAAAACCTTACCCGGTGTTATTGCCTATACAGTCAACCTATTATCTTCTATCCATAAGGCCTTGGTCGACTAATGGGTTATGGAATTCTAATTCCTATAGTCTGGATGAACCTGTTATTGTCAGTCAATTACCTTGTTAATAAAACACAAGGGCCACGGGTTGGGAGACATGCTACTCGACTTACAGAACTTACACTAGTATTGGTTTCGGATCTTAGGGTCATACAGGGCAGTCTCTATTCTCTATAATATCCTAAACTTGTAATCACATCTGAAATCGTTTCACCGAGAATTATGCCTTGCCCGTATACTCTGGCTACGGCAAACCCTTGGTTCCGTGATTCAGGAATGATAAGCTATCATGTACTCTACTTTATATTGTCACAAGGGTATCTAAGATCTAAAGAAGTCAACGAGAACCTAGTTTCTGGAATGTTCCATAGACTATGATTCTTCGAAACGATTTCAATTCTATGGGTTGTGTCTCGCCAGTGCGCTGCTGGCTGGCCATTGCAGTCGTAAAGTTTATTCTAACTATTTTCCTGAGACTTCAAGGATACCTAAGGGTCCAATCTATTTGACTAGGATAGATAGTGTAACATCTGCTTATAATTCTCATTCCTTAAGGTAAAAGGCTGGTCGAAAAGAAAGGTCTGAAGACAAATAAAATAATAACATCCTAATCTTGATTTCATAAATATTTCAAATGGTTGAGGGGAAAATCTTAAATAAATCTACTTCGAGATTCGTATATGATTAGCAGGATTAGAAATTATAAACCAGTTCCTTACGACAAAATAGAATTTAAGTAGGCAGTTCTAACTTATGCTATAAAATTTACATCTAATAAAGCAAAGGAAAGTTAAACATTTCATCAAGATCAAAGCCTTAATTCTAGATAAGCCTAACTAATCAAGTGAATGACAGACTATCATTGAAGCATATCATCGTATCAAAAGCAATTATGTATCTAGCAAGCTATCCAAAATCAATAATTCCTTATCTAAATTGCATGGCCTGCCTGGCAACCTTAACTACCCAACGGTCAATTTGAACAAGGGACTCCTAGTCCTAGTTATTCTCCTAAATTATTTTAATCCTATTTATGAATGAGCATTTCTTGAGGGCAGGCTCGCAATAGTACGACTAACGTACCATCACGAGTTCGCATGGTTTGCAAAAACTGACCTGCGTGGGCCACCACAAAAACTTGTCACGACCCGCACCCGCTTTTCCGGATACGAGACGTGTCCAAGCCAGCCTACGCCGCAGAGTCGATGGTAGAACGCTGTCAAGCCCGCAAGAAATAAATGCTCAAAATATCACATTGCTGCTCATTCATATTTCTAAATTTATTACAACATTTACAATTAAAAAAAATACAAGATTTTACAATTAATGAAATTAATACAATTGCTTTCTATTTCTAGGTTGTCTTCAGCATACCCAAGTTCTCCCAGTGCTAAGAGTGATCGCGACTAAACCTGAAAAATATTGGTTATCCAGTCAGGATTGGAACAAGTACACAAACCGATGGCAATGTAAAACACAATAGAATTAACAAGACATAAAAATAACATATGGAATATGAAAGCTGTAAGAAAACTGATGACATAGCACGATAGAGGAGTAAACAAGGAAAAAAACTAATAAAAGACATCTATCTAGGTGGTGTGAAATATCCTTTTCGCCATGTGGACGGCTAGGGGGTAAAATCCAGCATACTGCACGTGTCGTGTGCAGCAGCTATCGTTCAAGAATAGACTCATGGGATATTTCTGGGTAGTCCACATGTATACTAAGATATTTCTCCTCCCGACTACTCCGTGTGACGAGCGTGTCAACAAGCAGCAAGATATATGTATAGACATAAAATGAAAAGACTACTATGAATCGGAAAGCAATCAGAAAGTGCACTTGCCTGAGATCCTTAGCTGGAGAAACCAATAATAAATACCACTCACGAGCCACAATCAATCAACACATGCAGAAGTCTCCGGATGCTAAAATAAACATTACCAACGTTCTCAGAATAGTCAAATTAGCTAGGATTGCCTGTCCTTAAGTCCAATTCTGAACACAGGGGCAAAACGATAATTTCGGACAAAAACGATGTCCGCCGTTGGACCCGCTTTGCACCGAAAAGCGTGCCAGAGTCAACGGTCTCTAACGTCATCAAACTACATGTCTACGGATCCAGTTATCCGATACGAACCCAACCGTATGTCCAGAGTTGGATTCCGGCGGGTCGTGCATAAAATCGTCCGTTGAGTGGGACCGTGGGGCCCGCAAAACGACGTCGATTTTAACTGTCTCAGAATCGGACCAAACTTGGCATACAGGACCAGAAAAATGATACGGTTCTGTTGGCGCAAGTTTCGTCTCGATCTGACGAGCGTGCACAAAGTTATGACTGAATTTGCATTAGACGGATACGGGGCGATTCCGACGGATACGCGTCGAATTCGTCGCGCACACGCGACCAGTTTGAATTCCGTCAAAGCCCACACGACCATGAAGCCGTTACGCAGCTTTCGATGTCTTCGGTGCGCGACCACGTCGTCCGGATTGGCGTGACGCACGTCATGTGGAACAATTTTCAAGTTTTGAAAACAGGTTTTTCCTGAAGTTTACATGTGAATAATTCTCTGTACAAAGCAATTCTTTACAAACTTCCTACTGGACTTTTCTAGCCCTACATGTTGTGATTAACTTCCTTTCAGAAAGTTCCCTGATTCGAAGGATAGGTTGGTAGGAATTTCGATGTGAAGTTGGGTGTTTGGGACCAAAGTACTGTCCTGTTTTAAACAGGTTTTTCGGCCACTTTGGCCTCGATTCTCGTCGCGTACACCGAGAAATAAAACTTTCTATTTGAAGGGAAGCAAAGTCGGTTATATGGAGATCGTACCAGCATTTACGGGACAAAAAATGATCGCACGATCGTTGAGTTATACAGCCGCGAAGTCGGTGCGATCCCTGCCCTTGCTGCTGTCGCTGCGTTCCAGTCTTGTGCGCGCGAACGCGCACCCGCGCGGCCATGGTCGGGCTGCGAGGCCGCGCGCGGCAGTCCCAGGTCGCGCCACGTCGGCTGGGGGTGGTGGCGGTGTTGTGGAAGGCTAGGGTTTTCGTTTGTCGAGGTTTGTTTCCTCTACATATACCATCGTATATATATGGTTCCCTCAGTTCTCGGGTTCGTGTGAGGTGAGACTTGGGAGTCTCTGCTGTTGTAAGGTTTGAAAGGAATGGCCTTGATGGGCCCGGCCTTCTTGTTAAAAGCTGGGTTTCCAAGGGTCGGTTTGGGACTGGGTGTTGAAGGAGTTGCTCGGGATGGGAATATTTACTCGGCTGAGTTCGGTTTGGGGAATAAGCCTGGGGGCGGGCTCTGCTTGGAATTATTGTCTACTGCTTCTGGTTTGTGGGGAGTTTGCAGCGGCTTGGGGTGTTCGGGATGTGGGCTCGGTCGCATTCAACTCCTATTAGTAGGAGAGGGAAATATTAAACTACCAGGACCCTTTAACAAGAGCAAAAGTTTCTAAGTAGGCTATCTAAATAATTGCATGTATATATGTAACAAACAGAAAGTACTGCACCACACAAATAATTAGCAATTCAGTCTATATTACATTAACAATTAAAATATTTTAGTCATTATTATTTGCATCCTATATTATTAATATTTGCAACTAAGATATATAATTATTATATTACATTTGCTTATATATTAATTAGATATTCTAATAAGGTTGTAATAAAATACGATTTAAATACAATAAAATACACAATACTCTATTGAAGCACAACTAAGTCTATATATTTACACATATACACCCACGTAAACATATTCATATATAAATACTCGTATACACACACACACACACACATATATATATATATATATATATATATATATATATATATATATATATATATATATATATATATATATATATTTACAAAAAAAAAAAAAAAAAATATATATATATATATATTTACAAATACATTGACACATACATGTATACATTTGTGTATACGTACACATACACAATACACCATATTTATTTAGATACACATACACACATATAATATATATTTATATATACTCGTTTATACATATATATATTTCTATAACTCTATATATATATGTATTAACACATTTATCTGACCAGGATAACATAAATAATAAAATGGTAATATTAAATAATAATAACCTCAATAACAAAATAATCATAATGATATCAAATAAACCAATATTGGGGTATGTACCATTTAAAACAATAAAAAAATAATAAACAAAATATTTCAAAAATTTCGGGAAAGGGAGTTACACATTGGTCAAACCAAACGACATTACTAAGAATTCATAATGTCCATACTTCGACCTGAATGTCGTCTTGGGAATATCTTCCTTCCGAACCCTCACCTGATGGTACCCTGAACGAAGATCTATCTTGGAGAAAACTCTAGCTTTGCTCAACTGATCAAATAAGTCGTCGATCCTGGGTAATGGGTACTTGTTCTTCACTGTTGCCGCGTTAAGCTTCCTGTAGTCGATACACAATCTGGATAATCCATCCTTCTTTCCCACAAGTACCACTGGTGCTACCCATGGCGATATACTGGCTTGGATAAACTTCTTCTCCTTCAGTTCCTCTATGTGCTGATATACCTTGGCCTGCTCTGAATCCGCCATTCTGTAAACCCGATCTGATATCGGTTTAGTCCCAGGTGCCAATTCTATACTGAACTCAATATCTCTAACCGGTGGTAAACTTGGAAGTTCTTCGGAAAATACGTCTAGAAATTCTTCAACTACCTTCGGAACCTGAACTTCTTCCATTGCCGTTATTACTCCTTGCTCCAGCTGAGTTGCCTCTGATCTGACTAAGGTGAATCTCTTCATACCTGGAATATCAAAAGATACACTTCCACTACGACAATCTATTGTCGCATGACTGTCTTTCAGCCAGTCCATGCCTAAGATAACGTCGAAATTTCCAACAGAAAATTCTATCAACTGGGCGGGTAAGGAATGCCCGTAAACTACAATACTACACGCTAGAATAACTCTACTAACTCCTACGAGCCCATTGCCAGTGAGTATATTCAACCTCCCTGGCAATGCCTCGAACTCCATTCCTAGCCGTGTCACAAATTGTGCAGATATAAATGAGTGCGATGCTCCCGAATCAAATAATGCTACTGCGGGATATGAGGCGACGAGAATGTTACCTGCCACAACATCTCCCGATGCTAATGCCTCCTCCAAGGACAGTGTGAATGCCTGCCCTCGACCTCCTTGCTGGTTCCCATGTTGCGGCCTAGCCTGGTGCTGCTGCTGGCCCCTTCCCTGATGATGCTGGGGTGGTCTATGCTGGTGTTGCTGCATCGGCGGTCCCTGCTGCCGAAACATCTGAGCCTGCGGCATTAACGGGCGCTGTGCCAACGGTCTCACTGCTACCGCTGGTCCTCGATACTGCCCTGCCCCTGGTGCTGGCAGAGCAGAAAACTGCTGCACTGGTCCTCCTGACCTCGAATTCATGGGACATGTGGTAATCCGATGGTCTGGATTTCCACATATCAGACATAGTCCATTCAATGTCCGACACACATCTCTAGTGTGTCCCATCTTCCCATAATAAGTACAGCCCGCTGGGGGTTGCTGGTTCTTCTTCTGTTGCTGCTGCTGCCTGGGTGGTGGTGCTGGCCCTCGTATTGCCACATCGTGAATGCGAATGCCAAGGGATGGTGCTGTTGTTCGGGGCGCTGCTCCCCCTCCTCCTTCAATCTGACTGTGAGATCTCTTCTGACCTCCAGTCCTTACTATGATCCTCTGAATGGTGATCTCATGCCTTCGGGTTGCCGTCAATATCTCATCAAAAGTCTGGTAATTGTGCCCCTCTATCAATTGCAAGAGCTCAAGATGAAACCCTTGCTGAAACCTCATAGCCCTCTGGCGCTCCGTCGCTACCATCTCTGGGACAAACCTACTCAATCTGCAGAATTCTGCTGCATAAGCATCTACCGTCTTGCCGGCCTGCTTGAGGTTGATAAACTTCTGTTGCAGCTCAAACTGCGCCACAACTCCATAATACTTCGTCTTGAATCTTGTTGTGAAATCGTCCCAAGCAACGGGACGTCTGATACCTACCTCCTCTGATTCCCACCAATCACGTGCGAGATCCTGAAGTAACAACTTCACCTGATCCACACGTTCTTCTACCGGCACCTTAGCGGCTGTCAGAATAGCCTCAATATCCTTAAGCCATGCATCTGCTGAGATGGCATCCTCCGTGCCCTCGAAACGGCGGGGGTTGTACTTGCAAAACCGGGCTGACGCTCCTGAATCTGTCCTTGCCCCTCTTTCCAATGCCGTCTGTAATCCTTGGTTGAGTAGTACATTCTGCTCCTGCAACTGAGCGTGCATGCGCTGCTGGGCTAACATCTGATGTTGTTGGGTAGCCATCATTTCTCTCATGATCTCCAGAAGGGCTGGTGTGTCCATCTCCACAGGGGTAGGTGAAACTGTCGGTGGCGGTGGAACATCTGGATACTGCGATCCAGCTGCTGCTTCCACTATCACTTCTTCCTGGAAAGTCTCTTGAGTTAGTACCGGCCCTTGTTGCTGACCAACATGGTCAGGTTGTCCATGTTGCTGTCCATGTTGTTGTTGTCCAGCTCTGACAGATACAGACGAGGTGCCCCTAAGAAAAGGGACAAAAGAACAATCAAATGATCGGACATGAAGGATCAATGAAGTCAAGGGATACTGGAATGTCAAGCTGGAGTTGAGAATCAACAAATCATGAGATCAAGGGGGAACATGTGTGATTGAGACATCCTATAAATCAAAACACCCCACAAGTCTGAAATCAGACCTGCATGGGCCACCACTAAAACCTTGTCACGCCCCAGAACCAGAATACTGGAGAGCGGGGGAATGACTCAGCCAGCTACGTATTACGGGTAGATGAATACCGTATAATACGATCAATGCTGTCTAAAAGACGAGGGGGTGCATACTACATGAAAGTCTCACTATGGTCACTTCACATCTATTGTCTCAATCATTCGAACAAGAAACTGTAATAGAGAACATGTAAGATAAAGCAGTAAGGCATCCCAAACGCTCTGTCAAAATGTTCTTGATATCTGGCTTTACAAAACATAGCCAGATTGATGTAGCAAAAGTATACACAATTGTTATCAGCTGCAGTCTGACTTTAATTACAATTATGTAAAAGTAAGTACAAGACAATCCGACTAACATGTCGGTGCCAAACGGCTAAGTATAAAATAAATAACAAAATGAGCGGAGAAGTAAGAAACCCACTCGAGTCCTCCTGCGATCATCCCTCTAGTGTTGACCATCTTGGAGGTAGAAGTAAGCTGGATCCTCGGGGACCGGCTCTAAATCTGGCCATGCAAAACCAGAGAGGTTAGACCTCTAATAGCAAGCACCACAAGGAAGCACGACATGAGAACTAAAACAGTAAGTAAGAGAATATAATAATAGATCTCTGCTTTCCACTAGGATTCACATCACGACACTTCGAACCAACCTCCCAACCAAACAAGGACAGAAGTTGGCCCGTCATGTCCTGACATTCTGATCATCCCAGTTAGGTAACAGAGTAGGTACAGTGCACAAACAAATCATCTTGAACGGTCAATCAAATCCTACGGCTTGCTATTTTGAGTCCCAAGTTATCCTGGAATTTATGCAATAGGGATTCCTCAGTTCTTACTATGTGCGAGCAAGGCTAGTCTATCCAGTTAATCATGTGCGCCATGCATGAATTAGACGAGTCCTAGCAGGACGCCCGTCAATATACCATATACAATAATAATATAAGCAGATACTGTTCCCTGTCCGTGTGGCAGGTTTACAGTATCTGTGGGAACCAGCCGGCCCGTCGGGTACTACTTGTCCCAAGGGGCTGCCATGTAAGAACTCGGAAATTCATTCTCTCCATGCAATCATTATTTTATTTAACTTAATAGTCCCTACGTTGAGTGAAATCCCATGCCGTGGATCATGGTCATTCAAATGAGTACTTCGTACGGGGTACGATATGCACAACTCTACAATGATACCAGTGCGGTCAGGTTGTAGGTCTTACATAGCGTAATACAACAATCAAAACTAACCACGGAGTAATCATGCCTTGACCATAAAGTACACATGCTTCTTTGGTAAGATAAATAAATAATAAATAAATTGAAGCCTGCATGTGCCTGTATGCCAATATTCGGGATTAGCCAGTCGATTTCAATAGTTCATAATTCATATGAACGTGTCTCATTCATTCAATTCAATAAGACGACTAGCCAGTCTCTTAGTTCCAACTAGGAACGCATGATCAATTATTAGTCAAGGTCACAATCATTATCAATGGTGACAAGGCATGAAAGTCAACTAGTATTCAGTAGGGTCGAGTCTACAACTCTCAGGGTTTAATTCCAGTCAATCGGGGTGTCTATAACTCAATTCACGACACATGGTACATCCCACGTAACAATCTATATTTAACAGAAATATCAACATATCATGATTATATCAAGTTTATGCAAAAAGGCGTAAGGATATAAAATGGACGTTAAATATCTAATAAGATATCAATATACAGGGATATAGAAGATCCAGGGTAAGCAGGCTACTCTCATGTCAGCCTACACTCATGTCAGCGTACGCTCAGGTCAAGCTACGCTCAAGCCAGCGTACGCTCAGGTCATGCTACGTTCAGGTCAAGCTAGCGTATGGACTCCAAACGACTCCTCTTCAAGGCAGCGAATGGACTCCATACGACTCCTCACTATCCAAGCCAGCGTACGCAAGTCATACGCTCCCAAAAGGTAGCGTATGAACTCCATACGACTCCTGACCATCCAAGTGAGCGTATGCAAGTCATACGCTCCCAAAAGGCAGCGTATGAACTCCATACGACTCCTGACCATCCAAGTGAGCGTATGCAAGTCATACGCTCCCAAAAGGTAGCGTATGAACTCCATACGACTCCTGACCATCCAAGTGAGCGTATGCAAGTCATACGCTCCCAAAAGGCAGCGTATGAACTCCATACGACTCCTGACCATCCAAGTGAGCGTATGCAAGTCATATGCTCTCAAAAGGCAGCGTATGAACTCCATACGACTCCTGACCATCCAAGTGAGCGTATGCAAGTCATACGCTCCCAAAAGATAGCGTATGCAAGACACACGCTACCTAAAAAGGCAGCGTATGGACTCCATACTGCGCTGCGCTAAAGAGCGCGCACAGCTCAGTGACGCAAGCTAAAAAGCTAGCATACACTGCTCACTGTCTTCTCCAAACAGCAAGAACTCCATGGTTGTACCCTAAAGTTTCAAAAGTCCATAACTTGGTCAAAATAAGTCCAAATCCAACTTTCCAAAGGTCAAAATTGGGTAGAATAAACTTCTCTACAATATGGAACCATCAAAACTTGAAAACAAAGAAGTTTGATAGATCAAAACCACTAAACTTCGAAAATAACTCATTTCTAGATCTACAAAAATTAAGACTTCGAAATAAAAATGCCAAGTTCTAAACTCTCTTAGGATCTTGCGAGGAAGATAAATGAACTACAAAAACATAGATTCTCATGGGGAGCAAGTTGTACTTGCCTACGGTTTGGTAGGTGGAGAGAGTAATGAAGAAGAAGAAGAGGAGTAATGGTGAGAATGAGGAGAGAGAATGGAGAGGGTGGCTTTAAATATGGAAGGGGTGGTAGGTGGGAGCTAATGGGCCGGGTTGCAGGGGGATCCAACAAAGCCAACCCGAGAACCCAACCCAAGACTAAGGCAGGGAATAAAAGCAGAAAATAAAGTACAGAAATAAAATTACAGAAATATAATTACAGGAAATAAATTAACATGAAAATTTAAAGAGCAGATTAATTGATTAACATGAAATTAAAGGAATTTAAATACAGGATAATACATGATAAATATTAAATAAATACATGATAAATACTAAATAAATACACATGAGTTGTATATGTATAAAAATACGTATTCTGGGAACGGGGAGTGACACAACCCCTCCAACAACAAACTTGTCGGGGAGGGGCATAGCCTCGTCATCCAATTTCTGTCGCAACTTCAGAAATTCTTTGACCTGCGGCAGCATAGACTTCTCGTCCTCAAAGAGCCATTTGTGATATTTTTCAACCATAAATATTTTGCTCCTGTTCTTGTCTTCTTCGTACAGTTTTTCCAGAGACTCCCATATGTCTCTGGCAATTGGTTTCTTACTGTAGGATTCTGCTAGAGAATCCTCCATAGCATTCAGGATAAGCAACCTGCAAATGCTATTTTCCCTTCTCTATTTGGCCTGAAGTTTAGTAGCCGCAGTGATTACGGCAGCAGACCCAGTATCTGGAACAGTAGGTTCCTCTTCAAGCAATACGTGATCAACGTCTCTAAGTTGAAGAGTGAGATAAACCTTCCTCTTCCAGACTTGATAATGCTCTCTATCAAACTTTTCTAATTTGCAAAAGTCAGTATTAAGGAGTGAAGCATTAATATTTTCCATCGTAGCAATAAAGCTTTGAGATTGTTATTGCCGGGAACGCCGGGGCACGCTTTTCGATGGAAAATACAGAAACTGAAACAGTTGTAAAGACAACGTTTCAAATGCAATTCCTTAAAGAAGGTTTTGCAACAGAGATCCAGAAGGATTCTACAAATTACGAGATCTAAAAAGATATCGTAATTCACGAATAATCTAAAGAGATTTTCGTGATCGTAGCAAACTGGCAGTAGTGCCTTCTAAAAAGAAGATACTGACAGAACTGCTAAAGGCAACAGAAGGGTGACAGGCGAGAAATGGAATTGCTGGGGGTGAATGATCACCGTTGCTCAAAGCTTTATTCGCCCTCTGCGAACAGCTTCCAGGAACCAGCAAGGTTGACGGAAAACCTTGGAACACTCCTGCTCTTCTGACTCCTCGGAAGACGGCGAACTCCTCTGGCAATGGCTCTACTCTTCTCTCTTTGTTTCTGAAGTAACAGAACCCACATGTACCAAAAAGTACTAGTGTTTGTGTATGCACATACGCACTCTACGCACACTGCGTACGCTGCGCACACTGGACGTACTGGGCTGCGTAACTGGGCCAGCATAACTGGGCTCGTGTAACATGAAGAATAGTTTGGCAACTCTAGAGGGGGGTGAATAGAGTATATATAGAAAAATGACCAATTAAAAATAACTCTTTCACCAATAAAAAATAATCAGAGTAAAGTACGGAAAATAAAACGAGATTAAAAGAGCATACGCAAACACATCAATTTTAACCTGGTTTCCCTCGTGGAGGACTAGTCCAGGCCTGAGAACTCTAGCTCAGGATTCAAATCCACTATTTGTGAAATAGTAGTTTACAACCGTGCCTTTACTTCAGAAGAGCACGTCAACTTCTAACAGAGGATCGCAGTGGCGATTTGCTTGGAATTGTCCAAGCGACTTCTTCGACTCTTGCACAAGAATCCTAACTGAGAGATGCTGAGCACTCGAGACTTAGGAGGCTTGTGGCTAGTAGATGGGAAGGATATGGATTATTTCAGCTATAAGAGAGAAGAGAAGAGAAGATTGGATGGTTTAGAATGAGAAAATTCATGCCCTATTTATAGTGTTTTTATAGGCAGAATTCGGCCAGAATTCGGTAGGAAAATTCAAATATTTGGCCGTTGGACAACTAGCAACCAGCTAACCCTAAAATTAGGGTTCCTGATTTCTAGGGGACAGAGTTCGGCCCGAACTCTGTGTGGAGGCAGAGTTCGGCCCGAACTCTGTCTCCAGAGCACAGAATGGTTCAAAGGGGATTTTTGGGCAGTGTTTGGTTCAGTGGAGCTTGGGATTTTGGGTAGGCTGTAGACTAAGTGTCAAGAGCTCAGCATGACTCAGAGTACACAAGTCTAGACTCAATGAAAATATAAAATACAGACTCGAAAACACACTGAGAACCGGAGACTGAGCTGTCGTCTTTCTTTGAACGGAATGCAGACGTCGTGTGTCGTATTGAATTAATACAGACATTATTTAGTCAATGTAGTCAATATTTGGTTGACTGTGACTTTGTGTCAACAATCTCCCCCATATTGATAATTGACAAAATAATATATGTATATTTCAATATTCATACCTGGACACAGTTGATTGTAGCACAGCTCCCCCATAATCGATGCTGAGCTAGAAAGAAGAGCTCCCCCGTGATCAGTGAACGGTGCCGAGCTGGAAGTAATAGCTCTCCCCCGTAAATAATGCATAGAACCTGTGGCCTGATAAATAATATCTTCCAAAAGCAAAAACAAGCACAGATATACGAAAAGCAAAAACAAGCACAGATATACGAAACAGATATACGAAAATATACATAGTTCTCCCCCTTTTGGCAGTTAGCAATATAGACTACATATGAATGATAGAACATAGAAACTGCAGTATAGACAATTATGAGTGATGCAACCACACCAAGCAGAGAAGAAACAGTGTATGACTAAACAAAATGAGTCACTAGCATAAAGTAAAACTATGATAAAATGTCATCCACAAAACCAAGTGTCAAACACACAACCAGAGTTTTGAGTACATAAAACCAAGGACATAAAACCATAAGAAACTAAATAACTGAAATCAAAAAGCATCAACTAAGATCATCAGCAGTAGCAGCAGATCGAGCCAATCTCCATCACGGAGCACGAGAAGGTCCTGGAGGGTCTGAAGGACCAGGGAAGGAGCGACGGGGGTCCAGAAAAGCAGCATCCGGATCCATGTAACGCATGACCCATGGATCATCAATGCGATGGCCCGCGCGCTCAGGATCCCGCTCCATGGGAATGTGCAGATGATGAGATATGGAGTACCGTATATCATGCAGGGAGTTGCCGAGGGCACTCATCTGTAGAGTAGTACGATAATCCAGCTGGGTCCAACGCTCATCCTCAAGGTCAAAACGCTCCCGGAGCATAGTCTGAATAGACTCAAGAGTGGCAGGTGAAAGTAGTGCATCCTGACCGAGTGGAGGGGCGTCAGGCTCCTCATCAGCAGACTGCTCAGAAGTCTCAGGAGAGGCGACGACTGCCTGAAGACGTCGTGCCTTGGACAGAAAGGCAGGAGCAGGCAAAAACGGACAGATGTCAAGTGGTATGTGAAATGCACGAAAGATCATAGGAAGGTACAAAGGATAAACCAGAGCTCGAGGTTTCTTCCTACAGTGAATCATCCAGTCCATCATGGAACGTGGAAGATTGAAAGAAATTCCAAAGTGAAGATGATAAAGAGCAGATATTTCAAGATAAGTGATGTCATCAGGAGAACCTGTTTTGGGTAGAATGGTGTTAGAGATTATCCAATGAAGGTCAGAAAAATATGGATTGAGATATTTAGCCATGAGCTTGCGAGGACGTGTGTATGGAGTACACAAATCGTCCTTGAAGCTCTCAAGGGAAAACCCGTCGGGAAAACGGAACGATCGAGCGTCAACAAGCTTTTCCCAAGAAGTGGGCTCTGGAAGATCAAGAAATTCTGCTAAGTCAAAGTCGTCAAATGATATATTGATACCTGCAACTCGTGAATAAATATGGAGGTCATCAAAGGTCATGTTGCAGTAGAACATTTGGACAGCATGACGATAGATAGCCGATGTGGTAGTGATTAGTTCATCAAAACAGAGGTCATGAAATAAAGAATCATATTGAGAGAATATAGAAAAATTAATAGGATGTCCTGCGAATACCTGACGATTCCGAAAGTCACTAAACCAGTTGTTTGATGCATCTAGTGAGACAAATAATCGGTTGTCATAGGTATAAGGATTTTGAGGACGAGGTGGGTTGAACAACGGATGAGGGGGTTGAAGTTGTTCAATGATTTGTTTAATTGACGGAGGAGAATCCGAAGAGGAAACACTCTCAGTTCGAATCCTCTTTCCACGATTGAACAAGCGAGGAGCCATAAAAAAATAATTTGAAGTATAGAATACAAGAATGATACCTCAAATGATAAACAGTGGAAGAGAATGATGATAAACCCCTTTCCCTTGATTTTGAGGAGCAATGGAGCACTCTAGATCAAAAACTAGGGTTAGGGTTTGAAGGAAAGAGTTTGGAGAGGTGAGGAAGGAGGTAATAGTGAAGGAGAGAGATGAAAACCCGAAATATAAGAGAGGGTTTTCGTTGGTCGGAAGAAATTCTGACCGTATGATCGAAACTGATCCAACGGCAGAGGCTGATCCCGACGCTGGACCAATAGGGACCGAACTCGGCCCGAACTCTGTTAGGGGCAGAGTTCGGCCCGAGTTCTGGATTAGTGGTCCAAAACAGAAAACAGGCTGAAAAGATGAAAAATTGGTTAAGTGTTGAAGAAAAATAGAGAGGATTCAAAAGTTTGAAGAATTCAATGAAGTACATAGAGAGGTACACAAAAGTCAGAATGAACTCTTAGAAAAATAAATTAGGCAATATTAAATCGAAACAACCCATATAATAAACAAGGAAATATATTGAAATTCAATATTTCGAATTTGCCATAGGTTAGCTGCAGGGGCCGGATCCCAGCTAGCGGTAGTCCTGAGGACTAGTGCACCGTGTCGCTTAGGCTTTTACGTCTTGTTGTCAGAAGGACCCTTTCGGCTTGTACCCATACCAAATTCGTCGTAAAAGAATCAAAATATACTCGATATTTACGCAGGTGAGTCTCAACTTATAACTGCTTCATCCAAAATTCCGAGTTCACGACAAAGGAAATTGAAGCGCTCTTCGGATAATGGCTTAGTAAAGAAATCTGCTAGCTGATGATCAGTGTCAATAAACTCTAAGTTAATCGTGCCATTTTGCTGATGATCACGCAAAAAGTGGTGTCTGATCTCAATGTGTTTAGTGCGTGAGTGACAGACAGGGTTCTTAGTCAAATTAATGGCACTAGTGTTGTCACAGAATATAAGAATATGCATGAAAGATAACTTATAGTCTTCAAGGGTTTGCTTCATCCACAGAATTTGTGCACAACAACGCCCAGCTGCTATGTATTCAGCTTCTGTTGTGGATAGTGCGACAGAGTTCTGCTTCTTGCTAAACCAGGAGACTAAAGCCTTTCCTAATAAATGACACGTGCCACTTGTACTTTTACGGTCGACCTTGCATCCAGCGAAGTCAGCATCAGAGTAACCAATAAGGTCAAATGATGTGGACTTGGGATACCATAGGCCCACTGTAACCGTACCCTTAAGGTATCAAAAGATACGCTTAACCGCGGTCATGTGTGATTCCTTAGGATTAGCTTGATATCTAGCACATAGGCAAACACTGAACATGATATCGGGACGACTAGCAGTTAAATAAAGTAAGCTGCCTATCATACCTCGATACTTACGTTGATCAACAGGTTTGCCGCTCTCATCTGGTTCGAGTTTGGTTGAAGTAGCCATTGGAGTGCTGATTGGTTTGACGTTGTCAAGATCGAACTTCTTCAGCATGTCCTTGGTATACTTCGATTGACAGATGAAAGTTCCATTAGCCATTTGTTTCACTTGCAGGCCAAGAGAGTAGTTGAGCTCTCCCATCATGCTCATCTCAAATTCCGTCTGCATACACTTGGCAAATTCTTAACAGAGGGTTTCATCAGTAGACCCAAAAATGATATCATCAACATAGATTTGAATCAACAGAATAGTGTCTTTAAAAGATTTTATAAACAGTGTAGTGTCAATTTTCCCTTTTGAAAAACCTTTCTCAAGTAAGAAGCTACTTAGCCTTTCATACCAAGCTCTGGGGGCTTGTTTGAGGCCATAAAGCGCTTTCTTTAGCTTGAACACGTGGTCGGGAAATTTGTGATTTTCAAAGCCAGGAGGTTGTTTCACATAAACTTCCTCCTTAATAAAACCATTCAAGAAAGCACTTTTCACATCCATTTGAAATAATTTAAAGTTTTGAAAATTAGCAAAAGCACAAAGCATCCGAATGGATTCTAGTCTAGCAACAGGAGCGTACGTCTCATCGTAGTCGATACCTTCCTCTTGGTTGTATCCTTGAGCTACTAGACGAGCTTTGTTACGTGTGACTGAACCATCTTCATTTACTTTGTTTCTAAAAACCCATTTAGTACCAATTATCGAGTGATTAACCGGTTTAGGAACGAGTTCCCATACTTGGCTTCTCTCGAATTGGTTGAGTTCTTCTTGCATAGCAGAAATCCAAAATTCATCATTAAAGGCTTCAGAAATGTTTTTAGGCTCTACTTGTGAAATGAAGGCAGTGCTAGCAACGGAGTCTCTTAGTGATGATCTAGTAGTTACTCCACGTGAAACTTCTCCTATTACTAAATTTTCTGGATGAGAAGGTTTGAAAGAGAATTTCTTAGGCAAACCCTCCAGAGAATCAGTTTCGGTTGAAGTATTCATTGGAGTAGAAGTTGATGGCTCAACGTCATCATCAAGAGTACTTACTGCACTGTTATCTTCATCAAAAGTCACATTTGTTGACTCTTCCACAATAAGTGAGCGTTTATTAAAAACTCTATATCCCTTACTCTTGGCGGCATAACCAAGAAAGATACCATTGTCAGCTTTGGCATCAAATTTGCCTAAGTTGTCTTTGGTGTTAAGGATAAAGCATCTACAACCAAAAACTTTAAAATAAGAAACATTGGGGGTTCTCCCAAACCAAAGCTCATAGGGTGTTTTCTTCGTAATGGGACGAATCAGCACCCTATTTAAAATGTGGCATGCTGTACTGACAGCTTCTGCCCAAAAGTATTT
Source organism: Iris pallida (assembly GCA_029216955.1). Lineage (NCBI taxonomy): Eukaryota > Viridiplantae > Streptophyta > Magnoliopsida > Asparagales > Iridaceae > Iris > Iris pallida. The sequence continues at coordinate 27,328,243 of JANAVB010009198.1, read as the reverse complement.
CGGAAGTGAAAATTTATTCAATATGACTCTGGCCATATCGCCGAGAGTTCTATTCTTCCGCTCCACAACACCATTTTGTTGAGGAGTTCTAGGACAAGAAAATTCATGATCAAAACCATTTGCATTACAAAAATTTTCAAAATCATAATTTACGAATTTGCCTCCATGATCACTTCGGATTCGAGTAATCATGTAGCCTTTTTCGTTTTGAACTTTCTTTACAAAAACTTTGAAAACAGAAATAGCATCGCTCTTATTAGCGAGAAAGAAAACCCAAGTAAATCTCGAAAAATCATCAACAATAACAAATGCATAAAGTTTGCCACCGAGGCTAGCTATTCTACTAGGACCAAATAAATCCATAAGAAGTAGTTGCAAGGGTCTAGTAGTACTTACAGAGTTGATGGAATGAAATGAGGATTTAGTTGCCTTGTTTAGTTCACATTCGGCACATACCGTGTCCTTTTTGAATGTGATATCAGGCAATCCTCTCACTAGCTTCTTGGTAGACAGCCTGGATATAGCATCCATGTTGGTATGACCAAGACGCTGGTGCCAAAGTAGTCGTTCGTCTGTGGGCATATAGACATCTACCTGCATTGTTAGTATTTATAGAAAGATAGAAAATATATATGTTGTCCTCTCTTTTCCCTTCAAAAGTAATATCTCCTGTTGACCTATCATAGATGTAGCAACTGTTTTGTCCAAAGTTAATATCATATCCATGATCAGCAAGATGACTAATGCTGAGCAGGTTATGCTTTAACTCGGTCACTAGGCAGACATCCTTTATTACAGGAGAAGGAGGATGACCAATGATACCATTACCTATTATGTGCCCTTTGAGATTGTTACCGAAGAATACATATCATTCTCTCTTCATCGATAGTGATGCAAAAAGATTTGCATCTCCCGTCATATGTCGTGAGCATCCACTATCGAGAATCCACTTACTTTCAGTTGAAGAGGGAAGGTCCACCTACATCAAAAGTAGATGTGACCTTTGGTACCCGAGTTCTTGAGGGTCCTGAAAAGTTAGTCTTTGGAAACCAAGTATATATCTTTTTATCTACAAGTCTTCTAAATTTGCACTGTGGAGAGATGTGTCCATGTAATCCACAGTAAGTACAGATAGCATTCTTATTTATACTAGGAGCATGAGAATAATATCTATAAGCAACAGGATGAGGATGGTCATGATGTGAAGAGTTAGCATGGTGATGATGATTATGCATAGAATGAGTGGCATGGTAATGATGTCTATGAGGCATATCATGATGGTATTGTCTATGATGTGTGACATGCTGATATTGTCTATATGGCATGGCATGATAATTTTGTCTATATGGCATATGATGATCTTGTCTATATGGCATGGCATGATGATTCCTATGTGTGGAGTGATGTTGATTGTGTCTTTGTGCATGATGATTGTGTACTGAGTGAGAATTATTCTTCCGTGCACGTGGTTTGTGAAAGTTTGTGTATATAAATGCATGGTTATGTGCTGCATGAGAATGACGTGGTTGACTAGCATGAGTGGTGTTGTGCCCATGAGATTGGGTTTGAGGTTGAACAACCTGTTTATCCAATTTGGTTTCTAATCTTTTAGAAACAGCTTGCAGTTCATCAACCTTAATATTTAAGCCATATATCTTAGTCATGGAAATCTTGTGTCTACTCTTTTCTTCAGCAAGCAACGTGTTGAGTGTAGTGATTTCTTGAGTTTGTTGCTCAATACGTGCTTCAGCATCATGTAAGCTTAATTTAAGCTTGGATACTTCATCAGGGTCATTAGTGGGTGTCGTGTTTCTAACATTATCAAGAAGTAAGGAAATTCTTTGTATCTCATCTTCAAGACTTTTGATTTTGTCCTTGGCATGTTTGTATTTACCGATGACCTTTTTGTGATCATCGAGTAAATCAGTGAAAGCATCGCCAAGTTCATCAAAAGAGAAGTCATCAAGAGTTTCGTTAGCTACCTTGTTGGAAGTTGCCATTAGGCACACATTTGCTGTATCTTGAGGAGAGCATTTTTCTTCCTCGGAGTCACTCGCTTCACTTTCATGCCAAATTCCTGTGTTGGCATATTTCTTTGATGAGTTCTTTTTGTATGGCTTCTCATAGCGGTTGCTCTTCTTCAAGAATGGGCAGTCTTTTCGGACATGTCCAGTCTTCTTGCAACCGTAACAGGTTGGCTCTTCTTCATCATCTTCTTGTGAATCCTTCTTCCTTCGATTGAAGCGAAGGAATTTTCTGAAGTTGCGAACCATGAGAGCTTGGTCTTCATCATCCGAGTTATCGTCTTCGGTCTCATCGTGATCAGCCCTTCGTCGATGAGCTTTGAGTGCGATCTCCCTGGTCTTCGGAGCAGGCTCTTCGAAGTCCTTGAGGTCAAGCTCGTGAGTCATGAGCTTACCCATCAAGGTCTCCATTGACATTGATGTGAGATCGTTTCCTTCTATGATGGCCGTCACCTTAGGGTTCCAAATCTTTGGCAACCCTCTGAGTAACTTACGAATCTTCTCGTGGTTTGAGTACTGCTTACCAAGCGAGGATAGAGGATTGATGATGTCGAGGAATCTTGTAATCATTTGAGTGATCGTCTCATTTGGCTTCATCTTGAAGGCTTCGTATTCTTGAGTGAGACGGCTTATTTTAGATTCCTTGACTTGTGTGGTTCCCTCATGCGTCACTTCTAGAAGTCTCCATACTTCATGAGCAGTGGTGCATGTGGAGACCCTGTTGAATTCATTCCTGTCTATAGCACAGAATAAAGCATTAATAGCCCTAGCATCTAGACTTGCCTGTTTCTTCTCCTCGACAGAATATTTGTCGTGTGGTTTCTCAATGAGGTCACCATCGACAACTATCCTGACGGGCTTTTTGTAACCGTCAGTGACGACAGTCCACAGGTCAAAGTCTAGAGACTTAAGATAGAAGCTCATCCTTGTTTTCCAATATGTATAGTTAGTTCCATCAAATAGGGGAGGCCTATGAGTGGACTGACCTTCACCATGATTGGAAATCAAGGATTGTGTGGTTGCCATGGATCAGCTCTTAGGATGTTAGTCCTTAAAAAGAGAACAGAGCTCTGATACCAATTGAAGAACAGTTTGGCAACTCTAGAGGGGGGTGAATAGAGTATATATAGAAAAATGACCAATTAAAAATAACTCTTTCACCAATAAAAAATAATCAGAGTAAAGTGCGGAAAATAAAACGAGATTAAAAGAGCATACGCAAACACAGCAATTTTAACCTGGTTTCCCTCGTGGAGGACTAGTCCAGGCCTGAGAACTCTAGCTCAGGATTCAAATCCACTATTTGTGAAATAGTAGTTTACAACCGTGCCTTTACTTCAGAAGAGCACGTCAACTTCTAACAGAGGATCGCAGTGGCGATTTGCTTGGAATTGTCCAAGCGACTTCTTCGACTCTTGCACAAGAATCCTAACTGAGAGATGCTGAGCACTCGAGACTTAGGAGGCTTGTGGCTAGTAGATGGGAAGGGTATAGCTTATTTCAGCTATAAGAGAGAAGAGAAGAGAAGATTGGATGGTTTAGAATGAGAAAATTCATGCCCTATTTATAGTGTTTTTATAGGCAGAATTCGGGTAGGAAAATTCAAATATTTGGCCGTTGGACAACTAGCAACCAGCTAACCCTAAAATTAGGGTTCCTGATTTCTAGGGGACAGAGTTCGGCCCGAACTCTGTGTGGAGGCAGAGTTCGGCCCGAACTCTGTCTCCAGAGCACAGAGTGGTTCAAAGGGGATTTTTGGGCAGTGTTTGGTTCAGTGGAGCTTGGAATTTTGGGTAGGCTGTAGACTAAGTGTCAAGAGCTCAGCATGACTCAGAGTACACAAGTCTAGACTCAATGAAAATATAAAATACAGACTCGAAAACACACTGAGAACCGGAGACTGAGCTGTCGTCTGTCTTTGAACGGAATGCAGACGTCGTGTGTCGTATTGAATTAATACAAACATTATTTAGTCAATGTAGTCAATATTTGGTTGACTGTGACTTTGTGTCAACATAACGGGCTGCGCAACGTGGTCGCGCAACGAGCGCAACTTAAGCGCACTATGCGCCTAGTGACGTGCTAAGTGCAAAGTGCGCTAACAAAACGCCACATTACGCCTCATGAGCCCGAGCCCGAGTTCGAGTCCGAGTCCGAGTCCGAGTCGCTAAGCTCCTACGGAGCTTAGCTCCATGGAAATAAATTTCCAAGAGCAAAAAGCTTACAGCTTCTTAATTGTTGATTAAGCCTTTATACCATTAATAATTAATCCACATGGCACACACCCATGTGCACTACATGTGCATCTCCATAAAGAGCAAAGACTCATATATATGGAGATACACATTCCTTTCTAGCCGATGTGGGACTAAAAACCAAAACTAAAGGCTAAAAACCCAACAAAATTATCCTCTTCTTCTTCTTCTTCACAACAGCCCCTTGCCTCCCCCTCCGTGCTTGGCTCCCCCTCCCCTGCCTCGCTCAGCCAACATCACCACCATCATCATCACCACCACCACCAACACCACCAACACCACCCCTTCACTACCATCACCTTCACACACCCTCCCCCCCCCCCCACCCCACCCCTCCCCTTCACGGCACCGCCCCCCTCCCCCGCACCCCCATGGCGCCGCCCCTGCTCCCCCGTGGCGTCACCCCCGCTCTCCCACGACGCTCCTCCGTCCTCCCCCACGAGGCCAGAGGTATTTTTGTCCTAAAAATTTGGCCAAACACGTTGACCGTCAATCTTGGACGGAATTCGTAAAATATGGGAGGTAACTTACATTAAGGTAAAGCAGTGAGGTGCACCTTGAAATATGACCAATAAAGTGGAATACGACTCAAATTTTCTCTTATATATAATGTATATATAGGCATATGTGATTCCTATATTATAGTTGCTAGTTGCTACCACCACTGCCTTATGTTTCCTTGTTCCTAATTGTTTAACCAAATCAATGTAACACGATTTAATAATATAACTCTTTGAGAAAACTCTCTTGCCATAGATAGATTTTAGTATTTTGTGTATTCAAACCCCCCTTGTGCATATGAGACCCCATAGACTCGTGAAAGCTCCGCTAGTACATTTAGACAAATCCTAGAATCAGTTGAGACTTATTTGGTAAAATGAATTTGCATTTGGATTTGGAAATCCAAAATTCAAATTCAAATCCAAATCAAAATCCAAATCATGAATTTTCAAATTCAAATCCAACTCCAACCAAACATTGGATTTGATAAATTATTAATTAGCTATTATAATTATAATTATAATTATAGTTATGATTAATAATTAAATTATGATAATTAATAAAATAATAAATAAATAAAATATTAATTAAGATATAATGATGATTAATAAATTATTAATTAAAATATAATGATGATTATAATGACGATTAATAAATTATTAATTAGCTATTATAATTATAATTATAGTTATGATTAATAATTAAATTATTATTATAATTATGATAATAGTTATGATTAATATATTATTCATTAAGATATAATGATGATTATAATGACGATTAATAAAGTATTAATTAAAATTTTAATAATATTAATTATTAAAAAGTAAATTATAAATTCCGATGATAATTTATGATAACTAACTATTAGTTATTTTTAATTAAAATAATAACTAATTTTTAATTATTTTTAAAAAAATGAGTAATTTTCTAAATGTAAGCCAATTTTTAATTAACTATAAATTAAATATTTTAAAAATAGTAATTATAAATTAATAAATTATTAATTAAACTATTATAATATATTAATTATTAAATTATAAATTATTAAATATGATTATAATTGTTATTAAAATATTATTAATTAAGATTATAGTAAAATAGTAATTAACAAATTATTAATTAATTTTATAATAAGACTAATAAATTATTAATTATTAATTATGATTTTAATTGGATATTAATTAATAAATTATTAATTAAGATTACAGTTATAATTAATAAATTTATTATAATTATGATTAATATAATTATAAATTATTAATTAAGATTGTTATAAATTATTAAATAATAAAATTATTAAATAATAAATTATTAACTTAGATTATAATTATGATAACTAACTATTAGTTAATTTTTAAATAAAAACAATAACTAATTTTTATTTATAATTTTTTTTTAAATAATAGTAATGACCAATTTTTAATTAACTATTAGTTAATTTTGAATAAACTATAAATTAAATATTTTAACGAAATTATTAAAAAATAACTAATTTTTTTCCTCCCAAATCCAACCTCTTTCTTCATAATCCAAAATTTGGATTTGGTCATACTTTCTATATCCAAATCCATCTCCAACCAAACATAAAATTCCATAAATTTGGCTCAAAATCCATAAAATCCAACTCCAAATACAGTTTGGTGACCGTGAGATCAATCATCCTACACCAATACCCTGAACTTTTGATACGCAAATTATGTACGATAGGCTGTCACTAAGAAATATGTAAATAGAAAGGATGTCATTGTTAATAGTATAGAGGCCGTCCTTAGGATTAATAACCGCTGATCATGAAAATTTCGGAAATTCTATTTGAAAATTAGCCAAACAAGTCTAACAACAACAGGAACCAAGGCCACATTGATCTGCGATTGTTCTGGACTCTGGAGAATGCAACCACTGTCACTTCTATTGTCATATTGTGTCCCAGACTATCATGATGATTTGCGCAGCAATTCCACTCTGTAGAACAATAGCAAATAAAACAGCTCCAGTTACAATGGGACCTATCCACCTGTCGTCTTACCTTGAGTTTGAACCAGGCAGGCATTACTCCATCAGGGTTTCCGAAGCCAAGAGCCTGTTTGGTTACCAACCATTGCTGCAGTGTAACCGCATTTACGACTACTGAGGTTGCACTGACAAGTGCTTGGTTGCCTACAACATAATGACTTGTATTATGATATAATATAATGACTTTAATTCTCATACGATAGCTCTGTTGTCCAGCACAAGTCTAAGAAATGGGGGCAGACTGCAATCTTTGCACAAAACTCACTAAACAGTTTATAGACAGCCAAATCTTAGCATATGAATTGCAAGAACCTAGAATGCCAAAAAAGAACCTATCTTGGCGCATTCCATTGTTTCGTTGAACACAATATTTTCATCACCCTTTACATGCAAGGAAGCGATTGGCAAATTGCAAGATCTTTTGGTCGCCTGCACCTTCATTTTCAATTCAAAATCACCGAGACCCTCAAAGAGCGGGCATCAAGTTGCCCTCCCCCATTGTGTCCTCTATAGCAGAAAGCAAAAGCTTGGACAAGTCTTTCATCCCCTTTATTCTTCAGCACAGTCCACCATGTTTGTTCTTTCAACTTCCTTTGGAATATCAAGCATTTCGTCAGAATGCTTGTGGATGGCATCTTCACCTTCGATTCTAATTACTTCACCATGACCTACTTCATGCTGATCCATGATAGTTTCCTCATTACTCGAGAGCTTGCTCGGAGGATCCTAGGACAACATCTTTGTTCGTGTTACTTTCTTCCTCTCCCCAATAGATCTCCTTCAGCAGGTAGGTCATCTTGCAGCTCTCCAGAACTGTCATTGGGTCGCTGATGAAAATCGGATAGCTCCTGCTTGTTTTCTTCACCTTCAAATTCTTTACCATGGAAATGTTGGGGATCAGATGATTCCTCAACTTCAGTTCTATCAGGGCTGGCTCTTCCACTTTCTGTGCTAATGGCCACATTCAATGCACTGTTTACATCTTTAAAGTTCTTAAGAACTGGGAGGTCATGTTGGTCACATGTATCCACAACTGAAGACTTGCCAGCTGAAGCAGAATGCAAAATCTCATTGTTTTGCTGACAACTGTTATCTTTCCCTTCTATCATTTTATCACACTCGGGACTGTAAGAATCTTGGAGCTTCTCGAGTTCATCATTATCCTCAGACTGTTGAAAATTTGAGGGTTCCTCATCTTCATTTCCGTCAAGGTGAAATCTCTCTTTGTCTGTGCTAGTCTCTATATTCGTTGCATCATTTGCACCTTCTGAGACCTTTGGGAGCAAGAGGTCATGGTGATGAACATCCTTTTCGTACTGATCACCACTTTCTGCAATTGAAGATTCACCATGTCGAAGTGGGTCGGATCCTAGGATGTTAATATGTGAATCAGAAAGAGAATCTGTTGCATTATTAGCAGGCAAAGATTGGAAAGCATCCCAATCATCATCATCGTCATCATCACCATCCTCATTGTCAAGATCATCTCTCTTTTCTTGCAAGACATTTCTGTCAGCATTGGCCACTATGGCACTTGGGGCATGTAACTGGCGAACTTCAGTATTACTAGGCTGTGATTGGACAGGAACGCTTGTCTGTGTCAATATCTGATTGTGAGAAACTGAAGCTCGAATCATATCCTGAAAGAGAACAAAACAAGGTCAGATCTATATCCATATCTTGGCTAGAAGGCAAAGATTATTTAAATTGCACGGAAGCCCTCTTCGAGTTTAAAACCTTTACTTTGCCCACCTTCCTGATTAAAGAGTTAAATATGATGAGACTGCAGACACCATAGAGATCAAAGGACGAAAAAGAATAACTGTTTGAGGACAAGTTTTGAGTTATGCTTTTAATTGCCATGATATTACCTCTGCTTAATTTATTAATGAAATTTACTATATTGTTCGCTTAACAATGAACTTTAACACCACCTCATATTTTCTCATATTGCATAAACCACTGGTAGCAGGTGGGAGCCAGGGACTGGTGATAACCGGTGACATACAGTTCTCGTGATAAAGAAGGTGTGTGGCGGTGATTGAAGATAATGATGGTGCCAAAAGAGGTAGTCGACTGGTGGTACTGGTGGTGGTGGCTGCGTTGGCTGGCAGTGGTGGAGGGCAATGTTTTTTTGCTCCAGATGCTGTGTAGGAGAGACAACATATACGTTTATCTAATCCTTAAATAGTCATGCAAGGGGGCTCATTGTTATTTAGAATGAAGTATTTGACTTCCCCCTGGTTAACTCTTGGCTGACAGTGGTCGAGGGCGATGTTATAGGGAGCTTTCCTATTATCAATCTGACATGATGATTTTCCTACAATCTACCCACATGGCCACACATATAGTCAGGTTTTTGATAGATGATATTTAATTGAACGGATTCATCCAATATTGTCAGCCAAAATTTTGTGAAAACTAAAACAATCTTCTTAACAAAAATATGTTGATTTAAATGAGGAATGTAGGGAAAAGTTACTCTCATGTAAATCTCTCGAAACAAACATATACTTGGGACAATTGTTAAAAAAAGGGACATTAATTTATTTAAAATATGAAATATTCACCTGAAGCTGCTGTCTGTGTGACGCTGACATGGATAACATTATGCCTTTGATATGAATTGCAAATGAAGGAATCTGAACGAGATGAGAAAGTAGCCTCCTTGCAATAGCCTTGACATCATTAATTTCCTAAAATTACACAGTAACAGATCATAACGTAAGTGCTATAAATAATTTGAAGAAAAATAGCGGATGAATTTAAGCCAAGTATTACCTGTAGATGTCTTTCGTTGGGTATAGAGAAAACCATGAGTAGGGCTTCCAATAGCAACATCATAATCTCTTGCAGATATTCACTTGCTTGTGAGAGTGTGATAAAGAGAAACAGCAGCCTTAAGCATTCCTCCACTAGAGCTACAGATTCCCTGCTAATTATTCCCTGGAACAGAAATTATAATTTTAGAACGGCTGCAGGTTCACTAATTGGGAAATTCAACCAGATTACCTTCAGTGTATCTTGTATTAGAAGAAAAAGATTTTCAAAGAACTCTCCTACGAAGAATAGAGAAAAGTCATGATCCTTCATATGTGAGCCTTCAGTAAGTTCTCTTTGAGCAATGCTTTTCAGCACATAAAGACCAACTGTTTTAACCTGTAAATGAAGAGTTGCATTTGTTACTGTTATGCCTAACACTTACACTGACAGAAGCTTCAGTGTTGCATATCAAAAAATCAGCATCCAATTACCTGTATGTTTGTGTTGTTGAAAGTATCCTTGAAGCATTTGGTGCAGCATTTAATTACAGTAAATAGAAGAATATCCATATCTGTTTTCTGCCTCAAGTGCTTAGTTTCATGAAGTAGCCTGACAGCAGCTACTGATTCTTCTAAACACAAAGTAAGTATTTCTGCTAGAAGTTTGCTCGAGCCACTAATCCTGTTTCCCAAAATATATATCCTCTTTATGGAGTCTTCAGATACAGATGCAAGCATACTTGTCCAACATCCGAGGACTGTTTCTAGAGGACTTTTATCATTAATACCATTAACAGCTTCTTCTGCAAAGTAAATTTTTATGGTTAATCTAAAATATTTTATTATCAGTAGTAAGACATAATCTACGTGGTGCATAACTGCATATACATCAGATGCAGATCAAAGTATCACATCAGTGAAATCAATATAATGATATTTAGAAAGTTTAAAGACCATTCATCACAATAAAATACCAGAAAATTTCCGCATTCCATAATTTCCTCTAAAGAAAAAAAAACGAAAAAAAACCATTTCTACAAAGTAAATAGCATTCGGTTTCACAGAACATACCTCTGAAATATTTTTTCAGAAAAGGCATAATTTTCTGTAGAAATGTGGTTACATTTGACAATGACAGATTGGTTGAAGCTCTTGTGAACAATTCATAAAAGATAGACATATGTGCCATTACCAACATCCTCCCTGTCTTCTGTTCAGCAGAAACATTTTAGTCTTACACAGTGGAAGAGTATAATTCAAAAGATATGAAATTACAAGAGAGAACCATGGACTCAAATTTAGGTAATAAAACAAATAGCAAACTGAAATTATCAGAAAGAGATACAGAGAAACATGCTACACTTTCCATTCACACACCTTTTGGTTGAACCGACATGCCATCGACTCAGCTATAGCAGATAATTTTGAAATCAAATTCTTGCAGTAGCAGTCATCTTCTGAAATTGCATCATTGCTGCAGCAACAAACTAAAACCTTAGGCAGTACAAAGAAAACAACAATCTTCCCGATGCAAAGTATGTCTTATGCTTTCCAGTTGAAGTTCAATGGTAAAGTAGCTACCTGTGCAATGCTATCAAAAGGTATTTAAAATATAGTTCTGTTGCTGCAGCTGTAAAATCTTCCGCCTCAAAGAAAACATCAGGACAGAAATGCACAATCTGTTCAAACAAGGCATATGATATTAACATCACTTTAGCAACTACTTGATCTGCTAAACAAGGGTACAAGTCATGTTATAGCAAGATCGACTGAAGAGATCACTGTAGCTAAATTGCACTGCCTTTAGATAGCAAGACTAAGATTATTACTGGGATCCTTATGCAGGTGTAAGGACAATAAAGTAATAAACATAGCTTTTATGTACTTATGCTTAGAAAAGAAAGTGTTGCATATACAACAATAAAGCATTTATCCCAAAATTAGGGGTTCGGCTAAAAAGAAAGCGTTGCATATATTGAACCAATTTCTATATCAATACATAAATGAAGCTAACTGCTGAAGTAGCCTCTCCATATATATATTGAAACAATGGTTAATTGTGGCGAACTCGCCTCCACTAATTGTGGCGAACTCGCCTCCACTGGGCTCGAACTCCCGACCACTTGGGCCGCATGCATCTCTCTTAACCACTAGGCTAGAGGTCATATATATATATATATATATATATATATATATATAGGGTTCTGTATATGGGCACAATGACCGAAGACTCCTGGAGGCTTTGTGCGAGGACATTGTGCATCTGAGTCTTATGGCGGACAACATGCATCTCCCTCTGCTCATCATGGGGGACTTCAATGCTATGCTGTTTCGTCAAGAGAATGTGGGAGGTCGACTTGTTCCGGACTCGATCTTATATGACTTCCAGAGGTGTCTGCTTATGTCAGGAATGTGAGGGCTGGAGCGAGCTGGACATATTTGGACCTGGCACAACAAGGCTACTCATAATCGGATTGCTTGTCAGTTGGATCGGGCCTTGGGCAATAGCGGGTGGTTCCGGTGCTTTCCGAACTCGGTGGCGGAAGGTCTTGCGGCGGGTACTAGCGACCATTCTCCTATCCGGGTTGGCCTCTGTGAGAGACCTACTTTGAGGGCGAGGCCGTTTCGGTATAACAACAGCTGGTATCTGTCGGCTGGATATGAGGAGGTGGTTACGGGAGAGATGCAGTACTTCCGGGAAGGCACGGCTCAGTTCCGCATGGTTCACAAACTCAAGCAGCTCAAGCGGGCCATCATGGGGTGGGTGAAGACGAGATCGCGGACTTCTCTGGCGGATAAGGAAGCCGAGCTCCGGGACACCCAGGTGGCCCTCCAGGCTGACATTTTGAACGGAGAGCTGGCGGCTAAGGAGAATATCCTGATTGAGGAGGTCAGCATCATGAGACTGCAGGAGGAGATTAGTACGGCACAAAGGGCCAAATGTACCTGGCCCAAAGATGGAGACCGCTGCACCAAATTCTTCTACGATGTGATCCGCACCCGTCAGCACCGGAACAGCATACCCAGGCTTCTGAATGCTGAGGGACGTCTTGTAGGGGACCCGGTGGAGATTCAGGAGGAGGCCGTCAGATTTTACACTGACTTATATCAGCAGACGGACTACACTAGCACGTTCCCAGCCCTTGTCACGAAGAGACTGGTGTTCCGCCATGGGAACAGTCTGCTTTTGGCACCTATGAGGATGGAGGAGGTAGAAGACATTGTGATGAAGGCTAATCCCAACAAAGCTTCCGACCTGATGGCTTCTCTTCAGGGTTCTTTAAGCGACACTGGGGTGTGCTTAAGGCCTCAGTTCTGGCGGCGGTTCAGGAGTTCTTTGTGGAGGGCAGGCTTCTGAAGGAGATACCACACATTCTTGATGCTGGTTCCTAAGAAGGAGGAAGCAACCTCTCTTGCAGATTTTCGGCCCATTGCTTGCTGCAATTTTCTCTACAAGATTATCACTCATCTTATGTGCAGGCGTATGGAGGGAATTATGCAGGGATTGGTGTCCCAGAATCAAGCAACGTTCATCAAGGGCCGGTCGATAGCGGAGCACAGCCTGCTAGCTCATGAGATGGTAAGGGAGTTCAGCAAACCTGGGGGGATGAAGGCTTGTGTGAAGCTTGACCTCCGGAAAGCTTATGATACGGTCAACAGGGACTTCCTGTGTCACTTGATGCTTGCCATGGGGTTCGACGAGAGGTGGGTTGGGAGGGTAAGGGAGTGCATCTGCTCCCCTACTTTCTCAATCCTCATCCAGGACACGCCGTATGGCTACTTCAGGAGCAACAGGGGGTTGAGGCAGGGGGACCCTCTCTCCCCGTATCTATTTACCTTGGTGATGGAGTACTTTACATGCATGATGGATACGGCAGTGCATAGCAAGAGGATCGTTCCCCTTTTCCGGTTGGTGAGTCCGGTTGTATCACATTTGATCTATACTGACGACTTATTGGTGCTACTCTAGCCTTCCATGAGGGGGATGAGAGCGCTCTCTGACATTATGGAGGAGTTCGGACGGCTTTCCGAGCTACAGTTAAACAGGGAGAAAAGCAGAGTCTACTTCAGCTCCCGGTGTACACAGCAGGAGGAGAGAGCCTTCGCCTTGGGAGTGGACAGAGGCGAGCTTCCAGTGAAATACCTGGGGGTCCCGCTGACGGTCAACTATGCCAGAGAGCAGGATTGTCACAGCTTGGTAGATTTTGCTCAGAGGAGAGTGGAAGGCTGGCAAGCTGCGGGTCTTTCATTTGGCGGACGGATTGAGTTGGTGCGTTCGGTTATTGCGGGCATCACGATGTTCTGGCTGCAGTCTATCCAGATCCCTACGGCTACTATTCGAAAAGTGGAGGCCATCTGTGCTGACTTCATCTGGAGGGGAGGGATGCATGCGATCTCCTAGGACCAGCTTTATCGGCATCGGGAGGAAGGAGGAGTAGGGTTGAGGCCTCTTCATGCGGTCAGGAAGGCAGCTTATGTGAAGACGGCCTGGAGATTCATCAGGGGGGGTCGCTCTAGACGGAATAGATGGCGAACAAATACCTAAAGAGGACTAACTTCTGGGCCTGCAGGATAGCGTTTAAGGCCATTCTGAGGTGTCGACCGGTGCTTCAGACCGCTATCTGCAGGAACATGAAGGATGGGACGACTACCGACCTCTGGCTAGACCCTTGGTTGGGTTCCAGATCCTTGCTCGAGATATTGGGAGGACAGCTGGACAGAGAAGCGGACAGGGGGCTCACATGCAGTCGGATCATCAGAGATGGAGTTTGGAGGCCAGAAGGATATCCATATACTGCTCAGCTTGTCGAGGAGATTCGCCTTATTACTATTGACGCTAGCCAGTATGAGGATTCCTAGAGCTGGGCCGGCCCAGGTACGGGAGGTGGGTCAGGCCTATTCTGCTTTCGTAGCTGCTATAACTTGGTTCGGACCCACCAAGACCGGGCTGAGGAGGTAGATTTCATTTGGGGCAAGGGGGTTGCCCGAAAAATGCAACTATGTGCATACCGACTTCTACGGGGTAGACTGATGACGAGAGACAGACTCTTCAGGTTTGGGATGCAGATCCCGGATGCCAAATGTGTGCTATGTAATGAAGAGGATGAATCTATGGGACATCTCTTCTTTGTATGTCCGGTGACCTGGCACATTTGGACTGAGCAGTGCACGCAGCTGAGAGGAGGAGTTGGGGCGGATAGAGACATCCGGAGCATTCTCAGCTGGATCCGAGATCACAGAGGCCGGGATCCGGGGTGGATCAGAAGAGCCAGAGTTCGTCTTGCCGCGTCCGTTTGACACATCTGGAAGGAGCGGAACAGACGTATTTTCGAGGGCTTGACTACCCCACCTATTGGAATTCTACATAACATAGAATTCGATGTATCAGTAATGGCCCCATAATACTATAATTTGGGGCTTGGGAAGTTGTGATATTGTGATATTATGTATTGTAATACCTTTTCCGCTATATGCGAGGAATAAATTCACCCTTATATATATATATATATATATATATATATATATATATATTTATATATATATATATATATATATGCAAATGACCTCTAGCCTAGTGGTTAGGAGAGATGCATGCGGCTCAAGTGGTCAGGAGTTCGAATTCCAGTGGGAGCGATTCCAGAAACAATTTACCTGGTTCCAAATATATATATATATATATATATATATATATATATATATATATATGGCCCTTCACAAGCGGGAGGCACGTGACACTGGATGAAGCTAACTATTATTAGCATGATAAGCCAAGTTACTGATGATGCTAAGAAGTATGATTCATCTACAATCTGTGCATTTTATATGGTATTTATAAATAGAAAAGAAATCAAGGCTTGAAGAACTATATGCAATATTTGTTTTAGCTACTTTACTCAAGGTAATCAAGTAAGATATGGAATTAGTTTTCCCTCTCCATACAAAAAAAAAAAAAAATGATATTCCGACATCATTCTCAAATCTGATTCTTATCACCAACTAAACCAGCCCACTGGGTTTCAGTGCAATAGGGTCCAAATAAAGGTCCTCTCTACACAAGGACACTAATTTGCACTTAGATACTCTTGGAGTCTGAATTATACCTACTTTTGCACTTAAATACATATCCTAAACTGTCACCATTTCTGCAAGTTGCTACCCTCCGTTAATCTACCGTCCCACTTAAGAGTCACATGCAAGGCACGCGACTATATGGACTTCTTGGCCCCTAAACATAAAAGAAATTACTTATTTGTTTTTAAAAAAAATCTTTTATGTTCTTTCCAAATCCTAACCATAACCATCTCCTCTCCCAAGTGCTGAACCGTGTTGGGTGTCGAACACGTCCTACAAGAGCTACGATACCAAGTCTGAGACGTTGCAGCAGCGGAAACTTAGGCCAACCCATCTGAAATAACCAACCCCCGTCTAATGAACACCAAGCACAGATAAAGACAAGTATTTGGCGGTGACTGCGTCACCTGGACAAATTCCAACCTATATAACTTAGATGAAATTACAAGATTGACAAAAGGTCAATGTTGAACCCTTTGCCCTAATATGTTCAACCCCCTCACTACACATTCAAGAAGAAACGACAAAGAGTACGATTAAATCACTCACCAACCACTAGCAATCTTCTTAACCGAAGTTGACGACTCATCGATTAGATCTTCTTCTTCTACCTTCTGTCTTGTATGGTGAAACCCTAAGAGCAAAGTGCGGACTTTCTCTTAAATCTCCTTTGGACGAGCATCCCGAATCTCAACTTTGTACTACGCTTTGTGTCTCCATCCTAACCCCATATATATAGGATGAGAAAATCATATTCTAGGTCATGATAGGATTTCCTAAATAGGAAACCCTAAGATAAGAATCCTATTACACCTAAAATAGCCCATCAATATCCTATTTTAGATCATAATATGATTTTCTAAATATGAAACCCTAAAATAAGAATCCTATTACATCTAAAATAGCCTAGGACCAATTATGGACGTCCAAATCAAATCAAATATTTAATCAGATTTGGACTCTACAAATATGTTGTTACCAAATTCAGACTGGACTCTAAAACACCGCCCCTTCCCACTAGAGGTGGTGCTGCAACAACGAGGGGAGGAATTAGGATTTGGGATGAAATATGGTTAGAATTTGGAAAGGAGATGGATATCGATGAAATTACCGAACGGTTCATATTTGGGAAGAAATGTAGATGATAAAATTAGGATAGAATTTGGAAAGAAGAAGATAAAGCAGAAATTAGGATATGGCTATCTAGGATTAGGGAAGAAGACAAAATTAGGGCCTTGAATAGAAAGGCAAACTTGTTTTTGACACTTGTCGTTACTCTCCAACTGCAAAAGTAGGTACAGTTAAGAGTATTCAAGTGCAAAAGGAAAGTTGAGGGTATTTAAGTGCCTATCAAAATAGTACGGGATATTTATTTGAAAGAATATGATAGTTCAAGATTTTAAAGTGCAAATTGGCAATGATTAAAATTTCCTTTTTACCTAATGCATGACTGGTTACAGGATAGCCATTGAAGGAAAGGGTGAAATTTTTTGTTACTAATCAGAATTTCTAAGGCATAACATAAGTGAAAAGGTCAAATAGAAAAGAGCTAAGATGTTGTGGACATATGTATTAGTGTTACATTGCTTGATACATGTCTAGCAGAAATGTGGAGTTCTATGACTCAACAACGCTTGCATGATTTTAGCTATATATTTTCATATAACATGCACATCTTCAGATCCGAGCTCTACAAATGGGGACAAGGCTGCCTTATTTTGTCCCTCCCTGGACCCTGCATTAGTTGGAGCCATGTGGCACTAGGATGCCCATGCATGGCGGGGATTAGGACCCTTTATTAAAGAATTGAATTTGTGAGGGATTTACCATACCCCTACAATCACTTTGGAGGAGGCATTGACCTAGCTCCAATTATTGCAATTTACAACCATAAGCGGATAAGTACATGTCGTCAATCATCTAGAGAGAGAGGAGGCATTGACCTCTCTCTCCCTCCATTCTCCCTTCTCTTTTCCGGTACCTGTTCCAGTGATCTGACTAATGAATAAATTCTATTGATAGGATAATAATATTTCTTTGACGGAAACAATCATCTTGCACCCCAGGCCTCCAACTCCCTCGAGGGAATTCTTCCAGGGCATTTTCTTGGGAGAAAAATAAGTTATTTGGAGAAGTTGCATTCTGGGGACCCTCAAAAGTAATAGCTAAATCAGACATGAGCAGACAGGGAATGACTAGGGGAGAGGACCAAATTTGATGCATCTTTAGGTGTTATACATGGTAAAGTGTGTAGTTGATAGCCATAAAATCTTGGATTTAGGGTTTCCATACTCACATCCAGATTCTCCAACTCAATCACACGAGTGATATCATGATCAGCCGCAGTTGAATCAGTTAAAACATCACCAGTCATAGTTATTTCATTAATTTGTTCAGAGGCCAAAATCGAAATCATACCAAGAAGAGTTTGTCCACTTGACTGGTTGTCAGTAAGGATGTAATGAGAAATCCAAGGATGTACTAGGCATGGATACAATACAAGATCTCATACCAAATTGTTTGGATGCTCAATGATAGGAGAATCAAAACATAGGACCTCCTTTTTGTCCACAGGCCCTGTACCATTGACTGGTGCATTCTCAATCTGCTCTACCAACTTCATCCCCTTCCTCAAGCTAGAATGAAGCTTGAAACAAGAAGAATCATAGCCCTTTAACAATGCCGACAATATGATATGTTGTTTCTAAAGACGATCTTTCGCCAAAAGCCAGTCGTGACCGGTGTATACCCAGATCTTCTCTGGTAAAGGCTGAAAAAGATCGACCTTCACAAACTCTAGCGAACATAGGACGAGAGAAGGATTTGGTAGGTTCATCGGTAAGCTAACGACCAAAACGAGTTAACTAATCTCCAACGTTGTAAAAATCGCTAGTAGACTGTTGGTCGGTTCGCGAAAACTAGAGATTAATCGGATATATATATATAAGGCCCGAAATGAACAAAATGAGCTTCAATAAACTAAGGCACGAAATAATATAACCTAACATATTTTATATGACCCACGGGATTCCTTATAGAGGAAGAAAGAGAAAAGGCAGGTATAAGCTAATAGAGACTAGTCCCATTCTCCAAGACAAAAAAAGAAGAGAGAAAAGACTTATTTCTTTTCTCCCAAGTACTAAAGAGAGAGAGAGAAAGGAAGTGAGAAGACTCACTTCCCAAGAAAATGTCAGAGGAAATCCTTTTCTCTTCCAAAAAAAAGTAAAGAAAGAGGGAGGAGTAAGGGTGAGACTCGTCTCGGGTTGGGTTTGTCTCCTCCATCTCGAGGAGCACGCACAGGTGGTTCTCGGCTGGCTCCTACGCTCAGGAAAGGGAAAAAGAAGCTATAGTGAGTGGTCGACTGCATGATCTACTCCGTGCGGGGTGGTTTCCAGCGCTGGTGGCGGAGCTGTCAGACGAGGTGGGTGTTGTGCCGGCGCCGTCTAGAAAAAAGGATACCTGCAGACACATCGGGGGTGGCCGACGGCTCATCGGTGGCGGTCGGCAGGGACCGGTTAGGTAAGTAGGTTTTGCTTCTTCCCCCCCCCTAAAAAAAAATTTCTTCTCCTTTTCTTCGGAAAACTAGTCGGCCGGCTAGTCGGCCGAAGTGACCTAGTTGGCCGACTCGAGCCGCACTAGATGGACCGCCTAGGAGCCGATGTGGGGCGACAGAGTCTTGACTACCGACTAGTCGACCGACCAGTCGACCGACCAGTCTCACTTTTATGACACTGCTAATCTAGTAAAAAAAAGAGGGAACAGAAACATTAAAGATGGGTTAGGAATATGAACCCAAACAAATGCAACACTTGATTCATACCTATTGCTGAAGTATAGCATTTAAAGATCCTATATAAAGAATTCTCCTTGGAGTGAGATACCCTAGACTATGCAATATGACAAGATCCTTATGGCTAAAGATATGAAGTAAAACACACCTAGCAAGTTAAAGAGATGCTCCCAGACCCAAACTACTTTAGGACCTCCAGCAAAAACTTAAAAATTTATGTGGTTTTAATTGATCCACTGCTTTGGTGAGTCCCAATACGGTGCAGGAGATTGATGGAGAGCCTTCATTCTTGCTAGGATTTCTTAACTGAGGGGAACATCCTTGTTCAAACAAGGCACTCTAGGAGTTGCGGCGTGTCTTGAATAAAAAAGCAATATCGGCTGTACGGGTTGAGAAGATCAGGAGGTTGTTCCGGAGGTAGCAATAGAGAAGAAAAAGAGGTCATTGGGATGGCTAGAGTGGCCATGGAGGGTAGCATCATGAGCCCCCCTTAGGGAAACCCTAATCAGTCGCCTCTAGAGAAGATCGCCAAGTTTATAAATTCCCTATTTTTCTCTTTTTCTTCTCCCATTTACAAATTACAAATAACATTGCTCATTTTAAATTTTTCTAAAAAATTATAAACACCAATAAACCATCATCAATCCCGTGCTTATTCTTTCTCAATACAGTTTCTGTCACATCAATTTCTTCCCCCTAATCTTAGTTTGAAATTACCTTTTTTTTAAAAGTCTTGGAGATATGACACCATGTGTAATATCCCGCTTCGCATGGTACATTGAGATGGTTTGTTAGCTCGAAAGGCTATTTGGACTTAGACTCATGCATATGAATGTTCCAGAGATATGCTCGGTCGAGACAGATAGGCATTGCTTCAGGTGGGTGGTTTTAATCATTTTCTCCTTTACCTTCACACTAAATGAAATTGATGCTGCATGTTTAGTTCCTTATGCTATGAGTAGTGTTGCATGCTAATAAAATAAGAAAACCAAGAAAGATAAAAGAGAGTAATATCATTTCTGTTAACTTGCTGCTATAGAACATGAAATTTTGAACTGTTGATATATACTTGTGTAACGTAGACCTGCTGTCACATTATCATAAGGACTATAGTCCTGTTGTATAAAATTGTAGAATGTTGTTCTATTGTTAGAATTATGTGAATATTATACTGTTGCTATAAGACAAATTTTTTATAGT
Source organism: Iris pallida (assembly GCA_029216955.1). Classification (NCBI taxonomy): domain Eukaryota; kingdom Viridiplantae; phylum Streptophyta; class Magnoliopsida; order Asparagales; family Iridaceae; genus Iris; species Iris pallida. Next base: position 27,307,623 of record JANAVB010009198.1, on the reverse strand, counting down.
GATGTTGTATCATATCATATGTGATATAGTGTTGTTTTAGTATCATGTGGAGTATAGTGAGTTATTTCATAGAAATGAGAACATAGAAAGGTTTGGATCCGTTGGGTCATCAAGGCAAGCGATGGCTCGAGGAATGTGGTAATACAAAAAAGATGTGTTGTGGTATTGAGTAGATATGTGAAAGTTTTGTTTCAGATATTGTACCATGCATATGTTATAGAGTTAATTGTTCATGCATATTGCATGGTCATGGACAAATTGTGCACAAGGTCTTGCGTTCCTCAAACGGTTGTCGGGGCATCGGGACCGATTCGGTCTAAGGAGAACGAGGATAGCTGTGACTGACGTACTAGCACGAAGTATTGCAGAACCTTTAGTAGTCAGACTGAAGGGTGTGGCGCAATACGAGATGATTCAAAAACTTTCAGTGGAGGCTAGCTACCCGGACTAAACGGGAGCCGTCTAATCAGAAATAGTCCAATATGGCTTGTGGTGACAGTGACCTTTATATAGTTAGACTGCATGCTAATGTTATCTGCTTGCAGGCTTATCTAGTTGGTCTCCCCCACCACACACACACACACACATATGAGAGTTTGTATGCAACATATTTCACTAGGACCGACTCTTCCAATTTTTTCTAAGTAATGGTCATTGAGAAATTTAACTTCAAATTTTTGTATCCTTAAACAAAATTGAAATTACCTGTGATAACAGAGTTATGATGAGACCATTCCACGAATCTTCTTTTATCTCAGAAAATATTAGAACCTGCAAGCATGTGAGATGCACTGATATCAACTATGAAGTCTTTAGAGAGCTATACATACACCAAAGTTTCCTCCAATTAGAACATTGGAAAATAAAATGTTATCGCAAAAAGGGTGGAAATGCAATAAAAAGTAACTATGCATCAATATACAGCCGTCCAGGACATGTATACATTAAAACGCAACTAATTTATATTTTCAGAGACGATATCATATGAATTGAGTTCCGTAAACAGAACAATTGCCTCAAGGCCCTCAAACCCCAGAAGAGTTCTACCACCATAAAACTTCTAACTGGACATACATGTCAAACATCTGTAATGGTTATATAGTTGAGATGGTTGCAGACAATATGAAACTATGTGCGATTATAGAAAATACAAAGTACCAAACACATTTAGACAAGCAAATATGGCACCAAAGGGATTGTTACCTGAAGGAATTCAGTGCAGAGGTCTAATGTCAGAAATTGATGGCTAAAGAATGCTTCGATCGAGAGAGACTGAAATACAGGTAAAAAAATGTGGCCTTCTATTATATCAGTTTTCTCTTCAAAGATCGCGGCTCCATTATGTTTTTTCCTCCTATGGATAAGTGGTAGCTTCAATTGCGAACCCACCACTGCTTGGTGTCCATGAAAAAGTATAAGCACTGCCAAACCCCAAATAAACTGAAAATCCAAGAATTCTAATCTGACCATGGTATAACCAGATTGAAAAGCAGATTTCGGTGAATCTTCAATGTTAGAATTGCAAGTATTATCCATTTCGTAATTTGCTGGAGCAGCATCCAGAGCAGTTGCTTGCAGAATTATTAACCAAGCTTCTTCTAGACAAATTTTCACCTTTGATGAGACCAATGGAGATTGAATACCATCAAGGAATGGCTTGTACTGTGAATAAAAAGAAATGTTATATAAGTGGATACAAAAAAGTTGTGTTGTACAACCAAAAGGAACATTCAATCCTTCTCATCTCCGAGTAACTTACACTGAACTTTAAGTGCAAACCGAAGCAAATATAAATGTAGTCTTTGAGGACACTAATCCAGCACTTCCCCAAAATGCTTGAGCTATTAGAAAGTAGAGGTGCCAACTGTCTATATTCTTCTGGGATACCTTTCTCTTCTCTGATCAAATGATACACATAGCATTTGATGGAGGCATGGGCAGCCAAAAGTCTTACTTTAATCTATCAAACAGACAACCATGTTACTAGAGATCATCAAAATGCCAATGGATTAAAACAAGCTAACTCACTGAAGAAAGGTAACCATAAAGTTGAAAACTTTCAGTATAGCGTTTAGTAAATTTTTCGTAGTGTCTAGTACAAGTAGTACCTGGCATGCAACCCATTCAGCAAAGGATGGGTAGTACAAGTCTTTAATGTCATTAAGCAGGTGTGAAATCAATGAAAACATGCGAATGAGCGCAACTCGATCCCCACTAATAATGCTGCCTGTTAAGATCTGAAATTTCCAGATTGCTATTTATGCGTCATGAATGTCCAGTATAACAAAACACGGAAAATTAGAATAAAACACTCTGCATTTCTTACCTTTGTAGCCAGCTGAAGACCAGCTTCCAAAAGAAGAGGACCACAAGACATGCTCACGGCAGATCGAACAGCAGACACAAATTGAGCCTGTATTTATAAAAGAGTTGGCATCTCTTTAACTATGGTATATATATACCCAACTGCTAATTGGTAATATGTCCAAAATCACCTGCCTTCCTCAATCCCACTACACAAGCACACACTGAAATCCCCTGCTCCCTATACCAATCCAAGTACAATGAAGGAAGAATAATAGACTAACCTGATATTGTTCCAACAGGAGATGCCCAGGAAGATCAGGATCTGGAATACTTCCAAACTGAAGGGCCAAAGAAAAGGTCATATTTTAGCTCAGAATAACTTTCAAATAGTAATAACTTCATTAAGTTTCAAAAAAAGGATATAGACAACTCCTATTTTGGATTGGGTTAGCTTGCATCTGTTTTGCTATAGTATCATTGGGAACAAAGAGAATTGATAGCACATGACTACAGAATATATATAGGCGGGAAAGCAACAAAAAAATAAATAATATCACATGTACCGTAATAAAGCCCATACCAATACACTGGCAGATAATGATCTGAATTAATCAAATTAGGGTTTATGATTTCCCCTAGTTGGAACCGAAATCGAAGAATTTTGTTGTGGAAGAACAAAACTTTTAAATTAACGGTGATGAAAATCACCAGAAAGATAGCTTTATTAACTATCGAACTTGTCTCTTGAGTTACAAAGCAAGAGCACACAAAATAAAATGTTAAGAAGTGATTACAATAAAGGCTTAGGCTCTTTTTTTATACTCATAGGCAACCTCCAATATTCCCTAATATCTACTAGGAAACATTCAATCCAATGAAGTTAGGAATCCTAGTCTATCCCACCTTTCCAAAAAAGGAAACAAGAAAACGAATAGTAATCCTAAAAGAATCCTAATCCTAAATATTAGGAACCCTAACTATAAAAATTAGGAATCTTAATCCTAATAATAATTCTATTCCTATATAGGAGATCCTCCTGCATCAGATAACAAGTCATCAAGAGACTTAAGCAAGGAACTACATAACGCAGTCAATGATCTAAAGCTTTATCACGGAGGTATTAATGTATGATAGAAATGCAAGGATGTAACACTGCCAAATAATACTGAATTTCTTTGCTTATGCGACACCAAAGTACCATAATTATGTGACGCTTCAGTTGTTGCAGTGAACAACAATATCAGCAAAATAAACCACACATACTTTGCGAAAGTGCCGGTCATCAATATTACCTAATTCATCCCGGAGTTAGAGGCTACCTCATCTGGGTTGACCACAAGATTGTAAACGGCGGTAGGCGGGTGCGCAGCGTAGAGAGTACGCCTACCACCTAGTCCGCCTAGGCGCCGCCTAGGCGGTTGATACATTTTGGACAATTTTTACTATTTTACCACTGTTTTTTTGTGTGCATAAAATACATATTTTAAGGGTGTTCCATGCATAACTAAATTGTAGAACGAAGATTTATGAAGTTTTAGTTTTGTAAAGGTGAATCATAGATCCATAATGCTTGTAAAGCCTTTTGGCCAAAACATCTTGTTAGGTATAGCTCCGCATAGGCGTCTGCCTACTCCACCGCCTAAAACAAAAGTGGTACGGAGGGAGACCGCCTCGGCGCCCATTTAGAACACTGGTTGACCACCAACGGAAGTACACAGAATGTGTTTCATCATTCCAAGAAGGAGATCAAAGGAAATATAAAATGAGAATCCCCTCTAGTTAACAGATTAGGCTCTTCAATCACAGAGTCCCAATAATTATTGGATCACAGACAAAAATGGCCCTTAACAAAGAAGAATGGAAGAAAATGATTCATGTACCTGACCCCTCAAAGTTGTGGTGTAATGTACCTTCAGTCATTTTTTAACTATCCAAGGATAACACGGAAAGACTTAATATTCAAATTCATTAGATGAGGTGGTGGTGTCATGTGTGTTGAGTAGGGGTATGTGTGTTTCGGCGGGGGGAGGGAGGGGGGGGGGGGGGGGGGGGGGGGGGGGGGGGGGGAGTGGTGGTGGGTGTTAGAGTCCAGTATGGATTTGGTAACAACATACTTGTGGAATCCAAATCTTATTAAATATTTGATTTGATTAGATTTGGATGTCCATAATTGGTGTTGTGCTATTTTAGATATAATATGATTCTTATTTTAGAAAATCCTATTATGATCTAAAATAGGATAATTGAAGGACTATTTTAGGTGTAATAGAATTCTTAGTTGAGGGCTTCCTAATTAAGAAATCATATTATGACCTAAAATAGGATTTTCTCATCCTATATATAGGGTGAGGGTGGAGACACAAAGAATAAGCACAAAACACAAAAGTAGAGATTCGGGGTGCTTGTCCACGAGAAAATCTAAGAGAAAGTCCGTACTTTGCTCTTAGGACTTCGACATCCAAGACAGAAGGAAGAAGATCTAATCGAGGAGTCGTCAACTTCGGTTAGGAAGATTGCTACGGGTTGGTGAATGATCTCAATTGTAATCTTCTGTTTTTCTTCTTGAAAGTGGTGAGGGGATTGAACCTATTAGGACAAAGAGTTCAACGTGAGTTCTGTCAATCTTGTAATTTCATCTGAGTTATTAAAGATTGGGATTTGTCTAGGTGACGTACGTTACCGCCATATACTTGTCTTCATCTTGTGCTTGGTGTCCGTTAGACGGGGGTTGGTTTTGGTCAGGTGGATTGGCAAACGCTTCCGCACGCCCCCAATAATTGGTATCAGAGCGAAGGTTCGATTCGTTCTGGTCTGATACCCAACAATTGGCATAAGAGTTTTGGAGGTTCTGGCAACCACGTCTACGGAGCAGATGAACACTCGTATGATCACCCTCACAGGAGAAAACTGGACGATTTGGAAGCCAAGGATAGAGGATCTATTCTGGTGCAATGACTTGCATTGTCCGTTGGAGGACGACAACGCAAAGCCAACGGACAAAGCTGCTAAAGAATGGAAACGACTGGATCGAAAGGTCGTTGGATTCATCCGCCAATGGTTGGATGATTCGGTGTTTCATCACGCGTCCATGGAGAGTTCGACAAAACTATTGTGGAAGAAGCTGCATTCGCTGTACGAAAGGAAAACGGCTAGCAACAAGACGTTTCTTATTCGCCAACTCGTCAACTCGAAGTACACGGAGGACGCCCCAGTGGCACATCTGAACGAGGTTCAGGTTATCATCAATCAGTTGTCTGCGATGAAGATGGTGATTGATGATGAGCTTCAGGCCCTACTGCACTTGAGTTCTCTGCTGGAAAGCTGGGAGACGTTGGTGGTGTCGGTGAGCAACTCCGCGCCTGATGGAGTTGTCACGATGGAGGCAGTCAAAAGTAGCTTGTTGAATGAGGAGATCCGGCGCAAGTAAGTGGAATCGTCGCAGGAGTCCGCTCTGGTGACTTCCTACAGAAAGGAAAAATCCAAGTCACAGGCGAGGATATGGGGGAGTTCTCGGGATCTTGCGATTGTGGACTGCAAGGAGGACTGCTATTACTGGGACGATAGGGGTCATATCAAGAGGAACTGCATGAAGCTCAACGCTAAGAAGGCCAAAGGCAAGAATGATCAGGAGGATCTCATAGCATTAGAGATATCATCGTCGCAGCGACCGACGCAGAGGAACCTTGTGTCATGTGTCATGATGGCGACTGGGTCATAGACACGGGGGCATCGTATCACGCCACTCCATATAGAAGGATCTTCATGTCATATCGCGGCGGCAGATTTGGACGTGTGAATATGGATGACAAGGGGATGGCTGCAGTTGTAGGCATCGGTGATATGCACTTGACGACGGAGTTTGATAAGAAACTCGTCCTCAGGGGTATGCGATATGTACCGAGTTTGCGCTACAACTTGGTTTCGGTAGAGAGGCTGGAAGATAATGGCTGTCGCAGTCTGTTTGGGAGCAAAGATTAGATGTTTGCGAAGGGTTTCCAACAACTGGCTTGGGAAGATTTGTGTTGTGGCATGTACAGGCTCAAGTCGCTGAACTGTACAGGCATGCTACATACACCAGATGGAGGCTCGAGGGGTGTTCGACAGGAGGCGGATCATCGAGAGGGGCTTCTAGATGCTTTGAGGGTTACGGAGGATTCGGTTCGTCGAGACAAAGCGACGGATGGTGATGAGTCAAAAATTGAGGGTCAGTCTGTCGGTCCCATGACAGCTGGTCGGTCTTCAGGTGGGAGTTTCTCTACGGATCTAGATTTGGCGACAGGTGGTTTGCCAAATCTTCACGGAGCGACATCGGTTTCAGTAGTTCGAAGCCAGGAAGGAGAACAAGTTTTGCAGCAAACTCAATATGAGGCGGGAGCATCATCATTCACACAGTTCAAAGGAAGATGTGGGTCATCGACGACATGCACAGTACGTGTTGTTCTGCTCGAGGACGCATGTGTATGGGGGAGCTTCAAGTTCGGACACGAAGGTGGACATGTTCAGGAGTTCGAATCTTGTGAGAACCGCACCGTCCACTTGGTTGGGCCAGCCAAGGGTGAAAAAGCTCGTCGAAACGTTAACACTTTCCGGTGGAAGACGAAAGTCAGGGGCAAGCAGCCAAGACTTACGGTGAGGCTGATCGTCAGGGACTTCGGTCTTGGCCGTGTCATTGATATCGACAGGATCCCAGTGGTGCAGGAGGTGCTACGCATAACAGCTAGCGTCGACGTGACGGTCGAGGAGCTGGAGATAAAGGAAGATGCAAAGCAACTCGGAGGATCGGAGATCAGTGGCATGGGGGAGCAGGAATTCTGTCGTGGGACGACATACATGGAGTCCAGTTGAGGATCCATGGGATCAATACCTTCTCATCAGACTGGAGGGAGAGATTGTTGGAGTCCAGTCTGCATTTGGTAACAACATACTTGTTGTATCCAAATCTTATTAAATATTTGATTTGATTAGATTTAGATGTCCATAATTGGTGTTGTGCTATTTTAGATATAATATGATTCTTATTTTAGGAAATCTTATTATGATCTAAAATATGATAATTGATGGACTATTTTAGGTGTAATAGGATTCTTATTTGAGGGCTTTCTAATTAAGAAATCATATTATGACGTAAAATATGATTTTCTCATCCTATATATATGGGATGAGGGTGGAGGCATAAAGAATAAGCACAAAGCACAAAAGTGAATATTCGGGGTACTTGTCCACAAGAAAATCTAAGAGAAAATTCGTACTTTGCTCTTAGGACTTCGTTATCCTAGACAGAAGGAAGAAGAAGATCTAATCGAGGAGTCGTCAACTTCAGTTAGGAAGATTGCTACGGGTTGGTGAGTGATCTCAATTGTAATCTTCTGTTTTTCTTTTTGAGAGCGGTGAGGGGGTTGAACATATTATGGCAAAAGGTTCAACGTGAGTTCTGTCAATCTTGTAATTTTATCTGAGTTATTAAATGTTGGAATTTGTCCAGGTGATGTACGTCACCGTCAAATGCTTGTCTTCATCTTGTGCTTGGTGTCCGTTAGACGGAGGTTAATTTTGGTCAGGTGGGTTGGCAAACGCTTCCGCACGACCCCAACAGTGGATGGGTGTGGTGTGGTGGTGGGGGGGGGGGAGTTGGTGTTGAATGGCCACCCTGCAACACCCCTTATTTTAACAGCTAAAAAATAAATAATGATTGATTGAATAAAACAAGAATACTGTAACTCCCTACCAATTTGTTTTATTAAGAACAAAACAGAAGATTCAAAAAAAAATTGGATCCATATGCTAGGTATAAACAATTAAAGGTTTACTAGTGTCGAAGAGTATATTATTTATCTTATTTTCTGCACATTTAATGCTTTATATATTTTTCATTTTTAGCTAAATTTAGTGATCTCACATGGATTGTATTCTCTATTTATATTGTACGGCCAAAAGCATAATGAGATTGTCCCATTTAGTCATAATGTAGCCTCCAAGGCCAAGGGCCTAATGAGACTCCCATTCTAGTCACAGTGTAGCCTCCACACCTAGCATGATTCTTGTAGAATGGAAAATGGATGATTATTATTGAGGGAGAGATTACATATATATAGGAGAGGCTAGCCTCCTCTCCTATTATTCTAAGCAATGTGGGACTAAAGCCCAATAACTCTAATATAACACTTAACACCCTCCCTCAAGCTGGAGCATAGATGTCAATCATGCCCAGCTTGTTACATAAAAATTGAACCCGAGGACCCAGAAGAGACTTTGCGAAAATATCAGCTATCTGATCGCCGGTCCTCACATGTTGAAACTTTATCACTCTCTTTGTATATTCATCACGAACAAAATGAATGTCAATTTCAATATGCTTCATCCGTTCATGAAATACTGGGTTGGTGGCAATGTGAATAGCAGATTGGTTATCACACCATAGATCCGCCACTTGAGATCCTGCGTCTTCTCCCAGTTCTTGTAGAAGATGCTTCATATATAATATCTCTGACGTGCCATGAGCAATAGCTCGATATTCTGCTTCTGAGCTTGAGCGTGCTATCAAACTTTGTTTCTTGCTTTTCCATGATACTAGATTTCCGCCAATAAATACTGAGTAGCCAGATGTAGACCGTCTATTTGTCAGACTTGCTCCACAGTCAGCATCAGTAAAACACTCAATGCGAGTGTGTCCATTATTTTTCATTCGAATTCCTTTTCCTGGATTCTTTACTAGATAACAAAGAATTCTGAGAACTGCCTGCCAGTGTGGAACTCTAGGAGAAGCCATAAATCTACTTGCAACGCTCACTGCAAAAGAAATGTCTGGACGCGTCATGACTGCTAAGTAGTTGAGTTTTCCAACTACTCGACGATATTGATCTGGATTGGTCATCAGGACCCCTTCGTCTGGAAGTAACTTCGCCCCTGGATCCCTAGGTGAGGTTGCTCCCTTTGCTTGCATCATGCCTGCATCATTTAGTATGTCCAGCACATACTTTCTTTGAGACATTACAATGTCCTGCTTACCGCGTGTGACCTCAATGCCCAAGAAATAGTTCAAGGATCCCATATCCTTAGTTTGAAATTATTTTCCGAGAAACTTCTTGAGGCTTACAATACCGTGGCTGTCATCTCCCGTGATTACAATATCATCAACGTAGACACCAAGAAGTATTCTTCCAGCAGATGTGTGTCGATAGAAGATTGAATGGTCCTTCTTCGATTTACACATTCCAAATTGAGTATGTGTAAATCTACCAAACCATGCACGAGGTGATTGTTTCAGACCATAGAGGGCCTTCCTCAGATGACCCACTTTACCCGCCCTTGCAACGAACCCGGGAGGTTGCATCACATATACTTCTTCAGCAAGATCCCCGTGGAGGAAAGCATTCTTTATATCTAGCTGGAGTAACGGCCAATCATATCGGATGGCCAAGGTCATGAGGACACGAACGGATGTCATTTTGGCCACATGAGAGAATGTCTCGAAGTAATCCTCACCATAGGTTTGAGAGTATCCTTTGGCCACCAGCCGAGCCTTCAGTCGATCAAGAGTGTCATCCGGTTTTACCTTAATCGTGAACACCCATTTGCAGCCGACTGCCTGTTTACCAGTAGGTAAGTCGACCAAGTCCCAGGTATTATTCTCCTGGAGAGCTTTCATCTCCTCGTTCACAGCAGCACGCAACCAGGATGTCGGAGATCCTCCTCAGCGGTCTTGGGGATCTGAATCCCATCAATAGTAGCCACCAGAGACTGAGTGTGACTGGTAAGACCTTTGTAGCTGTCAACATACAAGGGATGATCACGACAGGCACGACGAGAACGTTTTGGAGACGGGACCGCCGGAGCTGCTGGCGGAACTGGTGGAGCTGCTGGTGGAACAGATGGAGGCAACTCATTTGAGCCGGAACTGCTGGTGGAACCAGAGGAGGATGAATCTGTAGACGATGTTGGCAATGGCTGAATCGGTGTATGTGGACCATCTGACTGGGAGACTGGCTCGGTAAGGGAGGGCACCCGTACGGGGGGTTATTGTGTTTGAGGAGGAAATAACAAAAAATTCTCTTCTGGATATACCAGAGGAGCCGGACCCTTTGATTGTGGGAGTGGTGGAAATTCGGTTTCTACAAAGGTAACATCCCGAGTGAAAAAATATCGCTTTAAGACAGGAGAGAAATACCGATACTCTTTCTGATCTTTAGGATACCCAAGAAAAATACATTGTATTGCCTTAGGATCTAATTTAGAAAGGGTTGATCGGGTATCCCGAATATAGCATAAACAGCCAAAGATTCGGAGAGAGAGGAAATGACTCTCATCCAGGAAAAAGTCTAGAAAAAGGAGTGTTACCATTGAAAACGGACGATGGCATGCGGTTAATAAGATAAGCAGTAAGAACCGCATCCGACCAAAATCTCTTGGGAGTACGTTCTTGAAACATAAGAGCACGTGTTGTTTCCAATAAATGACGATTCTTGCGTTCGGCTACACCATTTTGTTGTGGTGTGTACGCATAAGAGGTTTGGTGGATAATGCCGTTGCGGGCCAGATGTTTATCGAGATCACGAGATAAATACCCACGGCCATTGTCACTCCGAAATTTTTTGATAGGAAGACCAAATTGTGTTTTTATTTCAGCATGAAAGTTACACCAAATGTTAAATAATTCAGAGCGATTTTTTATCAAATAAATAAATGTGACACGTGAGTAATCATCGACAAAAGTAACAAAGTACTTAAAGCCCATTACAGATTCAGTCAGACAAGGTCCCCATATATCAGAATGCACCAACTCAAAAGGAGCGGAAGCAATTTTATTTGGACTCACCGGATAAGGAACTCGGTGATGCTTAGCTAAACTACATGGCTCACAATGAAAAGAAGAGGGAATATCTAAATATGGGTATATTTTCTGGAGAGCTTGGGACGATGGATGGCCTAACCGACAATATAACTCGACAGGATCGAGTTTCATGCCGGCACAGGCAACAGAAGAAGTTGCGTCAAACAGGTACAAGCCTCCAGCCACATGCCCCTTACCGATAGTCTTCCCAGTTTTCAGGTCCTGAAAAATACAACCATCAGAAAAAAATATTACCGAACAATGTAGTTCACGAGTAATTTGACTAATAGAAAGTAAACTGAACGGGTTCCCAGGAGTAAGTAGCACAGAGCTGAGGGACAGTCCGGTAGAAAGATTGGCACTTCCACGTCCTCGGACTGTCAGGAAACCTCCATTGGCAGCAGTAATGCCAGAAGTACGACGTACATGTACATAATCATGTATCATACCTGCGTCTCCAGTCATGTGAGAGGATACACCAGAGTCAATTATCCACTGTTTGGATTTCACTATGCACGCTGCTGAGTATCCAGCTGTGGAACCAGACGTGGATGCTTCACCACGATGTTGATCCTGGAAATCAAGGAACTCTGTATATGAGTCCGAAGTCATCTGAATAGATCGTACATCATTATCAGGGACATCAGTGGTGATATTAGCAGCAGGTGATTTAGTGTATTGCCAATAGAAATGGCCAAGCTGACCACAGTTAAAGCATGTGCGCGGTCTTCCTCCATCACGACCGCCATTGCCCCGTCCTCCATCACGACCAGTATTGCGGTCACCACGTCGGCCGCCACGACCACCAGAAAATCCCGTACGTGCGGTCCCGAGAGCAGAACGGTCAGCAGGAGGATCACCCGGAGTGGTTTCAACAACTTTGGCAGCCCTAAGGACACGATAGTGTGCTTCCAACAGGAACGGTACATCAGATCCAGCAATAATCTGAGATCGAGCAGAGCCTGCATCAGGACGGAGTGAGGCAAGATAAGCCATGACATGAAGCTGCTCACGTTGAGCCCGTGCTTCATTAATATCCGACGTAAGAGGTAAAACGCGATCGATCTCATCCGTCATAGCCTTGAAGGCCCGAAAATGATCTTTATGAGATTTGTCTCCTTGATTTGCTCGATATACACCAACGACCGAGTCATAGATACGAGACAAATCGCGTTTACCATCAAATGCCGCCGCCAGTACCTCCCATAAATTCTTCACGGAGTCCGTATTTTGAACCATGTCTTCCACCGATGGTTCCATGGAATTCATAAACTGTGTAAACAGTCTACTGTCATCCATCTCCCATTGCTCAAAGATGGGATCATCTTCTGCTGAGGGTTGTCACTCAGATGTTTGGACAACCGCATTCCTCGAAGTGTTTTCTCGACCTTCTTTCTCCATGTGGAGTAGTCCTCTGGCCCTTCCAACCGTCGATCGACAAGTCGAATGGAAGAAATCGTTGTGCTAGTGCCTGCTAGTGTGTTGATAACACTAGTATCGGTAGCGCTGCTATTTGCCGTAGAGTTTGCCATTTATCAGAGATTCGACTGTCGATTTGTTCTTTCCTCTTGATAAACACAGCAACTCTGTCAATGCGCTAAAAACGGAGCCTAGAACCGACACACACGCATAGAAAGCAGAGAGTGTAGATCACAAGCCAGGACAGAGAGATAACCCAGGGTATCCTCTGTTAAATCCTGGCGTGGAGATCAAGGAAAGAAACAAAGATTCATGCACAACAAACCATATGTGTGCTCTTTGTTAAATTTCCAGCATTGAAGGACAGAGGTTCCAACAAGGCCTCGTTTGGTTGGCGGAATCATCCGGTTGGGAAAGGAAAGTGATTACTTTCCTATGTTTGGACGTCCAAGAAAATGAGGAGGAAAGGAAAGTGATTCCCAATGGAAGAGAAATTAGGGGGAAAGTGATTCCATCCATCCAAAGGAAGGAATCACTTTCCCACATTGAAGTATTCACTTTCCTTTCCAAATTCCTTGGCATTGCCAAACATCGGAAAGGAAAATCAATAGAAATTAAAGTTTCCCAAAGGAAAGGAAATTACAAGGAATTGATTTCCTTTCCCTTCCATTCCGCGAACCAAACGAGGCCCAAGTGTTTTCCCTCTGAGATTCCCAACAACATTGAAGGACAGAGGTTCCAACAAGTGTTTCCCCTCTGAGATTCCCAACAATAATTTTTTTTACTAGGGTTTGGAGGGAGTGGGTAGCGGCTGATGGAAGTAGAGGGTTAGGGTTAGGTATTGTAGGCATGGGGGGAGGGGGTACTGTAGCAGGGGGATCGGTTACTGTAGCAGGGTGGGGGGGGGGGGGGTCGGGTACTGTAGCGCGGGGGGGGGGGGGGGGGGGGGGGAGGGGGCAGGGTTCGGCAGCAGCAGCAGTAGGTTGGGTAGGGTGGGGGGGTGGGAGATTAGGATTTTGTGGAGGAAAGGAGAGTAGTGGGTGACGGCTAGGGTTTTGGCTTTGATACCATGTAGAATGGAAAATGGATGATTATTATTGAGGGAGAGATTACATATATATAGGAGAGGTTAGTCTCCTCTCCTATTATTCTAAGCAATGTGGGACTAAAGCCCAATAACTCTAATATAACACTTAACAGTTCTTGATGCAGCTAGTGAAACATTTCATGTCACACTTGAGCTAGGTATGAATCTGACCCAAACCTTACCATTTGAAACAATTTGGTCAGAACCCAACCCATCTAGAATGGTTTTTGAATGAAAATGATCTCTGAATCTTACCCATTTGAAATAAATTCATCCGGAACCAAACCAGCTTAAAAAGACTTCATTGCATTTAAACGTATTCATCAAAACCAAAAAAATTTCAAAATTAAAATGAATTTGGCCCTAACCCAATTCATCTAACACAAATTAGGCTGAAACCCGATGACGCAGCATATTTGAATTTGAGCCGAACCCACTCAAAATTCAATCAGTTTACAACCCCTTTGAAAGAGTCTAGGAACGTAGGAAGCACGGACACGAATAATGTTGATGTGTTTTGTCGAACACATATCGGACACTCCACAAACACTCCATGGACACTCCAAAATACACTAGGACACACCAAAATAGGTGACATGTCGTGTCGTATCCGTGTCTGTGCAACATAATGGGAACATATTTCTTCACTAAAAATAGAAAGAAAGAGGTGGAGATCAGTTTTTCAACCTCGCTGCCATCTGCTGCCAATTCACAGAAAGTATGCCAGATAGATCCAGGAGGATCTGCCTCATCTGGTAGTGATTGTTGGAATTCTGTAGGATCTCATTCTCAGGTAAGTATCCTATTTTAGCTCTCTCCCCCCTCTGGTTTCTCTCTTTCTTTAATATTCTTTTTATTTTGCCTATAAAAACAAATTTGCTGGTTGTTCCCACTTGTTTGCAATTTCCCGTTACAGTTTGAGTAGTTTTGGTTGGTTTCAGCTGAAATTCAGTTGAAATTGACCAAATGATCCAATTTAGATAGATAGCCCAAAAAACTGACTGATACCTAATTTTTTGGTAATTTTGGGTTTGGGTGTGTGTGCAAACTTGATCCATAATGACTGATACGTATTGCTATCAACTGATTTTCAAACCTTGCGTACAACCTTATATGTCGAGAAAAACTTCTCATCTTTAAGTTTTAACTGTGATATGTGGATAAAACATGAATGAGTTAGTAGTTCTTTCTTCTTGTTGTTCACCTCCATATGGAACTTATACTTTTATCAGTTACCATCATAAGTTTCTCTTAGGCCTCGTTTGGTTCGCGGAATGGAAAGGAAAGGAAATCAATTCCTTGTCATTTCCTTACGTTTGGGAAACTTTAATTCCTATTGATTTTCCTTTCCGATGTTTGGCAATGCCAAGGAATTTGGAAAGGAAAGTGAATACTTCAATGTGGAAAAGTGATTCCTTCCAAGGAAGGAATCACTTTCCCACCTAATTTCCCTTCCATTGGGAATCACTTTCCTTTCCTCCTCAATTCCTTGGGCACCCAAACATAGGAAAGTAATCACTTTCCTTTCCCACCCGGGAGATTCCGCGAACCAAACGAGGCCTTAGAACCTTGCTAGCAGGTAGAATTCTCTGTTTCCAGGAATCCTTAACCTCAACTGACAAAGTTTATTGCCCTTTCAGAGCGATATATAACCACATGGCATGCTATTATCAAGGGTTGAGAAGTTGTACACCATATGACAAATCATATTAAGAGATAAACAGTAGGAAAGATTCACTAATTAACAATGAACTAACATAGGGTTCCACCTAATTAATTTTCGCACATGATCATATGGTCAAGAAACCTTATTGATAGCAGAATAGTAGAAAAAGAGAGAAAAACTCAAAGAACTTCACTTAGGTATCCAATCTTCAACAGTAAAGAAATGGAAACTTTCACTTCAGGTCAACACACATACTAATGGAGATACTCAGATCATCTGATTTTGTTTCAGAGGCACTTACAACAAACTATAATCTATAAGACGTGGTTGAGATACCTTGTCAACAATGAGAATTAACAGCCTCACACCAATGGGCCGCATGCCTTCAAATTGGCCTGTGCTTATCTGAATTAATAAAGAAACAGATATTAACTATTTAATCAGAATTATTTACAAATTATTTAACGACCACATCTTAACAATTGAGAGACCATTCTGAGGGCCAGACCTGATAAGACAGAGATATTAGTTCCTGTAAGTTCAACACCAGCCAATCACCAGAAGAAGTTAGCCCTTTTGTTGCTCGTTTCCTTGCCAAAGAGAGGTCAGAATGTGCTGGGTCTGTTCCAACAGCTGTTGGTAGGTAGCTCAAGCACCTAGAAATTATGTAGATTCATTATACTACAATGTCTTCACAGTGTAATAGGAATTAACCAACTAAAATAAGTTATAAGCTACACAAGGATTTGACACGTGTTCTAAATGGCGGTTGAGGCGGCCGCCTAGATGGCGCCTAGGTGGTAGACGGTCTCTCTCCGCACTGCTTTTGCGGTACATAGTGGAGTAGGCAGCCAACGGAGGTTTGGCGGCGTAGACGAAGGTAAGGCGGTGTAGGCGGGGGCCGAGGCAAAGCAATACCTAACAAGATGTTTTGGCCAAAAGGTTTTGCAAGCATTATGGACCTATGGTTCACTTTTACAAAACTAAAACTTCATAAATCTTCGTTCTACAACTTAGTTATGAATGGAACACCCTTAAAATATGCCATGTTATTAAAAAAGTCGTAAAATAGTAAAAAAAAAAAAAAAAAGTCCAAAATGTATCAATTGCCTAGGCGGCGCCTAGGCGGTAGGCAAACTCTCTCCGTCGCGCACCCGCCTACTGTCGTTTAGAACCTTGAAACATTGCATGTTATGTTGTATGATTATAAAATAAAACCAGAAAAGCCAATGAATGTTTAAGGTTAAAAGTAAAAATGACTGAATCCTAAGAAGATTGGTACGATTTTTTTTTAAAAAGAAGATCTGGCAGCCAGCCTTTTTTAAAATTAACAGATCCTATTTTAGTGCAATAAGGTTAAGCATCACATAAACGGAACACTTACTCTGCAGCAAAAACCCTGGTCCGATATCTGAGATGCTTCTCCCTTATAGAATTAATACCAAACCCAGAACCAGAAGCATGCTTTTGTTTCCCATTATGACTAGCAATCATGTCTTCATCATCATCCCCATAGTATACCGTCTCATCACCTTCATAACTAGCATTTGTATTTTCTGAACTTCCTTGTTTCATAGAACCATTTCTTCTAGTTGATGTCGAAAGAATCTGGACAGGTAGCATTTTTATGATTAACACCAAACATTAAAGCGAAAGTTACTCATATATAAAATGCAAAAAAAATCATTATTCTAATAATAATAAGGGGTTGGCTCTGTCCGTTTCCTGTATCTGTACTCAGCAACAAGGAAACCACCTTTCTACCTATTTGGAAATGTCTGTATCCTTTATCCGTGCCCGTATTCGTGCAACATAGGTTCTCGATTGCTAGTATCTTAAGGGGCGTTTGGATGAATGTTTTGTATTCCTAGGAATCAAGTTTCCATTCCTTTTCTTACATTGGAAAGGAATTCAATATTCTTATACCCATGTTTAGTTAGATAGGGATTATGTAGCCCAAAAAATATCAAATTTTCCATTCCCATGTATGGTTCAGACAAGAATATAAATCTTAATTTGTTTATACTCTTTCATTAAATTCATTATGTTATCATTGCCTAAATTTAGTTGGTGTCATTGAGGGTATTACCGTCCAAAAAATTGTAATTAATGCACCAAACCAACATTTCCATGAAAGCAAAAATATTCCCAAGGGAGGGCTTAGGTTTTACTTTCCTACATATGTGGGAATCTAAAGCCCCCCCGTATTCCCTTCCAATTCCCAATCCCACACTTACCAAACATGGATAAGGAATCCAAAACCCATTCCCAGACCTCTAAAACTTGAACCAAACAATCCCTTAAGGTAGACGAATGTATCTTCGTCTCCGGTTCCTACACTCAAGTCGGCCACCAATCTTCTGATCATTCCAAGACAATAAGAGACCATTTATTTCGCAAGATTTCTGGATCACTCCAGTGTTATAACGCCCTGTAATGATGCCCAATAATGACTGCAATGTATCATAATGGAACCAGCAGTGATGCAGTAAAGTTCTAATAAATTATATTTTTCAACACACAAGTGCTAATAAATTATATTTTTCATAATGTCTGCAATGTATCATAATGATGCCCAATAATGTCTGCAATGTATCATAATGAAACCAGCAGTGATGCAGTAAAGTTCTAATAAATTATATCTTTCAACACACCAGTATTGTAACACCCCGTATTCCCTCCCAATTCCCAATCCCACACTTACCAAACATGGATAAGGAATCCAAAATCCATTCCCAAACCTCTATAACTTGAACCAAACAATCACTTACGGTAGACGAATGTATCTTCGTCTCCGGTTCCTACACTCAAGTCAGCCACCAATCTTCTGATCATTCCAAGACAATAAGAGACCATTTATTTCGCAAGTTTTCTGGATCACTCCAGTGTTGTAACGCCCCGTAATGATGCCCAATAATGTCTGCAATGTTATCATAATGAAACCAGCAGTGATGCAGTAAAGTTCTAATAAATTATATTTTTCAACACACAAGTGCTATCTTCTATGCTTCGTAATGGTGCCTGAACCTCACTACAACAATTACATTGGTGATTAACGACTTGATCACAATGCACCACAGCTCAACCTCGACCGTACCATACTGTCATGACCACACAATAAATGTTGTCGTGGAGCATTACATTCATGCCATGGTTAAACTCTAGTTATAATCCCTCTCTAACCAAAATTCTTGCATCTGCCACAGCTTCCAGCATCTCCAGCAACAAAATCGGACATATTTGATGGCACATCTAGTATCTCTAGAGACTTTACTTGATTTCTCTAAAAGTAATGTTTTCTTTCTAGTGTTTTAATATTTATATAAAAAACTATGGATTTATCAGCCTCTATGTTTCACTTTGGGTCATTTCTTGGAGATCCCTTTTACCCTCTCTTTTTCAGATTTTAACTTGCTTAGAAATTGGAATGTATAAGGAAAGATAGGTGTGGCAGGTGTTATACTAAATATTAATGGTTATTTATCGATCAAGTATTTGGCTGGTTAAGCATACGTCCCAAGTTATCGTATTCGGTATTCTTACTACATGTCATCTTATCAATCATTTTCTTTCTCTTGTTCTCAACTAGACGTCTAGACAACAGATTCTTTATCCATTTATGTTCCATTTTTGTTGTCGCCTAAGGTTTGTGGGAGTATAATGTTTTGCGCATAAACTTAGGCCAAGTGGTGACAAGTGACAAGTTTGATCCATAGTTAAATGTGTTTTCTTGAGATATTTGCCTGCACTCCTACAAATAAACATTTTGTGTCAGCTGATGACACCTTTGCTTTTCTTCTATTCTTCCTACCATCTATTGAGTCAAGATAAGATATTTTCATACTAATAGTAAATTTAAATCCCAGTGACCAATCTACTTCTAGTCTAACTTCACATTCACCAACATTACAGGTTTATCATTTGAGACTAACAGATTATGTTGCTTCTCAATCAATTCCTGCTAATGTAGATTCCAACCAAGCGAGTACCACAAGTAAATCACATGATCAACCAACTGTTCTTCACAAAGGTAAATACAGCTGCATTTCTCATCCTATGTCAACCATTGTTTAAAAATACAATAATTTGTCTCCCAGATTGTAATAGTTTGTTTACAGACTGTTGATTGTATCCATTCCTAATTTAGAGAGGAGATGGCACATAACAAAATTGAGTGAAAGAGAAGAATTCATGTAGTTGACCATTTTTGTAAGAAAAGGCTTAGTTGTTTATAACTGTAATGACAATGTGACATGAAAATCACGATGAACTAATTAGCATGAACTATTAGGCATCTACAGGTAGGTCTTACCTTCCTATTTTAATGAAGTATTATACTATCACTTAGTATACTGAGCATGAGTTCATAAAGTATCTAACTGGAATTGACTCTTGAATTAATAAATGTAGAAGTTCAATTGAATACTTAATGAGAAAGACATATACCTATTGAAATTGACATAAAATATTACTATACTTAAATGCACGTGAAGTCACATCTTATTAATTAGTTCAAGCCCTAATACATTGGCTAGTCTTGAAATAAATGGTTTAAAAGGTACCTATGAATAGTTTAGGAATTAAGCATGACATACTGGATTCTGTCACTTTCAATGAACAATAAGGAGGTTGTAACATACACATAAGTAATATGCATATTATATAACTAGGCATATATACACAACATACCACTAGATAAAAAAATGTTGCATACACATTTATGAAGACCATGGAGGTAGTTTTTGTTAAGTAAGCTCAAAAGTGAGATTTAACTACTTAATTACAGAACATTACTTAAAATGCAGGCTTACTCTCAAATATAGACCATATTTAACATGTTAAGCACATATGGCTCGAATGAGGTTTAAGTTCAAATGATAACATAAGAACTAAAATTGCTAAAATAGAATAGAACTACCATATTGTGGAGTAGAGCCAACCAGCGCGATGGGCGTGAAGGACATGACGTATGAAGCAATCGAGTAATCGTTGTGCGGACTAAACCCCCAATCCTGGCAAGCAGCAATTAACATGAGTAATAGCAAATGCATATACACTGCTACTTGTGGTCCTTTTCGATTTTTGATTGGCAAATAATTATATTCTAGCAAATAGTATATGACATGGAGAAATTTTTCCATCAGTTCACTAGTTATTGTACAATAATGACTTGAATCACCTGATGTATGTCAAATCCAAACCTGACTCAAAACCATGAAAGTCAAGCCATATTCATGACAAAACCAGAATACTAAGGGCTGAAGCCCAAATAACCGCAGGCTGCAGGGACTGTTCCATGAATAATTAACAAGGAACTTCCTTCTAGCCTCTCCTTACATTAAGATGAGACCTAGTCTCCTTTACTTTCAATAGAGATCCCACTGCAGCCCTTCGTCCATTTCATTGTCTCATGACACACCACCAAGTCTTTCCTTTTTGCCCTATTCTGTCGCTTCTTATTTCTTCTTTTCCTTTTATTTTTCCTCAGATCAGGAATCGAACCTCCATGACTGACAGCAGAAGCTTTCAGTCAAGGAAAATAGGCTTATATGCAACTAAATACCTGAAATATCACGTTTTTGCAACTAAAACCCTGGAAATTTTTATTACAATTAAATAACCTGAACTATTAGGGTTCTTAAGGTGTTAAATCTGACTGTAGAAAGACAAAAATATCCCTTCACAAATTCAAAAAAGCAAAAAATAAATAAATCCTAACACTAGTCCCCGCAACGCTATATGGTCACCATGTTTAAGTTTAGCTTCTATTTTTTTCTTTTCTTTTTTTACATAAATGAAGTAATTACCACTGTTAGGGGCAAAATGGTCTCAAAAAGAAGATTAACAGCAAATATGACAATTAAACTAACGAGAGGTAGCAAGTTGCTAACGGTCCAAGGTATATAGTAGCTAATGAAAGAAGTTCATGGTATTTGTTGCAAAAAAGTGATACTTAAAGAGTATTTAGTAGCAAATAAGCCAGGAAAATATAAAAGAGTTTTACAATGTCTAGAAATAATGTATCATACAGACAAATGCAATTCCCTATAGCAACCTCTTACCTTTTCGTCTAAACTCTTTATAGTCTAGGACTAGAGAAACTTGAAGGGTTCTTCTTGGTTGCATGAGATTAAATTGCAATCCAAAAGATATATCTACCTACCTGCCAACTGAATCACATAAGTTTATTGCATGCCCCCTCCTATGCTCAGAGTTATCTTGGGTATGAATTTGGCACAAACATAGAGGGTTGATGTCAGGTCGACAGTCGGTCATAGAACTTTGTGAAATCTTGTATGGAGCTTTCTTATGCTGCAATAGTCGAACACATTATGATGGAAGAAGACGTAGATGATGATTACAATGCCTAGAAAGCCAAATAACATTAAAGGAATCAAGCCTAATGATCAAGCAAGCAAGCAGATCATGATCATGATCATGGAACAAACAAGAAATCCTCTAGGACTCCAAACTACATGAAGAGGGAAAAAAAAGAGATGTGGAAAGAAATGGCAATCATGTATCTTGTATGCACAATAGAAGTCAGAGCAATGTGGAGAGGCATCGCCATATAATAAAGAAAATTAAAGACATAGTCCAAGAGAATAAAAAATTAATTAGGGGTTCTTCTATCTTATCTACTGCCTTGCTCCTCGGTTCCCAAAAGCAGCTCGATGTAATAGCTTGCTTCTTGGGTGGTTCGCACCCCGACCCGGGGTGGGGTGGGGTGGGGTGGTGCGGCGCGGCTGAGCCAGAATTTTTTTGGTGTTACATAATTCCTAGTGGTTTAAAACACAGTAACAGGATATGGTACCCAAAAGAAAAGGAAAAAAAAATCAAATCAAATCAAATTTCGGTCCTATCCTTGTAGTGAGTGATAGACTAATAGTCTCAACATTCATCTGGAATTGACATTGTATTTGTACCAGAAAAGGACACATTAATAGATTATCCAGAAAACCATTCTTCAGTTAATAGGTTTTATTTGAATACCATCAAAGCTTCCTTTTAATCTTTCCTAAATTCCAATCATTCTGACCTAAGGACAAACTAAAATTTTATTTTTAAAAATGAAGCGATGATGGTGTTCTGCCATTTAAGTGCAAATCAATGAAAATAGTTGGATATTATCAAGGTTTTGATATCGGATGTTGGGGGCACGTCGGAGACATTTTACAATGCGGATATCAATAAATACATTGTATATTACATATTATATATATTGAGTTTTCTATCTAATTCTAATTTCTAAATATACTAAATGATCTAGATATCCTAAAACTAACTAATGGGATAACATCTAAAGACTGATTCAAATTTCTGATATTTGTAGACACAAAAAGCTTGTATCAAGTGAAAAACTAACATTTTGAAATTTATCTAAATAAGAAAAAAAAAAAACTTTAATATTAGAATCTTGAATACAAGTACAAATCTAAAAACTACTAATTCGTGTATACCTTCACATTCTTGGTCATGTTACCAGACAAGCACTGCTTGGGATCAGAAGGTATAGGACGAAAATCGAGTTACAGGAAGGGGAATAGGAATGGGAGAAAGTCAGCTACGAACGAATGGGCTTTCAAGTATGAAAGTAGAGGGACCTGAAGAAAGGGTGAAGCAACTCTTGGCCAAAATAGAAATAATGACTCTTGGCCAAAATAGAAATAATGGCTACCTTTTACATATATTGATATCCATGGAAATCCCATCAACGGATCCAGTAGATCAAGCAGTAAACAAAAGCAACTCTTTGCCAAGATAGATGAGCAAACCACCTTGCATGTGAAGGCGAACGAAGAGGTGATAACCTAGTGAATGGGCAGGTGAAACTATCTCCATTATATAAACTGCCGGGAACAATAGACTGAAGTGAAGGAAGTTAGATCATAAAAGCTCATTACCCGGCCGGGAAATTTTGATGTTTCTCCTTGGTGGCATCGTTTTCTTACAATAACAACAACAAAGCCTTTACCCCAAATTTCTGGGATGGCATCGATTTCTTGAATTATATAAATGTATAACCGTCATCCTCATCAACATTCTAGAGTTCCGGTGAAGTTGCAGGGACTTTTATATGTATAAGAGCAACCAAGTTCAATCTCTCTGGTATGCATTTAAGTGAATCTTACAAATTTTTTTTTTTACCAATACAGGAAACCAGCTCTCAACCCATAAAAATGGGTCTTTGACCTACGGGAGCAAAATTGAGAATAATAAAAATATATAACCCTCATCTTTCACAAATACTCTAGAGTTTTGTTGTAGTGGAGGGGACTTAAAGGCTTTACCTACATGATAAAAAAGGTCGGTTTACCTCCACGGATATTGGCCTTATAAAATTTATGGCAAAACCCTATCTTGCTCATAGCTACATTGACTAGGGATATGGAACCACATAGAGGATTGATGTCAAGTTGACAATCGCTCATAGAACTTTGTTGGTTCTTTTAGGGAGCTGTAATGCTCCATAGCAGAGCCCATTCTAATGGGAAAAAGCTTCGAGGATAGGAGGAGAATTATGATAAATTTCACAGCTTTAAGAGAATTGTGGTTTTTGTGAAGGATTTTCACATGAGACAAGATATTCTCCTTTCAAGAATTCAAGAGATGATGAACTCAAGGAACCCAAGCCCAATCTATGATCACAATGTTCAGATTGCATCGACTCTATTCCTTCTAAGATGGATTGCCAATGAATGATTCCTAAGTGAGTAAATGACACAATGTGTGTTCTATAACAGACTGTTCTACTGCATGATATATGTTTCCTGGAAAAAGTTAGAAAGGGAGGATCTGGAGAAGGTGATAAGGTCAAGTGCAGCTGAGTTTAGATACAAAGTAATCATGTCAACGGAACTAGTGTACCTGTTGATAGAGGGAGGAGGTATTGTCTTTTTTGAGTAGTTCTAGTAAAATGTGACAAAACAAAGAGACCGCAACAAAACAAGGATGGAGGAGTTAACATGACAGAAGGAAATCTTAAAACTTCAATTGACAGGTCCACAAGATCTCTATAGTAATTCTGGATGTGATTAAAATCTTTTGTCTATTAGGACCTGTTTCATGATAGAAGAAAACAAATCCTGCTTTCTCTTGAAGATCAAGAAGTGAGTTATTTATACCAAGCATTCTTCTTATGGCTAGATCAAATCTCCTGGTCCTTGCGGAAAGGAAAAAAAAAGAATTTCATGTTCTTCCTTTCGGGAATTTCTTCTTCGTCATTTCACTCCTGAATAGCAGGTATTGTTTCTAATGACATTCGAACATTCGAATAACGTCAAATAACAATGATAACAATGATGTACAACTTTCCAACAATTACTTGCAGTTTTCAGCCAGTGGGCATCGTTTATGACCTCATGTAGAAAATGAAGAAGTTCACTCACACTCTGCCACATACGTGTATTATACTTTTCTAGACAGTAAACCTTAGCAGCATCAAATAATCAATACAACAAATGTAGCACACAAAGAGGGGACATACTCAGAATCTGTTTCTTCGTTAAGCATGCTGAATAGGTTTTCTTCAATGCTCTCATGAATCAAGGAAACCTGGAAAGATAGATTTGATTCCAATCTGAGTTAAGCAGTAAATAAATGGCGCACTTAATCATGTGAATAAAATGTCTTGTAGAAAATGTAGGAACAAACACTTTAATTGTTTTAAGAGAATATGATTCAGATGTACATATTGCTTCAGGGGAACAAGGAGGATGAGTTTAAATCCCTTTCCTCTACAGCTTAATATGTTGAAGATGAATGCAATTCCCTATAGCAAATTGTATCCTCGTACCTCTTTATCTAGACTCTTTGTAGTCTAAGGGAACTTGGAGGATGCTCTTTGGTTGGATGAGCTTAATACATAGCCAAAAGGTACGTCTACTACCCGCCAATTGGCCATCTAGGTTTTATGGCAAAACCTCTCTTGCTCATAGCAAACTTGGCTAGGAGTTTCGCACCAACATTGAGGGTTGATGTTACGTCAACAGCTGAACATAAAAACTTTGTCAATCCTTTTATGGAGATTTCTTATGCTCCGTGGTCCCATTCTGATGGGGTAAGGATTGGAGGAGGAGGATGTGCATACTGGTCTAGCTTCGTATTTTGGAAATGTTCTTAGAAGGGGCAAAGCGATAGGTTAGGATGGGATATAATGCCAATTAATGGTGGAGCAATCTGGACTTGTAGAAGGATATGTAGCAAGCCACCAGGGCTGTTAGTAGGATAATAACAGAGTAGGATTCACCTACAGCATACTTGAGTACTTGAGTTTCAACAGGAATTTGGGAGTAATCAGGTGTGCACAAACAAGCTTCAAGCCATTAGGCATTAGACTGATATGGGAATGTTAGTTTCATATCATCAAGGGAAGCCATTAAAGGAAAGTATCGTACCACGGAAGGGCAGAAACCCATTTGACATAATTGTTACTGCAGCAGGATAAGCTGCTGCTTATACAAGCCATCACAAGCTGGGGCAACCAAGGAAAGATTGACAGGGATAAGTTTCACGTTGATCAAGCCCTCCTACTGAAAGCTAAGACTGGGAAAGCAGAGACCACTTACTTTGTATATGTGTTTACAGTCATATATGTGTTTACAGTCATATATGTGGAAACATTGAAGTGCTGCATTGATGCTGATGGCACGCATCGATCAGAGAAACAGAGGGCATCAGTGAGAAGCACAAACCTGACCAGATTATCCAGTTTGCTAGATGTTTGACTGCTACTGCCAGCTTGTTGGACATAAGATAAATAGGACGACATTCAAAGGCAATGAACTCACAAGATCCAATTTTTTGTAGAATAGATGATAATATGGGAATTTTTTGTGCAAAGGAGTAACTGGCATACTGAGGATGATACATAGAAGAGATGGATCCCATCAACTAGAACAATCCTTATGCTGCCAGAACAGTCTCCATTGTAAATGACTGTTTAATAAAATAAAAGAAAAAAAGGAGAAACGAGAGGTGGAGTTATTCACAAGTTGTTCTGTAAGAAAAACCTAGGAGATTTAACAAAGGTTATCCATATAAACAGCTTGTTCTAACAGAGCATGTTCTTATTAAACCTAGCAGATTTTAATACTTATTAAACAAACAACTTAGCATAAGTTGGAAACTATTACTATTGTCGTAAAATTAAAGTGTTTGAAGTTAGTGATTCTTAAAGAAAATGGAAACCATTAAAAACAATAGGACATGATGGTGAATGATAAAAAAGATTCTATAGTGTTGTTAATGATCCTGTTAATTGTTCAACACGATAACAAAAACACATTCAAATAGATGGACAATTCATTCATGAAAATATGGATTCAGAGGATGTGCTCAGTATATATTATGTCTGATCACCAGAAGACGAATGCATTAACAAAGGCAACCACAAGAAAAGGCTTCAGGTTCTACTGGGAAAGCTCGGTATAGAAAATATTTATCTTCCGTTGAGGAAGAGTGTAGAGAAGTGAGAAAGTAGCAGGTCCATATCATACCAGCAACAGCACAAAGGTTTTAGAAAGTTGCATCAGAATCAAAACCACGTATAAAATGAAGTTGTGATAATAAAAGGACAACTGAGGCAATAAATCACTGTATTCCATCATTATAGTCTTACATCAATGCTCAGCATTAAGTCCTTATCTCATTAAACTAGTTATGAATTCAATCATTACAGTCTTACATCAATGCTCAGCATTAAGTCCTTATCTCATGAAACTAATTATGGATGAATCTGATAAGCACATCCAATATAAGATTTTGTGGTGTATATTGTCTGCTGATATCATTTTAGTTGCTAAGACTAGAAAACAATTAACATCTACGGTAGAAATGTGGCTATGAACCTAAATATTTTAGTATTAACAGACCAAAAAATGAGTAAATATGTCAATTTAGGAAGAAAAAAAATAAATCAACTGGAGAACAGGCCAAATTGGTCAGAACATATCTATGAGGGATACCAAAGAATTTAAGGATATTCTCACCGGATCTTTCTCGATTAAATGTCGCAGAGTAGATACAGCAAGATACCGAAGACTTGGCTGTTTAACAGACAATGCTAGCTTGCTTAGAAAGGAAAACGAAAATCAGCATACCTAGTGAAAGCATCAATGTGATCATATTAGGAGCACCTGTTTTGAGGATAGGGTTGGAAGAAGGCTTTGAATATGAGCATGCACAGAAACAGCTTGTGGAGCAAAAAGTACAAGTTGCTGTGTAAACCTAACTGACCTACAAGATCCAGTTATGTTTAGCTGATATCAGCAAGAACATAATAGTCCGAAGAAGAAAAAAAAAACTGAACTAAGAAAAAAAAACCATTATAGTAAGCAAAGTTTACTTGAAGTATTGTCCAATTAAGGCTTATTTGCACTTAATTACCCTCAGCTTTGCCGTATGTTCACTTTGCTACCATGACCTTGTTTGTTCTCATTCATACCTTAAACTTCGCTTATCACTTAAATACCATGAGCTCCATTACTCAACAAAGATAAAAGTAAAACGATGTATATACCCATCACTTAAGTGCCATGAATACATGAAAAAGAAGGTGGTGGTGAAGGTCGGAGAGGGCCTGATCAGTGCCACATGGAAGGGAGCCATCAGTGGCAGGGTCAACAAAGAGAGAGGAGAAAGAAAATTGTGGTAGCGGGTTAGGGTTTTAGGGATGAGCAAGGGGGGAGAAGATGGTGGTGGTGGAATACCGTTTGGGGATGGAGGAGGAAGAAGATGGTTGCGGTGTGTTAGGGTTTGGGGATGTATCTTGATATCTAAGGGTTGTGTCGTTCTCAATTTGTTATTTCTGACAGTAGGTATAGCAAAGTGATAATAACTAAGAGGTTCAATGTAGTCATGTGAACAAAAAAAGAGTCATGGTTGCAAAGTGAACATATGACAAAGTTGAAGCTATTTTAATCCAGTCCAATAAATAAGTAAAGTGTAAGAAACATACTCAAGTAAGGTTGACATTTCTTGGCAAGAGCTTATTTCTGCAATAACAAACTGAAGTTTTTTTTTGGGTCAGCAATATGTGATACAATTTGTAAAATTCAATATTATAGTAGCATAGTTCAATTCCAGTTGCGTTTGTTAAATTGGGAAGGAAAATAGAACAAAATACAACAAGATCTAAACAAATTGAATGGCTTTTATAGAGTGCCAGTAGTACGTATACAGACCTTGCAGCGAGAGAAAAAGGTACTCCCAGGAGCAAGCTCAGGGCCAAGGACAGCAACTATAGCATTTATAAGCCGCCCTATCTCCTGACGAAGATCAATCAATCCATTCTCCTCTGACAAAAGAATTTCCATAGCAAGAAAGAGTGTCCCCTATATATGAAAAGTAAATGAATTATTAAATGCTTCTGGTCATTGGTCACACATTAATACATAGTTTATGTTACGATATATACTAAGAAAATACAAATGAAAAAAGTACATATACGGGTTAAAATATGTAAGTAAGCTGTAACAGTAATCATGAACTACAGCCTGTGATCTGAGGAAGCAGGTATCTATATTGGTCAAAGGTTCTCAACCATATTTTTGTGTGTATCAAAATTCAGACAGTGAATCAAGTTATCTATGGTTGACATATAATGCATTCAAATAATTTATCGTACTATATAGAGAGAAACAAGAAAGTTTGTCTGAGTGATGATCATCTGTTAGTACTGATTAATAATGAACATATGCATTCAGGAAAACAAAAGAAAAGAAAAAGTACTAGCTAAAGGTGAATCCAAACGTGTTGTATCACAGGCCTGCTTAATCTTCTTGGGTCAACGGCTTTACTAAATTGGAGTAACGCCAAGCAGCACTACACTAGGGATACATCTGACATCTGTCATGCATGTAACATTTGCGGACAGCTCGACCATTCATGACAATCAAGAGTCACGTACATAGGATGTGATAATCTCAATCCTATCAGGTTAGGATTAGATGCTGCCAACACCTGCCACTCGCTTATGTTTGAAGAAAAGACATGCGCATCATCTCAATGACACTAAGCTTTGATTAATTGTTAAATGGTGATGTTTGAGTTTTGGGCTAATGGGCCTTTGTGTAAATATGCATGCCACAATATATAGGAAGAGCGGACGGAGGGAAACACCTTAATATCCAAACTTTTTCAAAGAGACCTCTACATTCATATTGTACCTGACTTCTACGCGACAATCTAAGAGACCTGTTTGATGTCCATGATCTCACCAACATCATTTTGGATTCATCCTCAACATTCATATTATTGGCAGAACCATGATCTTGTTCTTGCTAAGTCGACCGCCGAGGATCCCACTAACAATCCATTTTCGAGTCCGACATTTGTAGTATTGCTGGCCATGGGAACCAGTTGATGCTATTGATACCTTTGGTATCATAACCCTCTTCGATTTCATTGTACCTATGCCTTCCTTCTTGTGATACATCCCAGACTTGTTGATCTTACTCTTGACACTGCCTATCGAGTGTCAAGGAGATATATGATTGGCGGGTTGTTATTATTTGAGATCCAGATTGTTGAATTAGAGTATGGCACTAAGCCTGTGGACACCAAGCCTGTTGTTATACTGGAATATATTTTGATAGAGATTTATAAGTTCACGTTGAATGATGATTATTACTTCATAATGGAAGCGGAAAGTTGAAATAAACTTGATTGGCCAGAGATGAGTAATGCAAGGGTATATATGGAAGATAGAAGAGGGAAAAATGGTAGCTTCATTCTCATTAGCAAAGGTCGAGGTCCAATTACTTCCTTTCTGCAAGTTCAGAATTTGTTTCAAAAAAAAGAAAAGAATAACGCTTGTTAACGGCACAGGTAGCAAGTTGAAAAAAAGTTGTTGTTTAGAGTAGTAACTTGTTGATTAACCCAGATATTACCTTACATTACATGATTTAAATTTCAGCAGTAACATATTAGAGAATACAAATGGCTGATTAATAAACACAAGGTCTAAATAGAAAATCCAAAATACAGGCATGTTTGAGTACGAACTCATAACGAAGAAAAAGAAGAGGCACGTTTGAGTAACTCATAACGAAGACGACGAAGAAGAGCTTGTCACCTTAACAAAATTTATTTAGGCTTAATTGCACTTTGCTACCCTCAACTATTACCATTTTTCAACTTTGTACCCTAAACTATTTTTTGTAACAATTTGGTACCCAGATGTTATTTTGGACTAAAATGCCCCTACCCCTACCCCTACCCCTAACCCTCCCCCCCTGCACGCTCCGGCCGCCCCCCCTGCTCACTCCGGCCGCCCCCCCCCCCCCCTGCTAGCTCCGCCCCCCCCCCGCCCCCCACCCCCCCCCCCCCTGCTCGCTCCGGCCGCCCGCCCGCCCCCGCCTCTCCCCTAGGCTGCGGCAGCACGTGAGGAGGGGGGCTGGGGAGGGAGGGCGGGGCGGGAGGCGGGGCAGGGGGTGGCCGAAGCTAGCAGGGGGGGGGGGGTGGGGGGCGGTGGGGGCGGAGCTAGCGGGGGGGGGGGGGGGGGTGGGGCGGCCAGAGCTAGCAGGGGGGGGGGTGGCCGGAGTGGGGAAGGGGGTGGAGGGAAGGAAGAGGGAAGGGCATTTTCGGAATTTTTGAAAAATTAGGTATCAAGTTGAAAAAAAATAATAGTTGAGGTACCAATTTGTTACGAAAAAAAGTTTATGGTATCAAGTTGAAAAGGCGGAATAGTTGAGGGTAGCAAAGTGCAATTAAGCCATTTATTTATCATGAACATCATATAAGAAAAAATCTACATAATAGTAAGCATAGACCATCAAACCTACATACCTGAACTTGGGACACATATGATAGATCAGCAGCTTCAATAGTCAAAAGAAGAGCATGCAAAGCCCACAATTGCAGACTAGCATTCGAACTCTTGGCAAGCAAGGAAATTGAGCTTACAGTTGTAGGCACCAAGGTCGATAAAGCCATCCCTCCTGCACTGCATGATAAATAGAAAAAAAAAGATACTTAAACTTCCACACCTAATATCAAGGATTAAATTCAAACTTTTCAATGGCCTGAATAGAATCAACAACAGCTGCCAATAATGATAATTATCTGATTTCACTAACTGATTCTAGAGTAAAGATAGCACAGTAGGCCATATAATCTGAATGTTTCTGTCGATAACAAAAGCTCAACAGGTACATTCTGAGATTCCGAGTACATTGAGAGGTTTTACAATAGTGTAATCCATGCACACAATACAATATACTTTCTTTTCTTTTCTTTTCAATTCTGTTTTGCTTCATGTTCATTATGCAATTGACATCAGTACAATGTAAATTTTGAGGAATGGAGACAATATAAGAACAAAATGTAAATTATGCAATTGCCAATTCTGACATGCAGCTGACATCATGTTTTGGTTTTGATTGAAACTCAGACTTCACTAATATTTTATGTATAACACCTCCTACAATGTAATGTAGGCAGTTCGTGTAAACATGGATGAGGTACAACAACTATTTACAGCTAGCCAATCCAACTTGTCAGCAGCAACCTGTTCATGACAGCCGTCATTGGAATAAGAAATTTTATGTTGACGGTCTTGTTCGGATTGATGACTATCAAACAATTGAATAATGTTGGTGTATGTGATACGTTATTTTGATGCAATGTTACAATATTATACGAACAACTGATGGAAATTTGGCTGAGTTAATGATACGCCAAATTGCATAAGTTGTTTCAAGTCATTTTGTAAATGTTCCAAATAAAAGTTGTCAGAAATTGTCAAAAAAAAAGCAACCAAAAATCAATTCTTAGAACTATTCTAGAATAGATTGTAATTATATGTGTTGTGATGGACTATTTTCAAAATGAGCATCTTAAATGAATGTTGCTTTGGATTGAAATTGAAAGCGAATTATATATATAGCCAATCACCTCTAGCTCAAGTGGCTGAGGTGGGCAACATCCTCCCCAGAGGTTGTGTGTTCGAACCAGGGGAGAACCAATTTAATTCCGCTAGAAATTAAATGTGGGCCAGTGCGTGGGCCATGTAGAAATAAAATAAGAAAGGTGTGGTTAATTCCTCTTCTTTGGAATCAATGTCAGAAATGTGTGATTAAGCTCCTTCAACAACTTTTTTTCAGTGAAGAACTCCTGCACCGCCTCCAGGACTGGGTGCTTAAGCAATCCCCAGTGCCGTTTATAGAACCCGCTAGAGAAGCCATCAGGCCCGGGGGCCTTGGTGGGATCCGCCTTCATCACAATAGCCTCCACCTCCTCCGTACACACTGGAGCCAGCAACAGGCTGTTCCCATATGGTGTCACCAGCCTCTTGGTGACGATCTGGAAACGTGGTGGAATAGTCTGACTGATGATATAGCTCTGAGTAGTACCTAACTGCCTCCTCCTGAATCTCCACCGGATCACCAACAAGCCTGCCCTCGCCATTAAGGAGCCTGGGGAAGCTGTTCTTGTGCTGTCTGGTACGGATCACATCATAGAAGAACCTGCTGCATCGGTCCCCATCCTTAAGCCAGGAACACTTGGCCCGTTGGGCCAAGCTAATCTCCTGCTGAAGCCTCAGGATGTTGACCTCTGCAATCAGGTCCATCTCCCTGGCCGCCAACTCACCGCTCATCATGTCTGCCTGCAAGGCTTCCTGAACCTCCCGAAGAGAAGCCTCCTTATCCTCCAGGGAAGACCGAGGCAGCGTCTTAACCCAGTCTCGAATGGCTCTCTTCGACCGTTTGAGTTTCTGTACCATGCGAAACTGAGCCGTGCCCTCCTGTGTATGTTGCAACTGCCCCATAACAACAAGAAGTTCCATGAATATGCCACATTTTAACCATGGGTCAAACCACGAAAGAAGTATTTAGTCAATCACAAGTCATAGGGATCATTAGTATTTCTGTCTACACAACACGGACAACCATCCTACTGAATCTGCATATTCTCTTAATTTTCCCATAGGTATTTGACATCTAGCTCTCTAGTCTTCATCCAATTGTCCCTATGTCTTTCGTCTTAAGCCACCTTAACATGTGGCTGCTTATGTTGTTCGATACATGATACAATATGTGAGTTGACAACCTAGGTGACTGCGTAGTTTCTCCCTCCCTTTCTATGCTTACTACTAACCAAACTGAAATTGGGCATTCTAGTTGCTTCACTATTTTGACAGGCAGAGAGAGAGAGAGAGAGAGAGAGAGCATTACTATATGTAATAGTCTTTACCAACTCTGTTATTCCTCCAAATGATAACTTCCAGTTGCTTCCTGCATGTAAATTATCAAGCATGTTGTTTGGATATAAACTATCTACTTTTGAATAGTGAAGCACTACTTCTTCCTGCAAATAAACTTTTTCTAGCAGGCATTTTAAACGGATTTTATAAATAAAAAATATCGCTGAGTCAATCCAGCTGTCCATCCAAAATGGACCTTCAACCTGTGGGGATGTGTTAGAATATACATTTAACCCTAAGCCCTCACTTTAACTCTAGAGTTTTGGTCTAGTGGCAGGGGCTTTAACAATAGCAAAGAATGAGGAAGCGAAAGGTATTGCATAGTTCGCCAACTTCTCATTAAAACCCACACAGCTCACCATTATACAAATAACTCCCAGTAGACTATATGATAAGCCTTTCTTCATTCTACTCTGAGTCAAGCCTTCCTAGACCCTAGTTTCTATGGAAACACCCCAATAATTCATTTGACAGGAGGTTAAAATAAGAGATTGAGCTTACTTGAATAAATGATCAGATTTGGAGTAGATTACCTGTCCTCTATAAGCCTTTAGCAGGAATTTAGAAATTACCTTGTAAAGGAAGTTTCTGCAATGACTCTGAGACTTAGAAGGACGGCACTCATGGCATTAAAACAGGATGACTGAAGCGGAGCGGTTCTTTTTAGTGTTTTGTGATCATAGGGTAGCATTGAAGCTGAAACTTAAGTTATATAAGAAAACTATGTCGAGCCGTGCATAATGGATCAGAATGTTACTAATTAGAAAAATGTTCAAAAATGAGTATAGCCGAAAAAAGATACTGAGATGGATGGGTAGAATACCTTAAAGGTCACGATAAAAAAATGAGCGAATTCATACAAAGTTGGAGGTGTGAATCAAGGATAAAATCATTCGATGTTGTTTTGACATGCACAACGGAGATCATTAGATGGACCATTTATGAATGTTATAGGATCATGTTAAATGAATTGAGCATGTTGGATACGATCTTGTGTTGGTTCCTCCAATGCTTTGAAAAGCTTTACGTTAGCTATACTTTAAGAAGGTCTTCCTAGGGAAGAAAATAGCAGTGAGCATTATATAGTTGTGTTTACACCATGAAATTAGACCTCAAAAATGTAGATAGTGATCAAACGGGGTACATAAACATCAAAAATTTCAAAGGAAAATTGTTAACATAAGCTTATTTTATTTCTCAAAACTAACAATCAGCATACTTCAATAAGGATGATAAGACAAACACTGAATAGAGAAGGTAATAACTGAAACCTAAAGGGCATACATAAATGGGAAAGGATAGCATATTCTGTAGTATCTACCTTCGATGAATGCAGCCTAACGAAAGTGCAATAGACCCGATATAGCTTGGATCCGTTGCTGTGACCAATTCACCTAGCAGAAACCGTGTCTGAATAAAAGAATGAGTAACCATGGAAATGCATCAAAATTAATACTCATACAATTAAAATGATCATTTTGATTTGAATGAGTGGACAAGTAAGAAAGTACAATAATAATATTCAACCAATGAACAAGCTCCTTTGATCATAAGTTTTACCAGCAAATGTTGGAAGTCAATCTAACTATCTGATCTTCCATAACAGAAAGAAAAATAACTTAATAAAGAAAGATCAATAGCAACTACCTATCCAAAACAAAGTAAAAATAATTTCAAAACTTAATCGTCTTTAAAATATGAACTGGTATAAAACTGAAGCCAATCCAGCAGACACGAGGAGGATATGAAGTGCAGTGAAAAGAAGTGCATGCACAGGAGAGTAAAGAGACTTGATGCTATTTAGATAAGATAGATACTTTTCTTGGCATTGAATCTCTAGCAACGGGTAATGTGAATAAGGCTTGCTTTTTAATGAACTAGGAAGAATTTAGTTCAGATATAAATTCATATATTACAGCCTTGAATTCCCGACAGTGAACCCTGTAATTTGATATCCAGAAAAAAAAAGTCCTTAAAACAAGCAGAAACGAGCAAAAGACATTTCAACAATAATCTACGTTAGTGGAGTAATTCAAGCACTAAAATATGTTCCAAAAAGATTCCCTGCCTTTAGCAAACCATAATTGAGTTCTAGAATCAAGTTTGCAGAAACAACTCCACCACAGATAACCAAGCTTGAGAAATATGACACCCAAGATGCTTTTGGATGAATAGAGGTCGCTCACTTTTTCATATGGAATGAGAATATGAAGGCTTTCATCTTTTGCAGGTGTTTACTAAGGAAATAGCCATTTTTATCAAGTTCGCACAAATGCCGATGTTGTCAAGAGGAGCATAGCTCCTTCAGGTTGAGGGGCATGAGTTGAGGACAATGGTTTGGGGTGAAATCTCCTCTACATTCTAGAATGGGTCAATTTCCATGTTTTATGTTATTCATTAGTCTGGGAAATTATCAACAAGCAGTAAAGCAGGGGAGGGGGGCTTCTGTGTATGTATGAGGTCGCGATTAAATTAGAGTATATGGATTTTTTTGCTGGGTCTTCGGTTGTGGTATCTTCAAAGAAGGGGTGACAAGGAGGTCATTTAGCAGACAAATGATTGAGGAAGAGGCTAGATACAAATGCACCGACCTAAATATAGGAAGAGCTCAAACTTAATATTGACTCAGACCGTCTTACAAAAAAGTTGCACTTCTAGATGACAAGACCCTAAGTCAGATTTGCAAAATTAGCAGAAGGAAATAGAGGTCCAGGGTTCCCAAACTATTTTAACCGCCATTACGAGAATCCAAAAGAGAAGATGGTCACAACACTCTTAGATTGGCTGGTCTTTGAAATTCTCAGACCGTGTCTAATATTTGAGGTTTTGTGCACAATAGGCAATCAGTTATGATTGGGACAACTGTCAGGGTGAATAGGAAATCTTTAGGAGAAGAAAGTTAATTACAATACAGGAGTTTTACAAGAGTGGACAAGACTCGGATGAACCGGGAAAGAATTACTGCTGTCTCTTAGTCTAAGAGGAAGGAGACTAAGTCTTACTTATGAGACATTCAGATAAGTGTCAGCCATTCACTGGAGAAGCACCAAACAGGGAGATACAGACCACTCTTAAGTTAATACTTTGATGACATATAATACACTCGGAAAATGAGAGTAACAAATTTCTCACAGCAAGATTGGTCAATAAATAACCAAACTAACCATCCTTGCGGTAAAGACATCATTCCCAAGACGAGCTAATAATCCAAGGCCCTCAGAAGATGCTCTTCGTTGTGCTGGACTGATATCTCCTTCAGCCAGAATACTCTGTTGGTTATCAAATAAAAATAAGACCATAGAGCAATAAAATTTAGAACCCAGAAAAATCAATTGGATTACGAATTCGAAGACAATGAATAATCAAACCAAAAAAAAAAAGTGATATCAACCTGAAAAATAGACTGAATAGAGTTCAATACATCAGCTCCTAATGTTTGTGAACGTAAAACTAGTACAGCCTGTTCATTTGGTATAAGATATGGACGGCATAAAGTAAGCAACATTAGAATAGCAAAATTAACCAAAAGAATCAAAGCAGATAGAGTATAACACCTTCAAACCTGCCAGTAGGGCAACACATGCATTGGTGACGTTGGAAACATGACTAGAGAGCCTCTTCCCATTCTTTAAACTTTGATCAATCTTGCTTAATAGAGTCAGCTTCATGTCATCCTCCTTCATACATGTTAAGTACCAGACATCACCACCTCTTTTCAATAGAAATAGTGTTAGTAGAAAAGAGAAAATTGAGCACATGCACCTGAGTTGCAAATATAGTACCAAAGCACAGTAGTTTCTGATTGACCAACAACTTGCTTATGGTGTCCGGCTTCATGAGCAAAAGATATTAACATAACCAACACAAATAAAAGAAAGTAATAGAAATATGCACATACAGGCAACCACATAGACACACATACACACATCTCATAAAACCATTGAACAAAGATCTAAGCTGCTTTCAGGCATCATTAACACAAGAATAAAAAATTCCCTAAATTTTGGGGTTGATTGTTAAGGCTAACATTAGCAAATGACACATCTTTTTTCACAGCATCCATTTAACTAATATACAATCACTCGTAACAAGTGAGTTATTGGTGTTCATTGCACATGTTTAAACCATCTCAATGGTGATCCGTCCATAATTTCACTTTAATTTCATTTGATGATTTGATCCACCACTAGAACTATATAAACCACTTGAACTTTGATTTTATACAATTGAGGATGTGCACATGAGAAAAGCATATCATCAAATAGTGACCTGAACCTTCTCTACATAACTAAATAGTTCGCATACAAGAAGTCCAGGAAATTATCGAAGATAAGCTAATCTGATCACTGAAAGCAATCTATGACAGCAGTAAGCTAAATAAAGAGAAGATACAATATGAGCCATTACATGCTTCATCCACCGAAGTTTTAAATTTTAGGCAGTACTGTAGAATGATCCGTTCCTAGAAAGGAACAAGACTGACCCAATTGATTCTGCAGGACACTCATATAGTGATTTGACTTTTTGCTTGTAAATTAAACGAGAAGTCCAACACAAGGACAACGCTTTTGACCTACATGGATAATACTACCTTAATTCAATACAATTATCATGTAACATTGTCAACCAACATATACGAGGAGAAATATAGTGTCAGTAAGAACATAGTAGATCTCCTTTAAGTTGATAGTTTCATTAATGCATCAAATTAATTAAGGCATCTTACCAGTTTGTAAATCTATGTGGGTGTATGTGGTGGTGGCTTAGTGTGGGAATAGTTCTACTTGCTTTGCGCAAGAAGTGGAGGAAACTAAAGATACAATTAACAAGAACAAATAATATAATACTGAAAAAGGAGTGATTCTGCAGCCCCAAAGTTGAACTGAAATCAAAGTTATGTTAGAACTACTGCATAGTCCCATATTGGCTGTCACAGGAGACTGTGTCCAATCAAACTTGTACATATACCCCCTGGCCTAGTGCCTAATACATTCACTGGTTCCATGTTCACTAACTCTTAACAAATTAGGAGAGGTTAACACCGCACTTATTACAATTAATACTATAACTGTAGATACAATGAGTACAAAAAGTTAATGGAGCAACACAGAAAGGACTATACAATACTCTTACCTGAGGAAAACTACTAAGTTCCTCTTCCCATACACAGGGCACAAGTCCATCTTTACCACCATCAAAAGCTCGAAGCTCATCCTCAAACCAATCCCTGAACATTAAGACCAATGTAGTTAAAGGGAATGGTTTAGGTTACCAAAATGACTTGTTAAATGACAGGAAACATCCCTATATGAGACAAACTTTCAAATACATCACATGGCATGGTCCATAAGAAGCCATTGCAAAGTTTCACAAATAATGTCAAGAGTAAAATATTACTGCATGCATGCATTCATTCAGAAGTTACCTTCCAGGTATCCAAGGACCTAAGCATGCATCTCTTCTATCTAACAAAAACCTCAAGCATGAGCTTTCTTCACCTCCAGAAGTATCACTTGATAAACAATAAGAGAGAAGATTATGAAAATCAAAAGATCATCTAGGACATGAAAACTATACCAAAAGAAAATGGGTAAGAATCCTGAAATTATTTTAAATGATCACAAAACATTAATGATAAACAATTGTTTGTATTGAATAAAACATACCTGAACGGTGTGCTGCAAATCTGCATAATCTGCGAATGCTCACTTTTGTATGACATAGGATCCGAAATAGACTGATATGCCATCAATGTTCGTATGATGAACAGGTCTAATGCAGGCTTTACATTTTGTAATGGCTTGACAGATAAACATGAAATGTAGTGTAGAGCTCTGCTTAACATCATATTATCGTAACTTAGTTGCACTATATGGAACCATTAGAGATATATGGCAAACATGAGCACAGGAAAGCGATAAACAGAGGATCTTAGAGAAAGATGAGCTCACCCACGAAGGTACGCCAGCACAGGTTGAAGCAAGATCCCACAATTAGTGGATGCTACTGATGGATAAATAAAACTCTTTATAAATGCAGTGAGTGCTTCTATTCCAGCAGACATGACCCTGATGAGATAGAAATACAGAGTTGAAGCAAACATGCTATAAAGTACGGTAATTAAATCACCCATAAAATAGCAAACCAGTTTACCCATAAAATAGCAAACCAGTTTACCCATAAAATGAAATACATCACATAAAATGAACCAAATAAATTAGTGGAGTTTCGATGAAAATAACAGTAGTGTGGATACTGTGGAGCTGCAAGACTGATGAGGAACCCTGGAGTTTCGATGAAAATAACAGTAGTGAGGATACTGTGGAGCAGCAAGATTGATGGGGAACCCCCACAAGGCAGTCACAAACATGTCATACACAATTAGGTCACATATCCACTGTATATTTTTGGAAGATAGGCTCAATTCTTTGTATAGCTCAAATAAATTATAGGGAGATACTTTGACTATACGTCAAACTTCTGGTAAGATATAAGATACAATTAACATGTATATTACCATAACCACACACATGTATAGTGTATGCCACGTAT
This sequence comes from Iris pallida, assembly GCA_029216955.1. Taxonomy (NCBI): domain Eukaryota; kingdom Viridiplantae; phylum Streptophyta; class Magnoliopsida; order Asparagales; family Iridaceae; genus Iris; species Iris pallida. The sequence goes on along the minus strand of JANAVB010009198.1, from coordinate 27,267,560 downwards.
CCGCGTGATGCATCATTATGAAATCTGTTTACCACTTTTTGATTTAACAATAGTTGCTAAGATTATTTTGAGTAATGAATAGAAAACTATAGAATACACAAGCAAAGTAAGAAGGCACCAACGCAACCAAAACCAGAGAACAATGTTGAGAGGTCATCCAAAGAAGTTGTTGAAACATTGACATGTAGATGGAAACCAAAAGTACATAGCTGTGATCACCATATGCAGAATATGTACTAAAGGTCCAAGACATAACAGTGTACACAGTAAAGTTTGTTGCTTGTTCAGAATTACGAATGAAGCACTAAGAAAAAGAGGGTTATATGCCAAATTACTAGAAAAATTCATTAAATGCCAAAAACAAAGGCCAATAAGAACTGTTTTATCACATTCTCCAAACACAAGCCAGGAAAGCTACATGATCATACCCGCCTCCACTGTTAGAAGAAAATAGGGGGCATGTATTTTGTACTCCCTGCACACCAGATCCTCCCATTCGAATTGGTATGCTTTGCCTCTGTGTGTGCGTATGTACGCGCACACAACTCAAACATTCATACATAGGAGAGAATATGAGAATATCAATCAATTTTATTAGCAAGTTTTATGTACCCTAGTAAACCATTATCTGTAGCCACAAACTTCAAATCCAGCATTCAAGAGGGGTGATTCTGGATGGCCACAATAGCTTCGAGCAATTGCATGCAAAGGAAAAAGATCTCACCCTATCTATACCTTCATTTAGAATATACAAAGAACGAAGAAGTTAATAGTATGAGCTTACAATTTTTTGCTATACAAAAGGTTTTATTTCATAGAAGTCAACCTAAAAAAAGTGAGCAGTCACACTAAGTTACAATCAGATAAGTTTTCCTCTCTGTTTCACATGATAAATGTCAAACTAAATTGGATTGAAAATTCAATATACCGCAAGATCACAAGAATCTTAATAAGCAATTGTCCTATTTGAATGGAAGAAGCCTTCTATTAACTGGTTCATAAATGTGAATCATGATTGCATGGTTATGCCAACAGGGTTTGTATGTTTTTTGGACATGATAAACACATTGGAGACGTAAAAAAGGCCTATATGTTGTCATGATGTAGAATTGACTCGAATCTTTTTGAATTTATGCATACCTCTGTATTCAGAATATGCTTAGATCTTTCCCTTTGGCTGCTATCTTAATCATGTCAGCAATTGAATCATCCACTTGAGAGTCAAGTCCACAGACGATAACAAAAGAAAGAAAAAGGGTGGCATACACTAGAAGGATTTTATCTTTCCGCCCTTATCCCAGTGTTCACTACACCCATCCTACTGCAGGCATCTCAAGGATGAGTGCAGTGGGAAGTATGTGGAGGGAAACTAACGTCTCGTATGAGAGGATGCTATCTCAAAACAGAATAAGAGGGCGAATAGCATCAGAACAGGAAACCCTCCTTTAAGTCTTCCATAAATAAGATAGATACACACCAATGAAATATTCACAAATGTGTCAGCTTGTTTTTATGTTCTCTATAAATTATAAAGTCTATACGCAACAAAGATCAATAGGTGCACCAGTTGAGTAATAGGATATTAATTAAAGCAACTAAAGCTAATGGTATGAACTAGGATTGAGGCTGCATGCAAGGATATGTAGAATGGCCCTTGAAAGATCAGAATGGAAAAAAGTCATGGTTTAAAGTATCGGCCGATACCGATCCGATACGGCCAATACCGATACGGTTTGGCATGTCCCGATCCGATACTGACCGATACTGACATTGGGGGTCTCGTTTCCGGTTAATTCGGCAAAGAAAATTAAATGAAAAAGACAAATCAACAAGGGTTTAAAGCATAATAAGGTTGTAAAAGCATGCAAAAGAAGAAAATCAATCTATTGTATGTAAACAATCGGTAATGGTGACTATTATTTCATTTAATTTCAAAACTACTAAGAAATAACATTGAAAATACTTAAAATTATGCCTAAATGTATAAAATATATGTTTCTAAATGTAAATAACTTATTAATAATTATTTGTTTTCCGATACCAAAAAATCCGATACTTCGATCTGAAACCGCCGATACTACCGATATCGCCGATACCAATACTCATAGGAATAGTCCCGTACCGATACTACGAACCTTGTTCAAAAAATTAATTTAAATGGCCAACACCAAAATTTGGAATAAAACTTTTCTTGTTGTATAATATTAAGGGCCCGTTTGGTTTGCAGGATTGGACAACGTAATGTAATTGACATTACGTTGTCAATCTAACTCGAGTGTTTGGTTGGACAAAAAAAATTAGATGTAATGTAATCACGATTATAAGTTTGATTACATTACATCATTTCTTCTAAACTCAATTACATCATAAAACCTATGTAATCGCGATTACATTACAACTTAAGCGGAAGGTTGGTATGCTATAATTTGGTCATTTTGTTCGTTTTTTGTTATTTTTTGTCGTTTTTGTTTGCTTTTTGTCGTTTTTGTTCGTTTTTTAGCTATTTTTGCTCGTTTTGGGCCTTTTTTTTGGGTCTTTTTGCATGTTCTTGGCCATTTTTGTCGTTTTTACATATTTTTTATCGGTTTTGGTCAATTTTTTACGTCATTGTCCTTTTTGGCCGTTTTTGCACGTTTTATCGTTTTTTGTCGATTTTGCACGTTATTTTCGATTTTTTCACGTTTTTAGCGTTTTTGGTCAATTTTGTACATTTTTGACCATTTTTACACATTTTTATTATTTTTGGTCGCTTTTTGCTGTTTTTTTCAAGTTTTTTAATTGGTTTTTGTCGTTTTGCACATTTTTTCGTTTTGGGCCATTACATCTTTTATCATTTTTGGTTAATTTTGTTCGTTTTTGACCATTTTTGTACGTTTTTATCGTTTTTTGTTGCTTTTGGTTGTTTTTTCACATTTTTTATCGTTTTTTGTCGCTTTTGGCTGTTTTTTCACATTTTTATCGTTTTTGTCGCTTTTTGTTGTTTTCCACAATTTTTATATTTTTAGTCGATTTTGTACGTTATCATTTTTGGTCGATTTTGCACATTTTTTTGCCGTTTTTCCACTTTCTTATCATTTTTGGTTGAATTGGACATTTTTTTCGTTTTGGTCCCTTTTGCACTTTTTTTATCGCTTCTATACGATTTTGGTCGTTTTTGTCGTTGTTGCTCGTTTTTTGCCATTTTTCTCATTTTGGGTCGTTTTTGACTTTTTTAATCATTTTTGACAGTTTTTGTTTATTTATTTATTTTTCTTTTTTGCTCCTTTTTTCGATTTTTGCTCGTTTTTGTACGTTTTTGATTGAATTTTATCATTTTTGTTCGATTTTGCACTTTTTTTTTGCCTTTCTCGGGTCCTTTTTGGTCGTTTCTGTTTGTTTTTACATTTTTTTGTTGTTCTTGATCGTCTTTCTGTCGATTTTTGTCGTTTTTGCATGTTTTTAATACCTTTTTTGTCCTTTTTTTTCCGTTTTGATCCCTCCTTATTTTTGGTCTTTTTTCGTTTTTGTTTAGTCATTTTTGCTCTTTTTTATCGTTTTGGGTTGGTTTTTGTTCTTTTTTATCGTTTTTTGGTCTTTTTGGTCATTTTTTATCCTTTTTGTCATTTTTCATCATTTATTGTTTTTGGTCCTTTTTGTCGTTTTTGTTCGTTTTTTTTTGTCTTTTTTGTCGTTTTTAATCCTTTTTGGTACTTTTTTCGTTTTGGTCGCTTTTTGTCAATTTCGGTCGTTTTGCTCATTTTTTGTCTTTTTTGTTTTTAGTCTTTTTTTCGTTTTTATTTTTTTTTGACGTTTTTTGTTCAGTTTTTAATTTTGGTCATTTTTATCATTTTTCGTCACTTTTGATGGTGTTTTTTTTTTCCCCTTTTTGTCATTTTTGAATTTTTTGTTGTTTTCCATTTTTTATCGCTTTTTTCGTTGTTGGTTGTTTTTTTCGTTTTGTTCGTTTGTCATTTTTGGTCTTTTTTTTGTCGTTTTGGTCTTTTTTGATCTTTTTAGCAGAAGGACAAAACGGTTTTTTCCCCTTTATTTATTTATTATTTAATTTTAATTTTTTAATTTTTAACTTTTGAAATTTTTATTGATCTACTTTTTTTATGTTGTATTTAAAAAATATTAAATTAGAAACTCAATTACATTACATGGTAAACCAAACATATAAATGCAATTGACATTGCATTACATGGTTTGATTACATGTTTCAACCAAACATAGTAATGTAATTGCAATTCCATTACATTACAAACCCAATTCCATTACGATTGTGATTACATTACAGTGAAGCAAACGCAACTAAGTCTGACAACCACAAAGTATCTGACACCAATACCTACAAGGGTCCACACAATGTAGACTGTAAGATGACTACCCAGTGCTCAACGTAGTAACAGCCTAATATCTGAAGAAGAAATGTTTTGTAGTGGATAGTGTAAAAAGGCTTGGTACCAAACTAAAAGACTCAAGTAAAAGAGCGGAGGACACATCAAGCCTATGAAAGATTAGGATTGAGCAATATAACACACTTGAGGATGTGCTATAAAACATGAATATTAAAGTTCAGCACCAAATACACAAGTATAGTAAGGAAAACAGATGCATAGATAGATCTTTAAATATTACAGGATAGACTAACTCTGGGAAGGAACTGATATCACACTCCCTTTGCAATAGCTTTCAAGTATAATAAGTGAAAAGACATACTCAATGAAATATAGCACACTGACCTTCCGTACAAGAGATTAGAAGACCTTATGCAATAGTAAGTGAAAATACCTTGTGCAATAATGGAAGGTCAAGCTATATAAGGACAGGCCTAATGGTAACTTGAAATCATCATCATCATCCTAACCTTTTCCCATCAGAACGGAGTCAGCTATGGAACATAAGAGATCCATAAGACTTGACAAAGTTTTATGACCAGCTATCACCAGACGTCAATCTTCTTTACGGTGTCAAATTCTACCAGGTGGCTATGAGTAAGAGAATGGCCTTATCATAAGCCTATGCTACCAGTTGGCAGGTAGGTAAGTGAACCTTTTTCTCATGCAGTTTAAGCTCGTGTAACCATGTAGTACCTTCCAACTTCCCCTATACTAGAAAAGAGTAGAGATGAGAAGGTATGATGAAACAAAGTTGCTATAGAAATTGCATTCATCTCCATTACACATTACGACAAATAGCAAAAGGAATGAGAACCCAATATAATGCACACTCTGATGCATACTTAAACATGCACATTCTCAAGAGACTTGAAATCTTACACAAGTTTGGAAATTGAAGAGGTTACATAATATGCATAACCCTAGGCATACTTGCATGTGCAGAAGTATTTCCAGGAAAAGCCTTGAGATGGTTCGTGCTAATATCACAATCAGCAGTCTTGTCAACAACTAGTTCAATAAAGAAAATGTGAAGTGCAGTCCTTTGGCCAACAATATATGATAATATTGATAGAAAACTTTGACCACCAGCTATATTAGGGCACACAGAATATCACGCGTAGAAGGATGCAGTAATGTAGAAAATTAAATATCAATAAACTAAAAAACTAAAACAAAAAAAAACAAAAACAAAAAAAAACATAAAACAAGCCTAAGCACACACCATCAGCAAATATGAAAGATGTATACAGCAAAAATCAACCTAGTAATAGATTACAAACCTCATTTCACTGGTCAAATCATGTGTTCCTCTTATGTGAGTTTCAGGATCTCCGATATAAGGATCAGCCCAGAGCAAAAGAACATCAAAAACCTGGTCTTCAAGCTCCTACATTTATTATTATCTTTTAATGACATCCTACTCAAGAAGGAAAATGGTGTGCAAAGAAAATTGTTCAAAGATGCTCATATTTACCTCTTTCGGCATAGAAGCAATAAGAGAAGATAAAAGCAACCAACCAGCATCCTTCTCCACAGCAGCAGCCGCAGGACTCCGACTAAATTCAGTGAGCATTTTCTTCGAAACTTCAAAGACTGATTTTGGCAGCCTGCAGATTATAAAAGTATAACTCCTATCGGGATTAGAAACTATCCAACTAACAATACTACAACAAGAAATGCCTCAAGAAAGGGAATAATTAGAAACATAATTATGAGGAAAATGAAATTTGTTACATAAACATTAGCAAGGAAATAACAAAAATAAGTATACACCTATGAAGTGTAAAAGCAAAGATATTAACAAGGACAAGCACAGCCCAGCTAGGAACCACGGAAACTCCAAAAATGTGGCAGTGTCATGTCGGCACGTATCAGACACTCCACAGACGTATCGGACACTCCAAACTACAGTAGGACATATCAAACTAGGTGCCGTGTCTGTGGGTGTCGTGTCTGTGGGTGTCGTGTCTGTGTCGCCATGTCCTTACTGTGTCGTATCGAATCCATGGTACGGAGCAGCCAAGTAAAGAAGGAGCCAACAATAGGAACATTATCCAGGTCAAATTTAGTAGAAAGGCTCAATTAGGAGTTCCATAATTGATTAAGGATGATACTTAAGAAATCAAACCTCCAAATAGATTGTCATACCTATGTTGTTACGGGCGACGCCTAGGCGCGCCTAGGCGGCCTAGGCGCGCCCGATTTGAGTACATCGCCTCGACCTGGGAATTTCAAGGCAGGGTTCAGCGGTGGGCGCCTAGGCGCGCCTGGGCGGGCGCCTAGGTCCGCCCAGTGGAAGTCGAAGTCGGGCGCCTAGGCGGTGGGCTTCACAATTCTGCTACTCAAAGTCAATTCACATTGCTTCTCCTTAATTCTGCTACTCAAAGTCAATTCATTGCTTCACATTGCTTCTCCTTAATGCAAAAGCCTGCTACTAATGTTTACAATTTACATTGCTTCACAATTCACATTGCTTCTCCTTCTCCTTAATGCTGCTGCATCTCCTGAAAGGCTGAAACCTGAGATCTGCTACTGCTACTGCTGCACACAGGAAAAACAACAAGAAATTCTGGACGGGCGCCTAGGCGCGCCTAGGCGAGGCGGGCATGGTCTCGCCTCGCCCCTAACGCCCAGTACAACATAGTGTCATACTAAGCACCTTTATTAATTGCGCAAAATTTAAGAGCATAACAGCAGTTCCTTTAACATATAGGAAATGGTTTTATGTTTCCGACTTTAAATGTGCAGATAATTTTCTTGTTTTACGTCAGCTAGACAAGCTCGAACGGTTGTCTTGTATTTATACATGTAGAATAATTTACTGCTCTCCTCTAATCGAAAGAAACCATAGCTTTTGATGCCCTTCAATATGGCAGGACAGTTGACACATGTAAATTTGAGAAAGCTTGGGCAATCCAACAACCAGTGTTATGCCAAAATAGCATATATACTATCGTTGCCGCTTCCAAGTACGAATAAAGGAGGGTTGTGTTAGGCAGCCGAGACCTTGCGAAAAACATTGCCAGATCTCTATGAAATCAATCCTTAAAGAATACATGTTGGGTTGTCCGTTAGTAGTGACGCATTGAATCGTTGTTACCCTAGAGCAACGGTAAATAAGCAAGGATGGCTTGCTAGGCCATCATCCGTAAGGAGTATGTTGTACCCATACCACCCAGGGACAATGTCAAGTGACCAAGAGAGGGTGCAAGGTATCCCCAGATGTGACGCCCTATATTAATATTGTATGTGGTGAGAAATAGAAAAGGGCTTGTAGGGTATAAGAAGTCACAAGGTTAGGAGCTAGTGCAAGAGTATAATTTAGCTACTTGGAACATAATCCTAAGGAGAAATTTTTATATAGTTTGTTTGTAGGAAAGATAGTAAGGAGATAATCTAGGAAAATGAATATATTTACACTTTTCTATACAAGTAAAAGACAGAGAAATATAATAGGAATAGAAATGGGGTAAGCATAAACATACACACAAATCGAATTTAAAAGAAAACATTATAGCTGCAAGATAAATAGAAGATAGGAAAAAGTTACTGAAATTTGTATTAGGAGTTGTTACTTAATTAATGCAAATGCACCTCTAGTAGGCCTAATGAAAATATTAAATGGGAATTTTAGGAACATATAGATAGTTTATCACTGATTACTTAAAAGAGAGAAGTTATATACCGGAGAAGATATAAATGGGTATGCTGGAAACGGGGGGCAGTGATTATGATAGTGTGGAGGTTATGGGTGTGGAATTAAGAACAAAGAGTGAAATAATATAATTCGTTTGAACTACCGTGTAACTTTACTAGAGCAATAACTTGTTTGAGCAGGAGAGGAAACACTTTACTACTTTAAGAGTAGGTCAAATATTAGTCAAATAGACTACTTACGTATTATGAATTCAGATATGCTAGCATATAAGGATTACAAAGTTAAACCAAGTGAGAAATGTACCACACATTATGATAGTGTGTGTGGAGGTTAATGGAGCTATATCTAAGGCCCGTGATTATCTAGATATGAGGTTTGTCTTTATACTGCATCAATTTTGAAGGAAAATAATTTACCAAAAGAATGTTCCTATTAGTGTTATGGAGGAGGATATGGCCCTTAGAGGGTTGGTTGGAAAGGAAAGCACTACAATAGCCGACCCTATATTTTTGGAATAAAGGATTTGTAGTTGACGTTGAAAAAATAGATAATGGAAGAGGAGCTCTGGGCATCAAAGGGAGGAAACGAGGAATATAATATTGGCATACGGTCAACAACGAAGATATTTATATAAAGTCCTTAATCGTACACAATGTTGATTGATTTCAGATGATAATATGAACAATAATTTCATACTTTTCAGTGTTTCTACAGCATATCCTAAAAGGCCCCAAACCCATTTCTAAATATCTCCGCCAACATATAAACTAAGACTTTGTTTTCTTTTTTATGTTGCCGAACCATGGCAGGATTTGTCAAAGACCCTACTTGTCCAATAGACAGCCCCATAAGCAGTAGACGCACTGACCATCAGAAGCCTTCTATGCTAATTTGTAATCCTAACACCAAGGCTTTGGCTTTCGGGGCCCAAGGAATCACACGTATCCTCCAAACTTGATGTTGTGTCCATTGGATAGAGAAAAAAAAACATATGGATAGAGAAAAAAAAACATATGGAAACACCATAGTCGTTGTTTGCTACGTTGCTGCTATAGATATATTCTGACAACATAAGAGGTGCAAAAGGAGTCCAATTGATATTATCCTATGTTGCACAGACATGGATACGACACGAAACAGTTAGAACACTGCAACATGACACCACCAATTTGGTGTGTCCTGATGTATTTTGGAGTGTCTGGGACTCTGGGTTGCGTCCAATACGTGTCCGACACAATAAGGACCATACTTTTGGACATTCCGCCCTTCGTAGATATTTTTAATCGGATGCCTCCTATGTAGCACTAACTTAAAACAATAAGGCAGGTCCATCATCAAGTAAAATGAATGGCAATATGTAGCTGTCCTCTAAGAGAAAAGTTCACAAACTTGCACTTTTCACCTTCTATAATAATCATATTACACATTCCTTCTGCAATGAAGGTGATGTAATAAATTAAGATTCCTCTAGATTAGCCTCTAGATTATCTCAAAAAAAAAAAAAAAAAAAAAAAAAAAAAAAAAAAAAAAACCAAGTGATATATAGTGTAGCTAATTCATAAACCGTGGTTTTACAAAATGACCCCCAACTTTCTAGAAAAATTCATGAAGATGATTTTTTCCAATTTAAATTGTTTGGAATTTTTGGCAGAAACACAAACTATACGGAAATATAGAAGCCTTCCTAGAGCAATTTTGAAGAGTTTTCATGTAACATAATGCAGATTTGACTTAATAAGTTGTAATACCCGGCTTATAAGACACCTTTCAATATTTCTGGAAATACTTGAGAGCCTTTTGAGATGGATTCTCCGTATGATTATACAGTTTGTCAAAGACTAATCCTTGGTTGATTCAAGGACTAAAGCACATAGTTGGTGATAAGCAGTAATTGCCAATCCAGACCTCAATTTACTAACTGAGACATACTTGGACATTATAGGTTATATGCATGGCCAGTTTAACACATGTATATCAAGTATCTTCGTGTTCAACCATTGCAATAGTCATGTGAGGGAAAAAACCATGTTTTGAAGTATTGGCGGAAACTGATACCAAAAGCAATACTGAAACAAACGAAACCACTGAACTACCAAAACCAACCGACTAAAACCACCAAAACCCCAATAAAGTTGAACAAACAACGAAATCAATACTATGAACCTTGCAAAAAGTCATCATAAGTTATCATTTATGTTCTTTGCATTAGTCATAAGCTAGAATTGTTGATTTGGTACGTAGAACGTTCAGATATGAAAGTTACATTGAGATACTATTGGTTGGACTTGAAGATATGTGCTCTATCATGCAATGCATGATACCTAGTCTACGGCATTTTATGGACCATTGTTAGTTTTTAAAGGTGGAGCAAAAACGAAAACCATTAGTATACATGGGTCGTGGTTCGTTACAGTCAGATTTTCCACTATAATTCATATGTGAATTACAAAGTCATATTACTACCCTTTCTGAAATTAAACCTTCCTTGTACCTCAAGTTCCTATAGCAGAAATTGTTCAACTATTAGCAACATCATTACTTTGACAGTTTATCATAACTAGAGCCTGAAATAATCATCTTGCTAGTCCTATGATTTTGACTTCTGTTCACATTACATTAATTACAAAACAAATAGAAAGCCATGATAAACTTCCATAAAACTACACGGTTAATTTTGTATCTTCACATAAAGCATGAAAATCATATTCAACACTTGATACAGATGTCAATGTAAAACACATCTTCTGAATAAATTTCAGATATTTAAGTCATGGGAAAATGAACCTTGCAGGATAACCAAGTAGTAGCTTCGGTGAGATGAAAACCAGAGCTGCTAGAACAGTGGCTTGCCCGTGTAAAGAGTCAAGCTGAAGACCCATATTGCCCCCCTATTTCCAAAATTATAGATTATGAACAATGGCATCAAAGATGAGCATAAAAATAAATTTAAGATAAAACACAACATTAATGAGCTTCTTATAGCTGCCACAGTAAATGCAAGGCAACCCATAATTTTAATCACAAAAAGAAATAGACAAGTCTGATTCAATCTAGTACAGTATTCATGTAAGAAACAGCCATGACAAATAAAATGGCATGTTGAGATTAACCACTACCACTACATTTCATTCCACCTATTTGGCATCAGCCTTTTGAATCCCTCCTTGTCCATCATGTATATTAACAGCACTCAAATGTAGATGGATGTCACATTGATATTCATAGATATTGGCTCCCATCCTAATATGTGAACCTTATAGAGCTGAATGGAAGAAAGGATTCGTTTATTTGGCATAAAACTTTGGGATCTAGGTTCCATTGTTCTTCTGCTACTGTTGTTGCTGTGGTTGAAACCTATCTTCTTAACTAATTCTATAATTGGAGCGGCTGAAGAAATGCTAGCAATGTAAGTCCACAAACTATATAGATCTTAACTTGATAAAAAAACAAAATAAAACTAGTTGGGATTTAGCTGTTACAAGATAAGAACATAGATCTTATATTTCATTTGTTTGTAAAATGGAGCAATAATGACCAATGAATATCCAAGTCAATTGAAAAACATAATTATATCGCATATGCTGAATTCCCTCACATTGTATGCATATTACATGAAAAATGTAAAATAACCAATGGATAATACGGCTGTACAATGTGATGAATACATCATTATGTACGAGACACATTGTCAAACATATAGATGAAACAAAATTGAGCATCAACAAAATAGCCTTTCAAGTTTCATAGATACCAAAGGGCAGCAAAACAAGGCTCATATTACACTAGCTAGAAGGCTCAACCTACACTACAAATTTGTTGCACGAAGGAGTTTGAACATATCTCCTAATACTACATCGTAAGTGACGATTCGTTAAACAATCATCTCTATTGTTTATAATGTAAGAGGAAATGCTGCAAGAACAACTTGAACATGCATCATCCAAATGTCGAATATGAGAACAAGCATGAGAATATCCTGTGAATCACGACTTGAATAAGACAGTTGAAATATACATTAATCATTTCTCTTCCTATATTTTGAAGACCTTACATGAGAAATATGAACAAATGTAGGGTGTCACCAAGAAAAGAGCAAAGAAGTGAGTTACAATCCATAGATGCAACATATATGGACTACAATAAGCAGCATCTATGCATGATACATGAATTAGAAACTCCCACAAGAGAAATTTTGGATAAGAATAACCAATAAGTACCAGAATGCTTCTTCTATGGTCCTACCTTCTCAATTGATACACTTTCTCTCAAAGCATGCAATGTGGTAACACCATATGAAATCAGTCCACCAACACAAGTAGGATCAACTTCAGCAAGTGAACGCAATGTTAAAGCAGCTTCAATCCTGACCTGCGTAAAAAAGGATATGTAAAAAGAGTTTAACCACTGAAAGCACAATATCAAAAGGAGAAGCTAAGAGTACGCCATACAAATTCAAACACAAAAATTTAGCACATAGAATGTACCACTACTGCCTTGCCATCCATGCTAGTGGCATGCACCACAAGAACCCTAACAATTGTGTTGTTACCAGTACAAACTCAAATAAACCAACTCTTCTCCTGATCCTCAACTCATTACTCAAATAAATAGTAGTGAGATAATTCCGATAAGAAATCTAGAAATCTTACCTAAGCTTGTGAACCTTGTCATAAGGAAAAAAATCTATCCCAATAGAACTGAAGGATGATGTAGGTGAGTATTGTCACCTTACATTAGAACTAATGTACTTATCTCCAATATCATGAGCATCGTTTGGCACGACAGTAAGGCTGGGCACTCACATCCAAGTGTATTCAAATAATGAAAACAGCCTATACTAAAATGGGGGTAATAAGTTTTTTACATCTTGACCCTGTATCAGGACCCTCGCAGCATTGACTTGCCTTTCTTTAAAGTGTGCAACACAAAAAAATACGTACAATTGAAAAGATGGCATGACATAAAGGGGATTTCATCTAAACAAAAGATTGGTTGTACACTCCAGAGCCCGATAAAGATGCGAGTTAGAGTTCCATCTAAAAGAAATGTGTACAATTCATCTAAAAGAAGAGGTTCAACAGAGTTCAGATATATGAATATACTTTGGAAATTCTTTGTTAGATCAATCCGATATTCACCAACATATATCTAATAACTACAATCAATCCGAGCCTCACAGCATTGACTTGCCTTTCTTTAAAGTGTACAACACAAAACAAACCATACAACTGAAAAGATGGCATGACACAAAGAAGATTTCTTCTGCATAAAGGATTGGCCACTTTGCATTGTGAACTCCAGAGACAGATTAGAGGAGCGAGTTAAGAGTTCATCTACAAGCAATGTGTACAATTCATCTAAAAGCAGAGGTTGAACTGAATCCAGATATATGAATATACTTTGGAAATTCTTTGTTAGATCAATCCAATACGAAGCGTCAAAGTATGTAAAAGAAACAATTGCTTAATTGCACTATTGATTTTGGGGTTTATATATTTTGTTGTAACTGTGTCGAGTATTGTCCAACTAACTGTTCATCAATGACTGAAGAATATGAACTTTCCACTTATGATCGTCGCAAATTGAATTATATTTGTAGTTACAACTAATGAATGTGATACTTGTAGCTTCGAACAAAAATACCATATGACTACCTAAGTCATTAACCAATTATGGCACTACATACTTCTCAAACCTACAAATTAGATTTTCTACATCAAACCATTATCTACCTTGGCATTTTGAATATTGATGTATAGTAATGTCATTCCTTTCACTCTTAGGCTTGATGTGGGATGGAGATCAATGCAATCCCGTACAATTGTATCATCTTGCCCCTTCGTCTAGATTCTTTATAGTCTAGCGGATCTTGGAGAGTGCTCCTTGGTTGGATGAGCTTAAATTGCATAAACAAAATGTAGGTTTAACTATCTCCCAACTGGCCGTCTATGTTTTATGGGATGGCCATTCTCGTGCTAAAAGCTTCGCTAGCTAGGAATTTGGCACCAACATATCAGGTTACTTCAGGTTGACAACTGGTCATAACTTCTTTTATGGTGCTTTCTTAGTTCCATAGCCACAACTCATTCTAATGGGAGAGGTCTTGGAAGCATGATGATACCTTAGAACTATGATGCAATTAATCTCAAGATTATCAGCTTGTGTTCTGTAACTCTCAAAATGTCATGCTGCCTATAATATTCCTCATCTCTCTCGTTTTTTAACTTCACCAGTAAAAAGATAGCAGTATTAGTATGAGATATTAGATTTTGCACAATATGGCATTTAGGAACCCACAACAGTGTTGGAACATGAGGGTTTCAAGAAGTGGGACAAAGTTATAAATCCAGTGCATCCCTGGAAGGTTACTGCAAGGATGAATAATGACAGGCTATCAGCAGAGCACCTTTATGAAGAGAAATGCAGAACATAAATATATATTTTGGTGTCAACACAGTTGTATGATCATAATCCAATTGCAAGACAAGGGAGTTGAACCAGCCATACAAGTATCATGAATAGCTTTCCTAAACTAATACTCTTCTTATATTACATTTTTGGATGATTTACGTGTATATTAGATCTAAACCAATATTTGCCTCATGCCATTCTGCTATTTTACCTACTATTACCATCCAAATGATTTTCTCCAATGATTTTAGTGATCAAATTAAATTTTAAGGCATTTGGAGAAAAATATAAAGCTAGTACCAAGTTAAGACCCAGCTCGAAATGTGTAAACATACTGAAGCAGTATTAGGTAACATACAGGCTTTCTACATTGTATAACCGAGCACCAACTCACCAAGAAGTTCTACGTAACGTTTGACAAAATTTTGAACCTCACAGAACTTCAGTTTATGGACAGACATTAAGAATCAAAATGCAATTTCATACCACCCTTACCTGTCTCCTGCTCCAATCAACCAATAATTGGCAAAAGAACAAAAATATTGTACAAAGAAAATCCAAAAGTCAGAAATTTAGGTCACTATCTTAACTTGCAATTGCAAAAGGGTTGAAGCTATGTCTAAACATAGATACTTGTTGCTCTTCAACCATTGTCTGTTATTGTTGTTGTTAGATCAAAAAAAAATTCAAGGATAAATCCAGGTAAACAGGAGCATATTGAGAAATGTGCTTTTGCCCATATGAGGTTGTGGAAGTATTACTAGTTTATTAGACAATAGAAACTGCATAACGCAATTGACTGACCATCATTGACCATTAAATGAGGAATATGCAGAGGTCTATCCATGTAACCTTGTGCCTAGCTTCCTATAATTGAAGGACAAGGAGACCAAAGCATAGTTATCAAAAGCGCACTTTGCTTTTAGCAAAGGCGTTCGCTTAGACGATTCTAAAACCTTAAGGGGGCGTTTGGTTCAAGTTTTTGAGGCTTGGGAATGGGATTTGAATTCCTTACCCATGTTTGGTATGTTTAGGATTGGGAATGAGGATGGAATAGGAGGGGGTTATGTGGGAAAGCTATTCCCATGGATGTGGGAAAGCTATTCCCAAGCCCCCCCTTGGGAATAGATTTGCTTTCCTAGGAATGATGTTTGACTATTTTGTTTGGACGGTTATACCCTCTCTTTATTTTTAAATTTTCAACTCATATCCCAAACATGTGAATCATCATGAAATTAGTGAAAGGGTATTAAAGTAAAACTAAATAAATTAAGATTCCTATCCATGTGTGAACCAAACATGAAAATAAAAAAATTTAAAATTTTGAACTACCTATTCCCAACTTAACCAAACATGGGTATGGGAATGTTGAATTCGTTTCCCATGGGAAAGGAATTGAAAATCTATTCCTGGGAATCCAAAAACTTGATCCAAACGAGCCCTAAACGCTTTGAACCATTTATAAAAGCACATTGAGTAAAAGTCGTCAGAAATACGTTTTTAAATGGTAAAAGCGTAAAAGTGAGCTTTTTGTTCACGCTTTTACGCTTTCAATCTTTTTATGGAAAATGATCATATTTGTTAGACTTTTGTATGTTTCTTACTTGTCGCCTTGATGGAATGTTTTTGAATTTGGGAATACTAGCTTACCATTTTGAGTCATATTTTATCTTGGAAGATGGTATTCTGGGCATTATTGGATCGGGTTTGGGTAGTTCTAAACTCGGTCTTGTTAGTCTTACGGGTCCAAGTTTTGGATGGGGATCCTACCTGTATAAGCTTCAAATTTCGGTCTTGGTTGAGTGATCATACTGTTCGTCCAAACGCAAAAACTGGGATGGGTTCAGATCGTCCTTGGGCCAACTTTGGGTATTTCACTCCAAAGTATAGAAATACACTACAATATATTATTCATGTTATTATATCTAATTGTTTTGTATACTATTCGCGTCCGAGACAGGTAGGATATATCTGGAAAAGAACCAAATCCGTTGGAGTGCCGAACACTACCTACTCGAAATAGGATCAGGGTTCAGTACACGGCAAAATCAGGTCTCTCGTCAAAATCATATGACTATATGGTATTGTTTATCGAGTGTCAATTTCAAAGCAAATATATACTTTATAATTGTTTACGTATCTTTATATCCTATAAAAAGTTCACATTTTTAAACTTCGCTTTTATTTTTTGCTTTCACGGGTTCCACTGCATCCATTAAAAGCTCGTTTTTGACAATCTTGGAACTTCAACGATCTTTAGAACTAAAGAAAGGGACAAACACCTACCACCACATGTTTTCTCAAAAATAACTAGTCAATTTGTCGCTTTCAACTAGCATGAAGGTAAGATTGCATGACTACATTGTAACATATGGTAGTTCATTTGGGAGAAATGTTTTTTCCCGTAAACACAAAAACACACTAACATTTGGGTGGGCATCAACTAACCTCCCCAAGAATTGATTCTCGAGACCAATAAAAAAAGGCTAAACTACCATTGTAATGTCCTGTTCCGAACGAAGACATTGTGTTGCCCTTTGGCTTAAGTAGGCTTATTGGATTTGAGCTATGCAAAATTTTTTGAGATTTGAACAGAGATGCAGACTTGTTTAATTGGGACGGATTGGATGGTTTTGGAACATGACTTACTTATATGGTTATACCAATTAAGAAAATTGTGCATCACATCAAATCGCATCTTTGAGGAATCGTTATGTATCTGCTTGATTGGAACAGAAAGTCAATTTATCAAATGGTGAAAGGTGACAATTCTTCTTGTCTTTATCTTCACGCTTATATTATGATATTTAATCATTGTTTTGCAGGGATGTCGTAAGATATTATTGTGCAAGTGATAAGTTTTATATTATATCATATTGTTGATTATGAACTATTAATAAACTTAGGCCCAAGAAGAAAGATCACAAATATAAAAATTGTACACTTCACACTAATATTGTGTTGGTTTAGGTGTGTTGGGTTGGTACAGCTCACCAGTACATTCTCCAATGTGCTAACCCCCTCCTCCACATGTACGGAGAATCGCTTGGACAATTTGTGATGAGTCGGAGCAATCGTTTGACGAACTGGAACTTTTCTCTTGGAAATTGTTTTGTTTTATTTATAAAGGACAAGATGTATGGAACATTGTAAATCATTTGTATCTTTGAGTTGTAAGTCAAACTCGTATATTTCAGTATCATTGGATCCTTGTTTTCGGTGCTAATTATCAATAAAGAGATTATTTTTATATATTATGTCATGACTTCAATTATTTGTTTATTTCCACTACAATAACTTTTGAGATTAATTATTAACTGTGCATATTCATACCTTGTACAAGTGCAATTTAGACTTGTACGATATTACGTCCAATGGCGACTTTTCGGTTCTGCGAAATCGAAACATGACAACAATCAACATGAATTTAAAATTATAAACTAAATACTAGAAGACATGATATCTCTATCTATTTCCTCTCCTCAACCCCCACCCTTTTCTTCCTATCATTGAACACAAGGCCTACCACAGTAGCAAATCAATGGCGATCGTCTTTATCGCAAGCTTTCCAAACCCCTCTCTCTCTCTCCCTAGTTGATCTGTCTATTTCCTCTCTTCTTCACCCCACCCTTTTCTCCCTATCCTTGAACACAAGGCCCACCACAGTAGAAAATCAATGGCGGTCGTCTTTATTGCAAGCTTTCCAAACCTCTCTCTCTCTCTCTCTCTCTCTCCCCCTTCCTAGTTGATCTCTGTCTATTTTCTCTCTTCTCCACTCCCACCCTTTTCTCCCTATCCTTGAACACAAGGCCTACCACAGTAGCAAATCAAAGTCGGTCGTCTTTATCGCAAGCTTTCCAAACCCCTCTCTCTCTCACCCTAGTTGTATCAAAAGACTGGATCCCTAGTTGTATCAAAAGACTGGATTGATAGATCTAGTCTCTACTAATATATGGATCTTGTTGGGCTACAATCAATATTTCGTTGACATGATGTATTTGCTCATGGAGAGGGAGAAAAGGGTTGGGAGGGAGGGGAAGGAGGGTTTCTTATTTTCTTTTTACCGTAAAGTTTATCCATTCAATAATTTCAAATATATATTAAGTGTATTTCTATTTTATTTTTTACTTTTTTGAAATTAAAGGTAGGTGGTAATTGATAAAAGAATAAAAATGAGGTTAAATTACTAACCATACAATATTAGGTTGTGTTTTATACTGTATTCTTGTGTTTTCTGAAGTGTATATTATCTATATGAAACTAGGTATCTGAGATAGAAAAAGTAGGATTACTATGCGTGGAGTCACTTTTTTAGATCTATCCGACCAAAACCAAATCTATATCCAAAAAAATCTCTAAAGTTTGACATGGATCCAGATATTTTTACATTTTATTTGGATTAGGTTCAAATGTGGATTGAGTACGAATCATCGAACCCGGTTTGAGATACATGCTCCATTACTCGACGGGAAATAACGGGTCAGTTGCCTTCGCTCAGAAGTATGGTGACACCCGAAAGCCGACACTATTTCAACACGTCTTGTTGCCAAAGACTTCACACAATAGTATGGGATTGATTATGAGAAAATCGCATCAATCGACCGACAAACCTATATCGTCCCGAGTCTCCTCTCTCTGAAACAAGAGGAGCATCCGGTTATGTGTGTACTTCAAACTATTTGGATGGACATCAGAGCCATCAAGGAGTGGCAAGCACCTACTGAGATGAGTGAAAAAGGCCTCTCTAGTGCATCTAGGCATCGGGCCTTGGATGCGCTAGTGATAGTGATTTTAACCTTTCGAAAGTATATGTGAGACAATTGTGATCAAGGACAGGACGCTTTCGTAGCCACCATTTGATCCGGATCTACCCAAACTTTTTTGGTTCGCCCCATATCAATTCTAAGGTTTGGATGTTTTGAAAAGTTCAATACGCTAAGGTCCCTAAGAAATCACTTATTGGAAAAGGAAGTGATCGAGATATCTACTTATCTCCTCAGAGCGGGGTGTAGTAGCTCTAGAGGAGGTAACATAGGAGCTTTTATCATCGAACCTAGGTCAAGATATCTAGAGTTCCGGACTTTGGTAATGATAGAAGAATCCATGATCCGTACATGATGGTGGGCATGTGAAGAATGAATCATGCAGTAGAAGTAACGCAAGATAAAGTCACAAATCACTATGGGAAGATTTGAACTCATAAAGTCCAGGATACTTATAAGGTGTGCTCTAACCAACAAAGCTATGTTAACTTTTTATTTATCGTAACACAAAATGCAAGTAAAATACTTACTTTTCGAAACTCTTGAAGTACATACTGATCTTACAAAACTATTAAGAAATAAATCATTAACATTGAGCTTATGGAAGCTTACTAATCGTATCTCGCTCACATCCGCATTTGGTCTTCTAAACGTTTTTCTAGTTATCTGATTCGTATTGGTATCTGTTTATCCATAATTCCATATTATTTTCTTCTCAAAATCAGATCAGTATTTTTATGCAACTATGCATGATATGGATATACATATTTTATTTCCAGAAGATCTATGTATTGATATCTGTTTCTGTGATGTAAAAAACGTACGGATATGGTAATACCCATATCTGAACCATATTGCATCCCCCACCCAAGTGTCTATGCAGTACATGTAAGTTGGAAAGTTAATTAACAGCAAGAACATAACTTTCACATGCTTCCCCAAAAAATTGGGATAAAGGCTTTGTTGTTGTTGTTGTTGTTGTACACAACTTTCATACAGTTGAGTAAACTTTTTAAATGGACCTGAAATATTGTTATACGTGACAAAAAATCAATGAGTGGCACTCAAAAGCTACAGACGATAAGATCTAGATGTTCAATCACTTATCCCACCATGAAAAAATATAACATTAGTTTACCACGCCCAATAATGACAGCAGAAAAACATATGTATGCATGTGTGTATGTATATTTTCTAGAAAATAGCATGTATTACGATACTAAATGGTAATGTATGTATGTATGCACACATCAGGTAGTTAGAAACATATATAGGTATGTCCATATGTATGCTTGTACATAAGTTAGTTTATGCATGCTTATGAGTATGTGTTTGTGTATTTATTTACCATTAGCTAGGTTTATGTATGTTTGTAATTTTATATATGAAGTGTAAGTGTGTTCTATACTTTTATGTGTGTGGGCATGTCGTCTCTTCTATGTATGTTTATGTCCATATCTTTGCAAGCTTATGTATGTTTGTATACATTTCATTTTTGTAGGAAGTTGACAGAGATATGTCCTCTAGGGACTTTTTTTTTCTTTGTTTTCTTTTTTTGGCATGGGCTCGAACCCAGGACATCCCCAATAACCCTCGTCAACCCCAACCACTAGGCCACCACCTGGTGACTCTAGGGAACTGAACAGAGCATTTTAGCAAATAACCCTAAAGGAAGCTGTTACAGACTCAAACTTTCAAGTTTGACATCATAATATTTACTTCTATAAAAATAGGGCTAATTATAGAACTGGTCAGTACAGGTGAAGCATAATCATCGCCATAATCATAGTGAATGTTGATTTCCACCTCTATTAGCTATTATTGCAAGAGCAGCTACGCACACCATAAATACAAATTGAACATAGAACATGTCATATATAAACATCTCCCAAGGAAAGATTCCAGAGCTGAATGATTAGTTCTGAAGAAGTTGATTATATACATATTTCTAAATCAGTAGGATCCAATTAGATTAGCAGCAAGGTTCAAAGTATCGGTATCGGAATCGGTATCGGACCATTCCTATGAGTATCGGGAACGGCGGTATCGGCGGTATCGGAGGTTTCGGATCGAAGTATCGAATTTTTTGGTATTGGAAAACAAATAATTATTAATAAATTATTAACATTTTAGAAAATATATTTTATACATTTAGGCATAATTTTAATATTTCCAGTGTTGTTTATTAGTAGTTTTGAAATTAAATGAAGTCGTAGTCACCCTTACCGATTGATGTACATACGATACATAATTTTTCTTCTTTTACATTCTTTTGTAACCTTTTTATGCTTTTACACCATTGCTGATTGGTCTTTTTCGTTCAATTTTCTTTGCTAAATTGACCGGAAAAGAGACCCCCAATGTCAGTATCGGGTATCGGTTGGTATCGGATCGGGACATGCCAAACCGTATCAGTATTGGCCGTATCGAAATTGGCCGTATCGGATCAGTATCGGCCGATACTGCGAACTATGATTAGCAGTAAAACACACAAAAAGTACAGTTGAAAGCATAGAATATAATGCTTAACAAGTTCTCCTCCATGAAAAAAGAACTCATAGTAAATGATGATTTAAATTTAGTGAAAATAAGGCTAAAATAGCTCTACAATGTCAGTTACTAGAAGAACTGTAATGTACTGCAATCATAAGGTTACTAGAAGAACTGTAATGTACAGCAGTCATAAGGTTAAAGAACAATCCCAATAAGAATGATAAGTGATGAACAGAAAACGAATGTCCAATTGAATGGAACGCAACTTGCTTTAAATGTAAATATTTCCAATAAAACACTTAAAATACTAGAAGTTAGAACTAGGAGGGGACGTTTAAAGTTGAAACAGGATAAATTAGATGTTGGAACATTACATGTAAGGAAGAATGGGACAATGCTGCAACAACAGTGTTATCCAGGACATCCCGAAATTCAGCTGGAACCTGCCAAATGTCATTAAATTATATGATTTTTTAACAAGTTAAGAATTGCTGAGTATGTTGTATTGCAAGGTTATGCACTAGTCGTGGAAAAAGTAATGATTGTCAGGCAAGTGATCTTGTTCCAAGAAAATTTATATGGTGCATTTATCATAACTTCTTGATTTCACCTACAGAAGATCACTTTCAAAACCAGAACGCAATTCTTTGCGATAGAACAGAGTTTGTAGTATCCAATCCATTCAAATTTGTGCAGAGCCTGTGCTCATCATTATTTGCATTTAAGTTCACCAACCTTTTCATTGAATTATCATTAAGCTCTCAAACACGTGCAGTAAAAAGTATAGAACTAGTCAAAGAAAGAATCTATTACCAATGTGGATTCAACTAGCCCAAAACCGGAGAGTTCCCATTATAAATTTGCTCTTATATTGATGTGACAAACAAAGAGAATATATTTGTGGGAATTTTTTTTCTCAAGAGCATTATTGTGTTAGTTTACTGAAGAAAAAATATCAGCTTATTAGAACGATAAAAGGGAAAACAAGAAAATCAAAGACAAAATAGAGTAACGTCATGAGGTCCTACCTCTCCTAGTGTTTTCAGAAGATACGAGAGAACACGCAATGTAGCAACTCCGACTAGTGGATTATAATCAGAAGACTCTAACTGCAAGGCACAAGAGACAGGTACTAAATGCCAGAACAGAAAACAACTGTAACTTACTTTAGGTAGAGATGCAATATAGTGCCTAAAAAGAGAAGGTGCCAAAGCAATTTCAACTAACCTTACTTCCAAGAAGTACCAGAAAACTCCGTTGTGTAGGCTCAGTCATCTGATCAGTCACACCAACCCGAAGAATATAAAGAACACATGCCTACATATGTAAAAGGTCAAACACATGAACTAAAAGGACAGACACAAGGATGTTAATGTAACATGTTCTGTTTTTAAAACATCACACCACTATCAGCCTATGTGACTCCACAGAAATATGAACATTACCTATGGATTTTGAAGCTCAATAATTTATAAAATATAAAGGTCATTAGGTATTCTTAAAATTACAAAAGCAAGTTGACTTTGTAAGATTCGGTAAGGAAAAGAACAAAAGTAATCATCTGATGAATTAGACTTTAGTACATGGTTACCGGGAATGTGGAACACTCCAGAACGTGGAACAAAAATGGAAACGTGGTACACGGGGGGTCCCTATTAGTGCTATGTTGAGAGTAGGCTTCTTTGTAACATAATATGTTCCGGATAACTGGGCAATATATTTAAGGAACAAACATAACATCCGAGTATTTTATACAATATTTATACATAAATACTCTAATAAACTATAGAAATTGTTCTCTAACTTTATGGATTTGGGGGGATTTATTTGACATTTTTCGAGATTTTTTTTGGTTATTTTGGCATAATGGGTTGTTTTGGTTGACTACTAGTAGTAGTAGTTTGATATGGGGCTTAACTAGACCAATTAAGGCTTAGGGTTCCCACTTTCTTTGTATTATATATTCTCAACTCCTCCTTTAGCCTCCATCACCAAACCCTATCTTCTACTTCACTTCTCCATCCTAGAAAATGTAGCTTTCTCCTTCCTCTTCTTCGTGTTCCTTTTCCAAGCCAAAACCTATATTTTCTCTATGGATAAACAGATCTGGCTATTAAACTATTGGTGTTGGGCTTAACTTGGGAAACACATTCAGGCCAACCGGGTCAGAATTTCTCCTCTTCATCATTCTATCTCCCTAATCACTAAATAAGTCCTAATCTGTTAGACCCTAGATTTATCCGGCCTAAATTCCCAAAACTCCATCTGATTCTTCAACAATCCTAAATCCAAAATTTCAACCCAAATTTCCCGCAACTTGGATCAAATCCTAACCCTATTTCACCCTAACCTAAACATGTTAAGAATCAATCCCTAAACCTAAGCTAGCCCTAGCCTTATTTGTTCAACGTTCAGTTGTCGTCGTCATCGACCGAGATGTAATTATCGCTCTGACTCGATTGTAGCCCCACCTCTAGTCATCATCAACATGCACAACCCCCACAATCACTCTCAGGCATCGTCGACGACTCTAGATCTTTCAAGCTCGATCAACAGCCCTTCCCTACTTACCCTTTCTTTGCCTGTACAGACCTACCCTAACCTCCCCCGTACCCATCATTACCTTGTGTCATATCTTTCTTCGTCCCCAACCTCACCTCCTTCCCACCTGTGCCACTCCAGTATTGAATGTTGCTCACAACCCATAGCACCATCAACTACAACTGCTTCACTATTCAGTGCCGGCCTATCCTTCGTCCTCCATCTTCTTTTTTCGATCCATCTCCATCCTTCCCTCTTGAATCCGTTAACCCGTTGTTTTGTTTTGCTACCCGGCAACCCGTTGTAGGACCCAGACTAATGAATCTTTTAATATTAATGTACTTAACATTTATATATATATATATATATAGAAAAAATGATTTTTAGGTTAGTTATACTTGGTAGTTTTTATTCGGATTACTTAAATCTGAAAACATGGTACTTTATTTTTAAGGATTAGTTTCTTGAAGCCAAGACTTCTATAGCTAACTCATGTACTCTCTAAGTTTTATTCAATAAAGAGAATACTAGAATTATATTTTTGTGTTTGTCAAACCTTAAATATACTTCTCAAATTCTTCATTTATCAACCTCTCTCTCTCTCTCTCTCTCACTCTCTCTCTCTCTCTTATTTTCTACGTGAATTCCAAGCCCTTGTTAGATTGCCAATGCCAATGACCCTTCTTAGTTGTTGTTGATACTGTTAATTTCTGCAATGCACGACCCCTTGTTGATTGCTATAGTGTGTGCCCCTTTTCCCTCTTTGCTTACTGCTGCAACAAGCTCCCGACCTCCCTGCTTGCAGGCTACTCCTCCTTCCTGCCAAACACAAGTCTTTCCATATATTCAGGAACCCACCAGAATCCCTTCTCTTTGCTCCCTGTTGCACCACATAAAACACAACAGCCAACTTTTCCATCTTGTTCGTCTTGTAACCCCTGATCAGCCATCACCTCTTATTCCATTAAAAACTCAACCAAGTCAGAACCTCCTTTTCCTAATTGCACATTTACAATCCTCATCATCCAGAAGATGAATGATCAAGTATCAAACCATTGAAGTAAGGTTGATCACCAAACCCCAAGACGAAGGCTTGGACGTCTCGGTTCGTTGTTCCTGGTGCAAGATATGGTCCGTTTTGATTGTGTAGTGTAAACTTTGACGCCCTGGTAAATTCAACCCCTAACTCATAATTTAATTGATTATTTTGTGATCTTTTGCAGTTAGTTGGGTAGATTTGTATCGATCTTTGTTTTACAAGTAAACTTCCGCTAATCTCAGCTTGTAAAATCATTGCATAATCCACATATTGATCGTCCCTCTAGGTCTTGTCCTGCGTCATATTACAAGATGAAGTTCAACAAAGTAATCAATCATATAATAATAGAATAGGACAATAAAACCAATTAATTGGCAAAATGAAGCACACAAGAGTAGGTTGTTGTAGGATTTGGTACAAAGTCCCGACAAATATAAAGCCCTTATAGTGGCATTCATCAACTAATGTCGTTGTTATAATTATCTCGGTACCCAATTATTCATAGCGTAACTGGTTTTAATGTCAGTAGAACTGAATCAATAACTTACGTGAAACTGCAGACATGAGTTAGTTATATTAAAATAAACATTCTCATAAATAACAGAAAAGAAGATACCAGTGCATGTGCATCTGCATTAGAATTGCCTTGAAGCAAATCCATAGCCTGTAATGAAATCTTCTGGAGCTCACTGTCTGGCAGATGATACTTGAGACGGACCACCTGTACATTATCAAATTCAGGAAAGAAAAAGGGGGATCGTTCACAAAATTAAGATGACCCATGCGACACTTAAAGAAATATCCAATGCTGCTTTGGGCATCCATAATAAGATAACATCTTAACTTTTAACTGAGAAGCAGAATGTTTCTAATGGCAATTTTCTGCATTTATGATATTGAAACCAGTGATAAATAAAGCAAGAGTACTACATATATACATCATATTCATTTTGGTAAGTAACTTTTTAAAGAAAACCAATCTTCTGTTATTTAGGTGATGTTCCTAAACCTGTGTGATTCACCCATCACTAAGAACAGGGTTCACAACAACCTCAGTCAAGAACCCTTGATTTGAAGCCAGTATAAAGTAGATAAAAGAAAAACACAAATAATTGAATGTGGTCCTAGAAGCATATCAAGTAGAACTTTTTCATGCAGAAGATATGATTGGAATAGTGTTGATTAGCACATGTTTTCCTTAATTATGTTTCTAAATTAAGTGAAAGTACTAGTATATAACCCATGTTTTCAGCATGTCTAAGTCTCATTTAAAGTACTCCCCCCACCCCTCCCCACCCCACCCCCTGCTCTCTCAACGTACACGCACAAACTGACATGGGGAAAGTTGACATTGCTTACATCGAGTATCATCTTGATATGCGTACAACCTAGAAGGGGCGAATCTACATGTAAAAGCAGTGGAGGCTCAAGCCCCTTCTGGATTCTCGGAAGAAATATGTTTATTATTGTTATTTATCTTATAGGGTATAATAGATATTTGGGATGTACTGCATATCAATATAAATAACATGAGATGCAACCTAAGAGTTTCATGTCTTTACAATCTCTTTTCTCATATTTTCTCTTCTCCTTTTTTTCTCCTTCTCTTCTCTCTCCAAACTCCACTTGGTATCAGAGTATTTTTTTTTGAAGGTACTGTACATCCCATCCACGACTTGGCCGATCGAACTCGGCAGTGAGTTTGACAGGGGTTCCGGGGCGGTAGCCCCAGATCGGCCGGGTTCGGGATGGTAGCCCCGAAAAAAATTCGACTATTTTTCGTCTACTTTTCATGAATCGCCGTTTGTTGTTCGTGGCCATTCGTGGTTCGTTTATGAGATCTAGGGATTCTACATATCTCCGTTGATTGTTCATTGTCGTTTGTGGTTCGTTGCGAGATCTAGGGTTTCTACAGATCTTGTCTTTTTGTTGCATCTGCAAGTATGGCGGGGACCGAATCTTCTGGTGATGTTAATAGTGCTGGTGGTGGTAGCAGAGGTGGTTTTCCTTTTACTGTTATTCATAATGATGAATTGGAAAAATCAATTACAGTGGTAAAACTCTAACAAATAACAATAACAATAATAACTCTAACAAAATATACATATAGTTTATCTCCCATAACATTTCCAGATTATAAATATATATAGCTTCTATATTAAAGACGTTAAAGTAGGGGAGTCAAGTTGGTTAAGTAGTTAATGGGTATGTTGTTGGCTTTTGAGGCTTGAGTTGGAATCCTCTTAAACACTTCATCAAGTTTCTTCTTTTTTTCACTGAACCCCCACTGGCTAACTTTCTGGATCGCCCCTGCTGCCTAGTAACTCCATCCATTACTAGAGCAAATTGGTTAGAACTTAATGTTCATCCTCTATGAAGCCAGAGGTGAAGGGAAACAGTATGGTGTCCCCTCCTGTTGACCTCACATAAGTTGTAAAGGATGTGAAGATTTACAACTAGTGTACGACAAATTGGTGGGGATACTACACAATTTTCAACCACTGTTGGCTTACATCATGGAACAACATTAAGTCCTTACCTTGTTGTAAGAGATGTGGATGAAATTACTAGGCATATACAAGATACAGTTCCATGATGTATGATGATGATATTGTGCTAGTTGATGTGTCATGGATCAACATTAAGTCCTTTGGAGTCCTTCATGATCTCAAAATAATGTTGAAAGCATAAATTTATAAGACAGCAAAGCTTTATGGATTGAAGTGTTGGGCAATCAAAAAATAACATGTCCAGAAAATGAGTATAGCTAAATGAGAATGCTTATATAGATGTCGTAACACGTTGAAAAATAAGATAAAAAATGAGTGTATACGTGGTAAATTGGAGGTAGTGCCAATTGAGGATAAGAGAAGACTGTCTGAAGTGGTATGGATATATACAATGTAGATGAACGGGTTAGAAGTGACAAGATATTAGTTGAAGGGACCACTAGAATTAGAGGTGGGCCTCAATGAACTTGTATTGAGGCTTTGAAGAAGGATATGGTTTTTATTAATGATTCATAGGATATGGCAAGCTGAATGGGAGAGAAGGATTCAAATAGTTGCTCCCAAAAGTTTTGGATGAAGGCTTTGTTATTGTTGTATGACAAATGAAAATCATTTGACTTGGGCAAGCCTCGGAGTAAGGGTGATAAGCTAAACTTTTGGCTACAAGAAATGAATTAGAACAATGAAAATGCAATTAAAAACATGACTCGCCTAGAAAGCATGGACGCCCGAAAACCAGTGCGGTGTCTGTGTCAGCTCGGACATGTATCGGACGGCACATACACTTCAAAATGCACTAGAACACACCAAATGAATTCCGTGTGCAACATACTGACTCCCATAACATAAATAAGTGGTTGATGAACACCTACCTGCAGAAAGAATACCCATGACAATGCCAGCCCAATACGTAGGTATTTTGCACGGGCCCCACTTGCTGTGTTCAAGAGAATTCATATTAGTAAAGCAATACAGTAACAACATGTCTGAAAGTGGATGGTAACCATTAACTATTTGCATACGACAATGAACTTGCATACAACTTAACAAATACATGTCAAATTTTGAAAGTTCGAGTTATATGAATTAGAGCTGCAAATGTTACAAAATAACAGATACCAATTCCAAGCTAGGAACAATTGGGTTTAGATAGAAAATGTAAGCCAACAACAAACAACAACAAACAATCCCGATTCTCAAACCTTTTTTGGTAGTAAGACAACAATCTTGATTGAAAAACAGAGTTTGTATTGGTAAAAATTGAACTAAATTCTTGTATAGAGAAGAGAAAGATCTCTCATTAAGAAATTAGTTTTTTTTCCAAGCCGTGAAGTTACCTCTAATAAATGGTGATATTAAATGTTTTTGTAAACTCTCTTCCGGTTTCCTAGCTGGGACAGGCTGGTTTTTTCCTCTCTGTTTGACCTTCAGAAGAAAGCAGACATGACTAATTACGTAGGAATAAAATTGTAAATAGAAAGAAAGCATAGCGAATAATTCTGGAGGTATAAACCTGGCCCTCGAAATTCATTGCAAGAGCAAGCAATGAACCCAATGCTTGAGCAAAGGCATCCCTAACTGATGACACAGGATCCTCAAGAGCCTAAGTGGGTGCAACAGCAACAAGGATAAACAATATTGTAATCAAGATAAGGCACTTAATTTACGAAACTGCAGAGTTGATACTGAAGGCAGTGAAAGAAGGTGCACTTTAGCACAAAACAAAAAGATAGCTTGAGTGTACCTTTGTGCAATGAAATATAGAATTCTCGAGTTCTGTGAAACCCAAGCCAGGGCCACCTGTGCTAGCAAATGTTTTCAAGCATCTTGCGGCAGCTAGTCTTACAATAAAGGATTTATCACTCACACCTAAACGCATTATGATGCGAAAAGCTTCTGAATAAGCCGTAGAAGAACCACTACCAGCGGAACCTTCCAATGCATTCTCAAGCATTTGCAGTGCATCTTGTCTTACAAAATCCTACAATTATGGTGAAGACATTAGCTTTGAGAAGATAAATCAGAATGCACTAAAGAGAATTAAGAAGACAACGACATCACAAAAGAATCATGCATTCAGATAAAAAAAATAAAGCAAAGTAGAGATACTAGCTTCCTTGTCAGGAATTAAAAGATTGGTAATTAAACAAACTGCAGTTAACACCTGTAGAACAAAGAACAGCAGTATTAACCTATGATTGACAAACTAATGCAAATGAAAGACACCAGTGAGGAACATTAAGTGGTAACCTACACCAGTGACTCCCATGATAAACTACACCAGGGTATACAAAATTGAAGAAGTATATTAGATTTAAATCAAGTCCACATGTTTAAGATACCAATATAAATATAATAAACAACACACTACAATATTTTTTTAGTAACCATGACACACAAGGAAAATATTCCTGTGGTATTCGTATATAATACATGATTATTTTATCTTAACATTCTTTAGAGTTAACAATACATATCCCAGTTAAGATAAGATAGCAAATGAAATGTTGTTGATTAAGAATTATCAAAATTTAGATCTAACAAAATAGGAATATATATATATATATATATATATATATATATATATATACAAAAAAGATGCAGCAGCCGCACGCGAGCGATCGAGCCCCCGATCTAGGGTTTCCCCGCGGGACTCCACCACGGCCGCCGGACCCCCTGGCCGGCGGCGGGAGGGGCGCGGCCCAGGCGGGCGACCTCCCCCACGGCGGTGGGGGGGGGCGGGAGCAGCGGGCGGGGGGTCAGGCGGACCCTCACATGCCGGCGAGCGGAGCAGCACCCCCCCAGGCGCGCCGGGGGGGAGGCGGTGGTGCTGGGGGGGGGCGGGCGGCCCCTCCGGGGGTGGTGGCGGCCCCTCACGGCGGAGGGCGGGGAGCGGGAGTTCCGGGGAGGACATCGGACTTTTCGGGGAGGGGTTCGTGTGCCCTTGATCCGACTTTTGAATTCGGCGCGGGGTCAGGATCCACGGGGAGTCAATCGGAGGGAGGAGGATGGACGACGGTTACGCGCCGTCGAGTGGCGAAGACCGGAGGGAGGATGGGGGTTGGACAGGGCCAGGATAGGGTTCGGCAGCCCGTGAGTCGCCAGATCGGGACTGGGACTCGGCATAGACGGGGTCCGCAGGTGCCTCCGGGGGGTCCAGTGGGTTGGCGGCCAAAGGCGACCGCGGCGGACAAAGGGAAGAGTAAGGTGGTTGATGTGGAGGTCCAGGGATCTGGGATTACCCGACCGGTCACTGTCCCACGGCCTGCTGGACGGTCTTGGGCCGAGATCTGCAAACCGGTGGGACAGAAATCCCCCTCCTCGATGGAATACGTCCCGCCAACCAAGGTTGGGAGCGGTTTTCGGGCAGTGTTCCCTGCGGAGGAGCTCCAGCAGGTGTCAGCCTACTGGGAAAATACTCTCGTCCTGTATGTCTTGGGCAACAAGCCCTTCTACGGGCAGATCCGGGGTTATGCAGCGCGGGTCTGGAAGCCTAAAGGGAGTATGGAGTTCTTTTCTCGAGAAAACGGCTTCTATTATGTAAAGTTCGGGCTGGCGGAGGATGTCGCTAGGATTCTCCAAGGCGGCCCCTGGACATTTGACGGCCGCCTGATCATTCTCAAGGAGTGGACCCCAGAGATGCGATGCGAGAGAGAGGTTCTGAATGCCATCCCAGTTTGGATCCGATTCCCCGAGCTCCCGGTAGGGTTTTGGAGTATCCCCTTGTTGATGCGTCTTGCTAGTCTCGTGGGTACACCGATTAAGGCGGATGATGCTACCACCTTTCGGACGAGGTTGATGTACGCGAGGATATTTGTGGAGATTCGAGCAGGGGGGGAGCTCCCGAAGATGATAGAGTTTGAGCTCCCTTCTGGGGAGGTGCTCACCCAGAGGGTGGAGTATGAATGGGTTCCGCCTACTTGTTCACGATGTTCTTGTTTTGGACATCTGGCCAGCGCTTGCTCAGAGGCTGGCCCCCCGGTGGAGACTAGTACCCCGCCGAGTGACGTTCCCGTAGCGTCATGTGATAGTGGAGAGGTGGTTGTGGGTGAGGAGGTTACTAATCAGGGGAGTGATGTC
This sequence comes from Iris pallida, assembly GCA_029216955.1. NCBI lineage: Eukaryota > Viridiplantae > Streptophyta > Magnoliopsida > Asparagales > Iridaceae > Iris > Iris pallida. The sequence goes on along the minus strand of JANAVB010009198.1, from coordinate 27,235,686 downwards.
GGATTGAGCCTCGTTGTTTCTACTGTGAGAGGGGTGGATTCCACTGGTCAGAAGCAGAGTAGTATAGTTACAAGGAGTATGGCAGAACTTGAGACTCGAGGAGAGGGTTGCTCGAGTGGAGGACAGGTGTATTGCAGGAAGAGGCGTGCGGTCGGACTGCTACAGGATGGCACCTCTATGACGGAGGGAGGTACTACAGACAGAGATGAGGTTGTATGTGTGGATAATCCTTCCTGGGCGTTGGTGGTATCTCCGGTTGGCACTCATCAGATGGGTCCGATTGATATGGTAGAGGACCCTTTAGTGACGGATGTGGCTCCTTCCCCAGGAGTTGTTCCGGGAGTTTTTCAGGGGACCCCTCCTCTCATTAATTAATGGCCATTATCGCCTGGAATGTGAGGGGGGCGTGTTCGATTGGGAGGTGGAGAGAGATCTGTGGGGTGCTCCACAGAGAGAAGTGTGACATCTCGGTTATTTTAGAATCCAAAATCAAAGGGGATAAGACCCTTTCCCGGCGTACTCCTGCACATTGGGCTCAGCTGCATAATCTGGCTCTGTGTGACATGGCCAGGATTTGGGTTCGTTGGAACTCGACGTGTTGGGATGGTGACTTGATCTTGATGACGGAGCAGCTGATTGCCATCTCCTTCGTGAACAAAGGTGGCTTCCGGTTCATTCTGGGGGCGGTCTATGGTCACAATGACAGGAGGAGAAGGGAGTCACTTTGGAGGGACATCTCAGGGGTTTCCGAAGCTGCTGAGTCATCAGGTCTTCCTTTGCTGCTGGTTGGGGACTTCAACGCTATGCTGCATCGAGGGGAGAAGCTGGGTGGTCGGCCGGTTCCTGATTCTATCCTATATGATTTTCAGAGATGCCTTCTGCTTGCGGGGCTGAGGGAGCTGTCTCGATCAGGCTTCATCTGGACTTGGCACAACAAAGCGACTCTCAACAGGGTTGCTTGTCAGCTGGATCGGGCTCTGGGCAACGGGGAGTGGTTTCGTCTGTTTCCCAATGCTTCGGCGGAGGGTTTGGCGGCTGGGACGAGTGATCATTCCCCCATCAGAGTTGGTTTATCTGCTCGTTCTCTGGGGAAGGCTCGTCCGTTCAGGTATAACAACAGTTGGTATCTTTCGGAAGGCTACCTGGATGCAGTCGCAGAGGGTTTGGCTAGTGGTTATGAGGGGACGGCTCAATTCCGATTGGTGCGTCGCCTCAAAGCCACGAAGAGGGCTCTCAGGAGTTGGGTGCAGGGGTTGCCCAAGACTTCGCTCGAAGATAAGGAGGCTGAGTTGAGATCCGTTCAGCAGGATATGCAAAATGACATGCTTAATGGAGATCTGGCGGCTAGAGAGAAGGAGCTGATTGGCGAAGTCAACATCCTGAGGCTGCAGAAGGAAATTAGCTCGGCCCAGCGAGCTAAATGTTCCTGGCTGAAGGACGGAGACCGGTGTTCTAGGTTCTTCTATGACGTTATCCGAACCAGACAGAATCGGAATCACATTTCCCAGCTTCTGGATTCGGATGGCACTCTAGTGGGGACTCCGGCTGAGATTCAGGGCGAGGCTGTCAGGTACTATACAGATTTATATTTTCAGACTGACTATCTGTCCGTATTCCCAGAGATTGTTACGAAGCGTTTGGTCACTCCATTCGGGAATAGCATTCTTCTTGCCCCTGTCACTCTGGAGGAGGTGGAGTCCATTGTCAAGGGGGCGGACCCCAACAAAGCCCCTGGACCAGATGGCTTCAGTAGTGGTTTCTTCAAACGTCATTGGGATACTCTGAAGATGCAGGTTCTGGAAGTGGTTCAGGAGTTCTTCACTAAAGGGAAGCTCTTGAAGGAGCTGAATCACACTTTCCTGACCTTGGTGCCGAAGAAGGAGGGTGCTACTGCTCTATCTGATTTCAGACCTATTGCTTGCTGTAATTATCTTTATAAGATAATTACGCATCTTATGTGCCGGAGGATGGAGCGTATCATGCAGGGCTTGATCTCCCCCAACCAGGCTGCATTCATCAAGGGGAGGTCGATTGCAGAGCATAGCCTTCTTGCGCACGAGATGGTGAGGGGATTCAGCAGACCGGGTGGGGAGAAAGCTTGTGTGAAATTGGACCTGAGGAAGGCGTACGATATGGTCAATCGTGACTTCCTTTGTCATCTTATGTCTGCCATGGGATTCGCGGATCACTGGGTTGCGATGGTCAGGGAGTGCATCTCGACCCCTACTTTTTCTGTTCTCATCCAGGGCGTTCCTTACGGTTATTTTTCGAGCAACCGTGGGCTTAGGCAAGGTGACCCACTGTCCCCTTACCTGTTCACGATTGTGATGGAATACTTTACTTGTCTGATGGACCTGGCAGTTCACCAGGGTCGGCTGGTGCCGTTGTTTCGGAGGATGAACCCGCCAGTTACACACCTTATATATGCTGATGATCTACTGGTCTTCATCCAGCCTACAATGAGGGGGTTGCAGACGCTCGCAGGAATTATGGATGACCTTAAGTCCCTCTCGGGGCTTCAGCTGAATAGGGATAAGAGTCGGGTATATTTCAGTTCCCGATGTTCCCAGATGGAGGAGCGGGCTACTGCCCTCGGTATCGCGAGGAGTGAGCTCCCAGTGCGTTATTTAGGAGTACCCCTCACCGTCAACTATGCACGGGATCAGGACTGCCAGGGCCTGGTTGAGTATGTTCAGAGGAGAGTCGAAGGCTGGCAAGCCGCCGGTCTGTCTTTTGGCGGACGCATAGAGCTGATCAGATCTGTGGTCTCGGCCGTGGCACACTTTTGGCTCCAGTCCATCCTACTCCCGGTGGCTACTATTCGGCGTGTGGAGCGCCTCTGTGCTGATTTCCTTTGGAGGGGGGGTATGCATGCGGTCTCGTGGGAGCAGCTGTGTCGTCCCAGGAAGGAGGGGGGAGTGGGACTCAGGCCATTGCTGGAGATCAGGGAGGCCTCGGCGCTCAAGCTGGCATGGAGTTTCATTAGCAGGGGGTCTATGTGGGCGGACTGGATGCACAGCAGATATGTGAAGCAGGGCAACTTTTGGTCGTGTGCCCCGGATAACAACCATTCTGTCACATTTAAGACCATCCTGAGACATAGGGTTGTGCTCAAGACTGCTATCCGGAGGGTCATGAGAGATGGGTCGGGCACGGATCTCTGGAGGGACCCATGGATTGATAGGCGGTCTTTGCTAGACATCAGGGGTTCCGCGACTCACTCGGAGGACAGGCGAGGTCTGAAGTGCAGCCGGATCTTACGTGATGGAGTGTGGAGACCGGAATCTTATCGGTACACTGAGGATCTAGGGGGGTCCATTTTGTCTACTGCCATTGATCCGGCTTTGCCTGCAGATCGTTGGGTTTGGGAGCCGCCTGGAGCTCCTCTGGGATCGGGAGAGTTCCAGTTCCGTAGTTGCTACAATCTTATCCGGAACTCTTTCCCTCTGAGTCCTGATTATGAGTTCGTCTGGTGTAAGGGTCTGGCCAGGAAGATGCAGCTGTGTGTCTATAAGCTTCTGCTGGGTCGCCTCTTAACGAGGGATCGCCTGCGGTCTTTTGGAGTGGTAGTACCGGACCCCAGCTGTGTGCTATGTTCCTCTGCGCCTGAGTCTATTAGTCATCTATTTTTCGAGTGCACTGTGACATGGCAGATTTGGTCGGAGCAGAGCAGGGTATTGGGGGTGTCCGTCTCGGGTAAAAACATTGGGGACATCATCCAGACAATACGAGGTAGCAGGGGTCGAGGTCAGGACTGGTTCCGCACGGCTAGAGTTCGCTTGGCGGCTTCGGTCTGGCATGTTTGGCGGGAGCGAAACCGCCGTATCTTTGAGGGACTAGTCACACCTCCGGTTGGCATTCTTCATAACATTGAGTATGATATTAATGATATGGAGAATGTATGAGTGCTGAGTGGGAGTATGGAGAATGTATGAGTGCTGAGTGGGAGTCCCACTCAGAATGTATGTTGTATGAGTATGACTTTTCAATTGGAATAAAATTTACCTTTTTCCAAAAAAAAAAAATATATATATATATATATACACACACACTATTTTGGTTTCTTCTCCTTTGCCCTGAGTCAGAATTCAGAAAAACATGAAAACTTCAATAACTATCAGAATAGTGACAAAGAAATGTAGCAGATGACAATGGTCTGGATGGATTGTTGGGAAAGGGGTGTAAAATAGAAATAACTCCATTCCAATACAATTTCAAATCCATATATAATTAACAAAGATGGATACCTAATCTGACTACTTAGAATGAAAATGCAAATACTAAAAACAGCATAAAGACCCACACTGTAAGTAATGATATGCGCACATGCTTGTAAGCGAACAAATAGGCATCGCTAAACACAGGATTTCAGAGGTATCTATATTTTCAACTCTAGAGTTAACTAAACGAGCTTTCTATCTGAAAACGTTAATCATACCCAGTAATACTTATTTGTTTGTATCTGCTACATTCCACTCAGATCAGTGCATTCTAATCGAATATTGATGCCAAAATTACATCCGAAGAAATTCAGCCTTTTATCCATATTCGCTAACAAAAAACAAATATGGGGTGTTCTAAAGAACGGATTAACTGGCGATTAATCATCCAAGAAATCTTTCACTTAATCCAGTTAGTCGGACGGTTGACTATTATAAAATTTCCAAGTTTACATATAATTGTGATTAATCGACCATGTAATCCAATTAATTGGGCAACTAGCCATGATCCATGAAGAAGTGTTGTTTAATATAACACTGCAAATATTTTAGTAGTAACAGCTTCCTTATTAGTCTCCATAATACTCTATTTAACTTCAAGTCCATTTGGATGTTATTCAAATGAATATCACAAACTATCCATTTTGTGTTCAAATATTAGAAGATTGTAAGTCGGGATTTTTTTTTTAGTTAATCATGTAGGCTTCTACTTTCAGAAATTAAAAAAGAATCTTCATAGTTGCCGTAAGAAATAATGAAATTTGAAAATTGGGATATTTAGACTTTGGGTCTCGAACAAATTAGAATATTTGTCTTTGGGTTTCCATAATAGACATAATTAGCGTTTGTGTCTCCAATAAATTAGTATATTTGTGTTTGGATCTCCATAATAGAAATAATTAGTGTTTGGGCTTTGGACTAATGGTTGACGGTCAAATCCAACTAAAAAAATGAAAAGAAGAAAAGAACCACAAAAACGAAAAGAAAAAATTGAAAAAAATGAAAAAAAAAAAAAGAAAGAAAAAAGAATAAAACTCGAAAAAGGAAAACAAAAAACAAAAAAACGACATGAATAAATTTACTGTGGGAATAAATTTGTCTGGTAGTCTTATTTATTAATTTCCGGTAATAAAGTAGTCCAGAAATAGAGACATAAAGTCTAAATATTTTGGGCAAATTTATTACGGCAAACTTATTCCCATGTTTGGTTTAGCTTAAAAAAATATTCCCGGAAATTACGAATATCCGTATAAATAATTTACCCACAAAATATGAGAATCATATTCCTTAAAAATAGGTGGGTATATTTTTTTTGCTCGGACAAAAAATATTTCTGTTATTTTTTTTTCGTTTTTTCGCTTTTTTAGATTTTTTCAGTTTTTTGTTTCAGTATTTTACTTTTTTATCCTTTTTCCACTTTTCTCGTTTATTCGTCATTTTTTTCTCGTTTTTTTTCCTTTTTCATTTTTTCAGTTTTTCGTTTTTTTTATTCATTTGTTCTTTTTATTCGTTTTTTCATTAGTAAATTTTTTCCTTTTTCTTTTTCTCCGTTTTGCTTCTTTTTTTAATTGAATTTTAACAGTCAACCGTTAGTCCAAGATCCAAACACTAATTATGTCTATTATGGAGACCCAAACACAAATATCCTAACTTATTTGAGACCCAAATACTAATTGTGTCTATTATGGAGATCCAAACACAAATATTATAACTTATTCGAGACCCAGTCTAAATATCCCTTGAAAATTCTACTACCGTCAAAATTTCAAAGACAAAAAAAGAAGGGATTTCAATGTTCTTCACATTCATCGAAACATCTTAAAGAATAAGGAGACTTTTACTTCCCAAAATCAACTAAACTCATTGAACATCATATTGATCCGTACATCGAAATGCACTCTCAATCAATGAATTTAAGGGTACTGTCTCATAAAGCAATTAGGGGGGAAATTGAAGAGAACTATCTCAGATGGGCATAAAATCCCAAAAGCAAGTGAGAGAAACCAAAATCAACATGTAAGCAGCTTTATATTTGCAAAGGACAATACCTATACTAAATTACTAACAAAAGCATAAACCATTACTGTGGCACTCCTATTGTTCATGTAGATAAGTAGATTATATTCGCAAAAGGACGATTTATATACTAAATTACTAACAAAAGCATAAACCATACTTTGCCATGTAAGTTTGTACAGGCACTCCTATTGGTCAAGTAGATAAGTAGATTGGAATATTGTTCAGCAAGAACTAGTAGAACATCAACTTAAAGTACCCCCAAATCCCCAAAACACGACAAAACTCCTGTGGTTCTTATTCCCGTCACATGCTTCTCAGATTATAAAGATGCTTCTAACAAACAAAGAATTCTTGAAGCTCTCTTCAGAATCTCAAACATACAAATGTTGAATTATACTCCTAGGTCAAATATACTCATTTATAAACATGAATAGATACTGTCTGCATATGCAGTATAGCATCTTTCAGCCCATCCAAACTGGCAGAAAATAAGTAACGCAGATTCTCTTCACTGACAACTCTTGCAGGACCGCCCTTATCCCTGACTTAAAACTTAAATGATTAATGTGATTACTAACAGCCTTGGAAATTTATGTGACATTTAGCATTGGTGGGATTTAATCCTGATACAATTGAATTTGTCTATGATAGTTCTACAAATAGTTCAATAGCAGCTATCCTTTTCAAATACTCTAGGATCTGACTGTCTGCATATTTTTTTCTTAAACAGGAAGGGGTGAGAACTTCAAAAGATGCCACAAAACACACAGCAAACTAAGAGTATCTTAAATGGAGCAGTCATTTTTTGTAAGAGTGAGATTGCATGTCCTACTCACAATATGAGATATTTCAAAGGGGTAGTGGTGATACATATACCGACACCCAGGCCTACTAGTCTACTACAGGTAAGGCCCCGAGTTCAGCCCCTAATACGCTGATCAGGGATAATCTTATTAATATTATGATCAGAGATTCGCACGAGATTTCATATCTATCTTGCCAACTTTTAAACCCTAACTTGATAAGCAAACAAATATTGTAGGGTTATCCATCGAGGATTATATATAGTCCATTTTACATCTGTCAAGGTATGCACTTTTCTACCCTGAAATTTTGCCGAAATTTCCCTTCGTTCTTGATCTAACTTAAGCGTCTGAACAGCACCGGGGGGGATTACCCTGCCCCTCTCATGTCCCTCTCATGTGTGTCCGTCTATGCAGGTTAGGGAGAATATTTTATCAGAGAAAAAGGGGCCATTGACCCAAATCCTAAATAAATCCGACATTGTTGGTGGTGGAAAAACATCATAATATACCAAAACTAGTAGAGGTTCTTTTAGTTCCTCTTTCAGGCTTTTTATCTTCCGAAGTAGCCAAAAAGGCTAACATCGCAAATATGTTGTACATATTTCGGGCCCAAGTTGCAATGCAACATGGTTACCGTGAAAGCAAGATGCCAAGTCTTTCTCGTTAGTAGCCCCACCTAGGGAAACTAATATGATTCATCATTATATCATTGGGTGGTTTTGCTCTTTAGTGTCTTTGGATTTAATTCATTTGAAGCTTTGCACACTTCTTAGATGTGCAAGATATCCAATATAATTTGGTATTAGTTCAGGTTCATACTTTACAACTTCGAGAGAATCATAGAATAATTAAAAACATTAGTCTAATCTATAAAGTATAAAGAATATTCGTTATGGATTGATAGGTGTCTTACTAATGGTTTTTATTCACTGCAACTTATTGACTAAACTAGTAACCTTCTTAATTAGACTTAGTACTAATATGACTAAAAAGAAGTTTTGAATTTATAACCTTTCACAATTATATTATTGCACATTATTTGTTAGGCTAATTTGTAACTAAATACCATAAACCTTCGCTTGTGCAACTTACTACCGTTAACTTTCAAAATTAAGAACTTGCTACCATGAACTTCCAGATTTGCAAGTTAATACCATAAACTATTGTTTATTTTGCAAATACATACCGTGAATTATTGCTTAATTTGTAACTTGCAAGTTAATACTATAAAGTATCGTGAGTTCATGGTATTAACTTACAAAATAAGATAGAGTTCATGGTATTAACCATAGTATTAAATATGGAAGTTCATGGTAGCAAGTTGTTAATTTTGAAATTTCACAGTAGCAAGTTGTACAAATGTGAAAGCTCATGGTATTTAGTTGCAAATTAACCTATTCTTTAAAATATAAAACAAACAATAATTTCATTTCTTAGATGGGCATTAGACATGAACTTTTTATTCAATGTGAAACCCACAAATAAATAGTCGCACGCAGATAGGAGAGGATGATTTGCTAACCCTTACATGGAAGTGCTTGAAGCTCATGTGCATCAACCAAGTTAATACTTCTGACGAGTAGATCAACGCAAAAACTCAACGGTAACGCGTGCTTTGGCAAAAGTAGTACTAAGTGACCTCGTGGTAAGTGTAGTGACCCGCTCCGCCCTAGCGGAACGCCGATTCAAACGGCAAGTGCAACGACTCAAACGAGCCGTCGACCCGAAGAATTGCTTCGACCCGATGAAGTATCGATGTGAATCGATGCAAGACTTGCATTGGGCCGTCAAAGATGAATCCAGACTTAGACTATCAAAGGCGCGCTCGGAGTATCGCTCGGCCGATGCGAACATCGCTAAGGTGGGTGGCTCCGATGAACCCGTCTTTGCTTAGCCTAGACACATAATAATGCGGACACTATCACGAGAATCGCTAGGCGATAACCCCGCGCATGCTAATAAATGACTCAACGCACCTAGCTAAGGGAATAATCCCATCTTGCATGCTTATATAGAATATGGAAAGAAACATGAAAAATATGAGAACTCTCGTACTGCGCTCTACGCTCGTGCTACGGCACAAGCTTACGTTCAAGTTTCCTATGCGTTCAACAATCAAACAATAAATGGGTTACAACAATGAAACGGGAAGACTATCGACATAGTCGTTCCGAGTAGAGTTAGCAACATTGAAAGACTATGGGACCGATGGGTCGCCAAGGCGACTCCCGCACGAGGAGTTGCAAAATGTATGAATGAATGAACGAACAAATATGTGAATGAATGAATCAACGAATGAAAGAATGAATACGTGAATGAATCGATGAACAAACGGACAAGTGAAAGAAAGAAAAGAAAGAATGAATAAAAGATAAGAAGAAAAGAATGGTTAGCGGCAGGTGTGACGGGCACGTGCAGTGGGGCTCGCTACCCGCGCTGCACGGACGCCAACCTAGTCGATAACGCATTAAGGCTAAGGGTTAGCCTACGGCTCAGAGACAGCCGTTAAGTTAAAAAGACAAGTTAATACGAAATGGTCGTGGACAAACGGCACGAGCGAGGGGTGGCGTATGCTGTGACCGTGAAGAAAAAGGGATTCCGCGGCATGATCAAAGTGTGAAGGACTTGCCGGTCCGGACGGAATCAAAGGAAATGGCTTACGGACGAGGCCTGAGTGCGGACTTGGCCACCAGGGGACGTAAGGCCGGGTATTTCAAAAGACTATCAGGGTGTACCAAGCCGCACGCCATGATAGGTGAGAAATTACCACAGGGGAAGACATGTCCAGGATGGCTTGTGATGCCAGCGACCGATGCATATAGATTAAGTGGGCTTTGCTGGTGGCGATCCACGTGCAAGTCCTTGCATTGAAATCAAAGTAGTCTAAGTTAACTGAACAAAGTGCCTTCTGAGTAAGCTTGAATGTAACACACCAGATAATCGAGAGCAGTTCGGCAAAGGAGTTAGAAAACACGCCTACGACGTGCTAGGACCCGAGGCAGGGACACGCCCTTGAATATCGAATGTTTACATGAATTATGTTAAGTCATTTCATATGAATTATTGACTAACTTGGTTTACTTTGGACAGGGAAGGCCGGACGGTAAGTATGGGTAAGTCATGCATATATTTCCATGCGACACTTGAAATTGGCAACACGAAATAGGCTATGAAATATGCCATGAAACGTATCCTAAGGCAAGATTAGAAAGACAATGTATGATATAGATGCACAAAAGTAAATGGAACGTGTTTGGTAATGATAGCGTTGTGGGCGAGCTAGCCTCCCCACCAGTGCATAACAATGTACTGATAACCCTACAGTCTACTTGCAGGATGCAGGTATCGTCGGCGGGTGCGGAGCTTCCATCGAACGTGCTAAGGTGCGGAGCTATCTCTGGAGCCTTGGAGCGTTGCAAGGAGCTGAAGCACCCTATACAGGACATAATGTATCGGAACATCGCCATGAATCATTCCATGTTGTAAGCCACTTGGCACGCCTTTTATGTTTCAGAGAGAGAGAGAGCTTGAACGATTTGTAATATCGGCCTAGCGCCGCTTGTAAACTTTTCGGATATCAATAAAGAGTTCGAATTCGCTTCCACTTGTGTTCATTTACTTTCCGCTGCAAATGGGGACACTCTGTGCGACTCTGTGGCCTAGCTCAAATCGGCCGTTTCTGGACTTGGCCTTGCACGGGCGCAACCTAGGCCCGTGTGGCATCACGCCTTAGCGAGGACGATCGCTTCTACGGGAGCGGGGCGTGACAGTAAGTGCCGACCAAGTAATGATGCATATAGAGTCATGAACATATAGTAGATCGTGGGTCAAAGTGTGACAAATGCATCAAAGTGCTAATTGGGCCAGGCAGCCCGCAACCTTGTCCTGAACCGGCCCGGCAAAACCCGGTCTAGGCCGACCAGGCCCAGGACACACGTACCCCGAGTTTGGGCTGGGTCTCGAAAGTAGGCCCGATAACCTGGCCCGGCCCAGACCGAACCGGTTCAACCCCCTCAAATTCGGTCGACCCAGTCGACAACCCGGTCAGCACTCTCTCTCTCTCTCTCTCTCTCTCTCTATATATATATATATATATATATATATATATATATATATATATATGAGGAGAGATATATATCCCCTCACTTTTGCATCCCCATGATAACACCCGTTGGATCTTGTTTAAGTCATCTAATCTTAACCGTTCAACGGTTAAGATTAGATGACTTAAACAAAATCCAATGGATGTGAAAGAGGAGATACATGGAAGATGCAAAAGTGAGGGGATGTGGATCCCTCTCTCTCTCTCTCTCTCTCTCTCTCTCTCTCTCTATATATATATATATATATATATATATATATGCCATTGCCTGATTCTAGTTGCATACCCTCATGCTCCCGAATGCGACCATTAGTAAAATTGAAAAATTATGTGCTGACTTTATATGGCGAGGGAACTTACATTCTATCAGATGGACGACTCTCAGTAGAGCTCGGGAGGAGGGAGGTGTAGGTTTGCAGTCTTTACGGACCCTGCGTGACACTGCGGGACTGAAGCAAGCTTTGCGATTTCTTGTCCGGGATTCCTTGCGGGCAGTTTGGATGAAGTGAAGGTATTTGAAGGACCAATCCTTCTGGGAGGCCCGAGCCAATAGCAACAACTCCGTCACATGGAAGAACTTGCTACCTCATCGTACTACTTTGAAGGGCCTTATTGCCAGAGTGATGAAAGACGAAGAAACTACTGATCTGCAGTTTGACCCTTGGATCAACCATCAGAGCTTGGTGGAGCGAGTAGGTTGGCAGGCGCTGCCAGTGATGGGGAGGCGGCCACGGGCGAGTGCCATTCTTCGGGAAGGAGCGTAGAGGTCGGATCTTCACCCTACAATGCGACAGTTTCGCCAGGAGATTGTCGAGGTCCAAGTGGATCCTCAGAGTTTGGACGGGGACCGATGGGTGTGGACGGATACGGGACAACAATTTTTTTCTCACTATGTTATCCATGCGTCTATTAGGGAGGTTCACCCTCCTATGGAGCTGGCACAGGTGGTCTGGACCAAGGGGGTGGCCTCCAAAATACAATTTTGCCTGTACAAACAATGTATTGGGAGGTTGTTTACTCGGGATCGTCTTGCGAGGTTTGGTGTTCAGGTGCTGTCGCTTCTTTGTGAGTTGTGCAAGCAAGATTGTGAATCTATAGATCACATTTTTTTTAGTTGTTCTTTCACATCCTTTGTTTGGCAACAACAATGTTTTTAGCTCAACATGCAGACTCTTGGTCCTCGGAATTGACGGGAGGAGGTGGCAGACATCATGGCTGGAAGGAGTCAAGGTTCCCAGTGGTACAATATAGCTAGGATTCGATTGGCGGCTGTTGTCTGGCATATATGAAAAGAAAGGAACAACAGAGTTTTTGAGATGGTGACTACGTCCATTATTGGGGTTATTCACAACATAGAATGTGATGTAAAAGTAATGGAGAACTTTAAGTCTCCTACAAGATTTTGATTTGTAGCCTTTCCTTTTTACTATAAATACAAAGTATTCCAATATATATATATATATATATATATATATATATATATATATATATATATTTATTTATTTATTTATTTATTTTTTACCTTTTCCAATATATAATTACTAGAATCCCCTCTTATATTACCGTTAATTAAAATGTTGGAGAGATATTTTGATAATTTAACCCTCCAACAGTCATATTTGTCTGGGGGTATTTTTACCAAAATACCTCTAATATTATGGAGGGTTTATAACCGTTTTAAAGGTATTTGTCATTTTGTTGAAAATGGCCAAAATGTCCTTATAATAACTATATTTTACGGATATTTGGGATAATTTAGCATCCGAAAATTTCTATAAATAGGACATAATTCTGCCAAATTTACCACAACAAATTTTCTTCCCTCTCTTGCAATATTAACAAGCAAACAAGTTTCTGAAGACTGAAGTAACAAGTTTCTGGAGGGTAAAGTGCAATTTTCAGGAGACTTCAACTTGATCCACCACCACAAAACAGCAAAAATTCTATATCCGGCTTTGGAGTAAATCAAGTTGAGGTTTAAGTTTCTTCTAATATTAAAAAAGATATCTTTCTTCTCTTTTTTGATTAGTTGATTTTCTTCCCTCTTTCTTTTAGTTGGAAAAAAAGTTATTCCATCCATTTTTATTATTTTTCTAAAATTATTATTATTAAATATGGATCATAATGATTCTAATGGTTCTAACCACCCTATCAAGGTGTTTCGGAACATTGTTATTATTATTATAATAATTTTGATTATGATAATAATCATATAGAAGATTTTGTGCCATCGAAACAATTATCACCTCCAGAAGTTAGAAGCATGGCTATTAATGTTTCAACTAGAAAAAAAAATTCAGCTTTATGGAAATATTTTGATAAATTATTTGTCACTGATAGTGAGAGAAAACCAGTTTTAGATCCAAAAGACCAAAAATAAATAGCTAGAGGTGCACAATGCAAGAAATGCAAAAAAAAAAATGATGGCACGAACACTTTGAAGAGACTATGAAAGTTGTTTAGGCGAAGACACATTACAAGCTAAACAAACACAGCTAAGCACCGGTCCTCAAGGATCTTCCGTAGGAAACTTATTCTACTGCTCGTAACAAAACCGAACTAACAAAATATATTATTCGTGATGAACACCATTTTACATTTGGTGAGAGTGAATCATATTATGATTATGCAAGTACAACTCTTAATCCTTGTTTTATTAAAGTTTCTATATCTACTAAAAGAGTAGAAACTGTTAAAAATTTTGAAAAAGAAAAAGTAGCTTTGAAAGAAAGTTCTGCAAATATTAACCCTCCAACAGCCATATTTGTCTGGGGGTATTTTTACCAAAATATCTCCAATATTATGGCTGGTTTATAACCGTTTTAAAGGTATTTTGGTCATTTTGTTGAAAATGGCCAAAACGTCCTTATAATAACTATATTTTAAGGATATTTGGGATAATTTAGCACCCGAAAATTTCTATAAATAGGACATAATTCTTCCAAATTTACCACAACAAATTTTCTTCCCTCTCTTGCAATATTAACAAGCAAACAAGTTTATGAAGACTGAAGTAACAAGTTTCGGGAGGCTAAAGTGCAATTTTCAGGAGACTTCAACTTGATTCACCACCACAAAACTGCAATAATTCTACATCCGGCTTTGGAGTAAATCAAGTTGAGGTTTAATTATTTTTTAATATTAAAAAAAGATATCTTCCTTCTCTTTTTTTGATTAGTTGATTTTCTTCCCTCTTTCTTTTAGTTGAAAAAATTATTCCATCTATTTGTATTATTTTTCTAAAATTATTATTGTTAAATATGGATCATAATGATTCTAATAGTTATAACCACCCTATCAAGGTATTTCGGAACAGTGTTATTATTATTATAATAATTTTGATTATGATAATATCATAATAATCATATAGACGATTTTGTGCCATCGAAACAATTATCACCTCCAGAAATTAGAAGCATGGCTATTAATGTTTCAACTAGAAAAAAAAAATCAGTTTTATGGAAATATTTTGATAAATTATTTGTCACTGATAGGGAGAGAAAACCAGTTTTAGATCCAAAAGACCAAAAATCAATAGCTAGAGGTGCACAATGTAAGAAATGCAAAAAAAGAAGAAAAAAATGATGGCACGAACACTTTGAAGAGATTAGGCAAGGACACATTACAAGCTAGACAAACACAGCTAAGCACCGGTCCTCAAGGATCTTCCGTAGAAAATTTTACTTATTCTACTGCTCGTAACAAAACCGAACTAACAAAATATATTATTCGTGATGAACAACATTCTACATTTGGTGAGAGTGAATCATATTATGATTATGCAAGTACTACTCTTAATCCTTGTTTTATTAAAGTTTCTATATCTACTACAAGAGCATAAGTTGTTAAAAAAATTTGAAAAAGAAAAAGCAGCTTTGAAAGAAAGTTTCGCAAATATTAGTTTAAAAAAAAGGCTTAATTGCTACTTGATACCCTCAACTATTACGCTTTTTCAAGTTGATACCCTAAACTTTTTTTTGTAACAACTTGATACCCAGATAATTTTTTGGACAATAATGCCCTTACCCAAATTTTAAAACTACCACTCACCCCCCCCTACTCCAGGCCAACCCCCCCCCCTCTCCTCCCCCCCCCCCCCGCGCCCTGCCTCGCCTGCACCATCCCCCTCCGCCGCCTCGCCTGCACCCTCCCCCTCCGCCGCCCCGCCTGCACCCTCCCCCTCCCCCCCGCTCCCCTCCACCCTCCGGCAACCCGCACCCCCTCCCTCTCTCGCTGCCCTCCTCTCCCTTTCCCGACTCCACCATCGCCGGAGAGGGAGGGGGGGAGGTGGTCGCCGGAGAGGGAGGGGGGGGGGAGGTGGTCACCGGAATGGGAGGGGGGGAGGTGGTCGCCGGAGAGGGAGGGGGGGGGAGGTGGTCACCGGAATTGGAGGGGGGGGGAGGGGGGTTGCATGGGAGAGAGAAAGCCAGGGGCATTTTTGGGATTTTTTGTGTTTTAGGTATTAAGTTGAAAAAATAAAATAGTTGAGGGTATCGAGTTGTTGAGTAAAAAAGTTTAGGGTATTAAGTTGAAAAACTGAAATAGTTGAGGGTATCAAAGTGCAATTAAGCCTAAAAAAAATAACTTCTGATATATAAACTAGTAAAGAACAATTACCCTTTTTATTTGTATCAAAGCATATTATTTAGATGTAAAATGGATTTTGCAAAAACGAATTATTTGTCTAAGATCGTTAGAATTTCCATGGGCTCTGCAAACGGTGGAGCTACAATGCAAATTTTACGAGAATATGATATTGACAATAAAAAATTTCAGTTTCTTTTGATAATACTAGTAATAACACTTCTTGTATTAGTATTTTTAAAACTCAATTTTTGCCTCTACTAGAAGGACAACTTTTTTCATATAAGATAAGTATGTCATATTATTAATTTAATTGTACAAGAATGTCTTCAGTTTTTTCAAACAAATTTAGAAAATATTAGATCATGTCTAACTAGTTTGAACACTTCTGCAAGTAGACAACAAGATTTTAAAACGTTATGTGGACAATATGGTATGAGACATTTAGAAAATTTCCACATAGATGAAATTCCACTTATTTAATGTTGAAATCTTGTATTAAATTTAGAGATGTTATTACACATTATAGTAATGTTAATCCAAGTTCTGATTTTCAAGTAACTGAGAATGATTGGTTAGTTGCTAGTTCAATTTATGAATTTTTAGAATTATTTTACAATGCTACATGTATTTTATTCGGAGTTTATTATCCAACTACTTTAATTTTAACCTATGTTATCTGGACTCGAATACGGGTGTCGGGTATGAGTATATATCCAAGAGTCTAGCCCTTCAAACTCATAATTGAAGGACATAAGGACTCGGCTAAAAAGGATCCAAATTTTGGATACAGGTACGGAAATATGACCAAGGTTTCATAAAAAGACATGTAATTATAAACTACTAGTAAACTTTATTGAACTAGTTGAAAAGTCCCTAAGAGATCGTACCTTCAGCTTCCCTACTACTTTATTACGAGTCTACCACATTAAAATAAACTATCTACACTACCAGTATTCCAATTGTTATCATGAAGGATTCGATTATCACCATAGAGGATCACATACGAATTTCATAACCATACCCATACCCATGTACTATCGGGTCAACATGGGTACTTCTCCTTAAAGTGGAGAGTCCGAATAACATAGGTTTTAACAAAAATTATTAACATATCTCATTATGTGCAAAATATAGAAACACTCCTGGTTTTGATTATGTTGTTTATAAAATGGAATTAAAAATTTTAAAATATTGGCGTGAAATACATCTTTTATATTGTTTGGCGGCAGTTTTTTATCCTAAAATTAAATTAGATGTGTATTTATATTGTTAGACATTTATTATGACAATATGAATGTTGAGGTAGGTAACTTAAAAATAGAAATTAAAGAAAATTTAGATACTCTAAGTACTTTATATAAAGAAAAAGATGTATTGAACCGACCCAGTACAATCGTTCAAGGTAGTAGTAGCTCTGGTTTAATGTATCGTTATCTCATGCTAAGAGTATACTACAAAGAAAGAAAGAAAAATAATTTTTTTCTACCAACTCAAAAATTGTCCTTGTATTTCAATTTTTATGAAGTAGATGACGATAATTCTGGATCAAATTTTTTAATTTTAGAATGGTGAAAAAGACACGAAAAAACTTATCTTATACTTACTTCTTTCACACGTGATCTTCAAATGGCCCCGGTGTCCACGGCGGCATCGGGATCTTGTTTTAGTGCAAGTTCAAGAATGCTAAGCAAGAGAGGAACATGATGCTGCCAGATAATTTGAAAGTACGCGTTTGCGTTCAAAATTGGGTTCGTGCAAAGAAACGGACTCAACACTAAAGAGATGAAGGTGTCGACGTTAAACTAGATAAAACTTTCGAGATGCCAAATCGAAAAGTCCATGACAGCTTGTCACGACCCACTTCTGAATAATTGGGTACGTGTCGGACACGCCCAGCATTCGTCGTTGGACACGACGAAGTAAGCTGTACAATACTAAGGAAAACTCCAAGTCACAATAATATAATCTACACAGCATTTATAAAACGTCCCATTCAAGATCACCATATCATCTAAGTCTTCATACAATGTTATCCGGAGACAGATCCGGTAAAATAAAATACAATGATGAAATCAAAATACAATGTACAATATCCAGAAAAACAAATAAAGTAAATCTTGCAATCTCCATGATGTCCCAATGCTCAATGGTCTCAAGCTCACCTGCAATGTATCCTGTCAAGAAAAGAGCAAAGCACAACCCCGACAAGAAATAATATACAATGTAATCTGAAGTACAGAATAAGAGGTGAAACCAAGGTACGAGAACTGAAAATGAAACTATGGTACCAGAGGTGGAATGTGAAACTGAAGTACATGAATGAAACTATGAACATGACAATCAATATACACAAGACAATGAACACGACAATCAATGAACACGACAATCAATACAAGTGTGACCTTTGAAATATTAACCTAATGTGTGACCGGCTGAGAACCACAATTCACAATTTACAATTCACAATTCTACAAGGTTAGGCTTAATCGTATGTGAGGTGTACGATTAGGCTATTCACAATACCTAGGTTGGGTGTGGTCACACACTAGTCAATATTTTTCTCAATCCCACAATAACAATGACTCACAATACAATGAATAAGGTACAAGACAATCGTGTGTATCTCGTGTCCGATATGAAAACATGGCACATGAATGTAAGACAGAATCACAAAGTAAAAGCTCGAGTTGGTGTACTTACCTTGGTTTGGTTGCACGAGTGTAGTACTGCATGGATGTACGACCACCTGTTATATTTTTGGTACAAGTTGTTAGGTTGAAATAATGACATTTATCTAACTTAAATATTGCTGACTATATCCATAAACTAGCTAATGAAAATATTCTAGCTAACAATATTTTTAGAAAATATATATAACATTGATAAAATAAATACTAGTAAAATACTTAACTATGTTTTAACCAAAATTGTTTAGAAAGTACTTGAAAGCTAACTATATACAAAATATTGATTTTAGATATTTATCTAAATATTAGCAAATAACATTTTATAACAAATAATACTAGAAATTTTAGATATGGTAATATTTACTAAATCATTTGCTATATAAAAATATTATACAACTTACTAATTATATAAATGTAAAGTTATTCAATAAGATTGGTAACAAATATTTATTAATGATAACACTGCTACTAAACCCATTCATTTATACTAGCAAAATTATATAATATTTTAGAATAATATTACAATTTCAATAAGGAAAATATAAATAATAATAATTAATAGGAATATCATCAAAACCAAGCCCAAGTATCCAAGTCCAACCAGTCAGGCCTACTCCTATTTCCATCTATTTAACCAAATATCAGCCCATCTCCTTATCAACCCAAACCCGACCCAAAGCTTCTGCTGCTGATAAACAATTCTGAAAGGGATTAACCACAAGCCCATACAACTAAGCCCAAGTATCCTAATACATTTGAGAGAACACAATCATTTACTCAGAACACAGACATAAATCCTACAAGATTCGACCTATGTGACTCCTCGATTCTCGAGAAGACCTCAGACAACTTTTCGATTTTGAAGAGGAAAAAATGGCTCTCAAGAATTTGAAGGGTCAAGGCTGACATCATCTGAAGTAAAGGAGAGAGAGGATAATATAAGTGTGTAGTAATTAATGGGGGTTTCATCCCTCTCTATTCTTACATTGCCACCAGCAGATCCTACGCTACAGCCGCTCAACTGGTTTCTTCCCCATACTCACACAAAAGCCTAACTCTCACCATCTTCTTCCTTAAAGCTCTCTCTATCTCTTTCTCTCTCTCTCTCACTTATTTTTTTCCAGCCGCAACCAATTCCCTTCCCTCAGCCGAACAAGCAAACTAAACTTGCTTCACTCCCAAACTCTCTCAGCCACACATTTCCTTCTTAGCCGAACTAAAAATCACACCTAACCCCCGGTCTTCATTCTTTGTCTTCCTCCTCTAGCAATAACCTAGCTTCTAAGTCATTTCCCCATCGTTCCTCCACAAAAGCTCCAGCAACAACCCTAGCCTAACTCTTCTTCTCCTCTGAACCAAGCTCGAACCCTAACCCAGAAATCCTCCCCCAAATTGCAAAACCTTAACCCTAGGAAACAAAAGAGAAGAGGTTCGAGAGGGTCGAAGCGGGCGCTAACCTTGGCGCACGGCGGATCCGGTGATGGCTGAGCCCAGGTGCAACGGCGGCACGGTCTGGTGGTCACGAGACTTCTCGACGAGGTCGTCAACTCTGGCGGCGGACTTCAGAATGGCAATGCACATCTCGCAGGCGGCCCTGATCGGAGGTCCTTCGAAGGCGGCGTCCACGATCCCAAGGTTGGATCTGTGATGTGAATCGACCATATAGATTCACAAATAATTTATAGAAAAATAGAAATAGAAGAAAAAGAACGATCTTTATTAGAGAAAAGAACAAACTCCCAACTTTGATGGACGGACAAAGTCTAAATCCCTCTGAATGACGCTTGAGAGTTTCTTCTCAATACAAGCATAAGCAATAAAAGACGGCTAGACCTAATATATATAGAAAAAGCAAAGAGGAGGGTTTATTTGTGGTGAAAGACCAAAATAACCCTCCATGACTAAAATTAAATAAAATAAATAAAATGCCTAAACGGCTCCTCCGCGTCTCCTATGACGTGCGTACGTGATGACGCCTCCACCACCCGAGGAAGGTGCGGCGCCAGGTGCGCTCGTATCAATACCCCCCCTAAAAGAGCCACATTGTCCTCAAGGTGGAAATCCGAAAACTGTGTCTGGAATCTCGCATAGTCCTCCCAAGTCGTGTCGCAGTCTGGTAGTCCCATCCAGTGAATCAGAACCTCCCTCGTCTGTCCTGGTCCCTGCCGAACTGCCCGTACCTCCAAAGGCTCCAACTGCACCTCCATATCCTCCGTGAGTGTAGAGGAAGAGTAGGCGACACCGCATGATCCCCGACCGCCTTCCTCAGCTGAGATACGTGGAAAACAAGGTGAATCGCCGAAGTGATCGGTAGCCTCAACCTATATGCCATCTGTCCAATCCTGGCCTCCACCTGATATGGACCAAAGTAACGAGCCGCCAGCTTCTCGTTCGGCCTCCTCGCCATCGACCTCTGCCTGTAGGGACGTAGCTTGAGATAAACTATATCTCCCACCTGGAAGCTTACGTCTCGTCTATGCATGTCCGCCTGAGCCCGCATCACCTGCTGTGCTCGCAACAAATGCTTCCTCAACTCCTCTAATATCCCATCCCTTGCCTCTACGTACTCCTCCACCTATCCCACTGGTGTCTGAGTGTCTCCAAATCGGACTAAAGGAGGAGGGTCTCGTCCGTACAATACCCTGAAAGGGGTCGTTCCCGCCCTCGAGTGGTACGAAATGTTGTACCAGTACTCTGCCCATGCCAACCATCTGTGCCACTGCCGGAGGGAATCAGAGGCGAAGCACCGCAAATAAGTCTCCACGCTGCGGTTGACGACCTCCGTCTGGCCATCCGTCTGGGGATGGTAAGCGGTACTCCTCTTCAGGACCGTACCCTGTACCCTAAACAGCTCCCTCCAAAAGAGACTCATGAATACCTTGTCCCTGTCGGAGACAATGGAAGCTGGTACCCCATGTAGCCGTATAACCTCCCTCAGGAAAGTCGTCGCTACTGTAACAGCTGTGTAAGGATGCTTCAAAAGAATGAAGTGAGCATACTTACTCAGCCTGTCCACCACCACCATGATCACCGTGTACCCCTCTGACGTGGTAGCCCGTCGATGAAGTCCATGGTGATGTCCTCCCAAACTCTCTCTGGTAGAGTCAGCGGCTGCAATAATCCTGCTGGTGCCATAGCAATGTACTTGTGACGTTGGCAAACGTCACACGCGGCGACCAGTCGTGCGAAGCATCTCTGCATCCCTGGCCAAAACACCTCTCTGGCCATCCTCTGATAGGTCTGCTGAACTCCCGAGTGTCCTCCCATCGCGGAGCTATGGAACTCCTGGAACAATACTGGAATGAATGTCGAAGTCCTCGGTAGCACCATCCACCCCTGATAGAGCAGTCGGTGACCCTCCACAGTATAGCCCGCTGGACCGTTATTGCCGCTCTCTATCTGCTGCCGTATGTGCGGCAACCCTGCGTCCTGCTCAGCCTCCTGCAACATCGGCTCCCAGTCCCGCCATATAGGTCGTGACAGCGCCCTCAAGTCCACCACCTCCTCCCGTCGCGACAAGGCATCAGCAGCCTTGTTCTCTAGCCCCGACCGGTACTCGATCGTGAACCGGTATCCCACCAACTTGGACAACCAATGTTGGTGCTCCTCTGTAACGAGCCGCTGCTCGAGGAGGTACTTGAGGCTCTTCTGGTCGGTCCTGACCACAAACTCCCGTCCCAACAGATAGGGCCTCCACTTCAGTACTGCCAGTACGATGGCCATCAGCTCCCTCTCATAGACCGACTTTAGCCGGGCTCTAGCAGAAAGCACCTGACTAAAGTAGGCTATGGGCTTCCCCTCCTGCATGAGTACCGCCCCAAGGCCATACCCTGACGCGTCCGTCTCTACCACGAACGCCTTGCTGAAATCGGGTAAGGCCAACACTGGTGCCGTCGTCATAGCCACCTTCAAGGCCTCAAAGGCCTTGGTGGCTTCCTCCCCCCAGTGGAACCCTTCCTTCTTTAGCTGCTCCGTGAGGGCCCATGCGATAGTGCTGTATCCCTTGACGAACTTCCTGTAGTAGCCCGTCAACCCCAAGAAGCCTCGCAGTGCTCGTAGTGTAGTGGGCACGGGCCAATCCAGCATAGCCGCTATCTTCGTCCTGTCCGCCGATACCCCCTCAGCTGACACCACGTGCCCTAGATACTCCACCTGCGCCAAACCGAAGCTGCACTTCTTTCGGTTGGCGTATAGCTGATGCGCCATCAGCTCCCTAAATACCACCTCCAAGTGGTCAATGTGCTCCCCCATGCTCCTGCTGTAGACGAGGATGTCGTCGAAAAAGACCAGGATGAACCTCCGAAGGTAAGGCTGGAACACCTTGTTCATCAAGGTCTGGAAGGTCGACGGAGCGTTGGTCAGGCCGCCAAAAGGCATGACCAAAAACTCGTAGTGTCCTTCGTGGGTCCGGAAGACAGTCTTTGGCACGTCCTCTGGCCGCATCCGGATCTGGTGGTACCCCGCCCTGAGGTCGATCTTCGAAAAGACCGCCGCCCCATGCAGCTCGTCTAGCAGCTCGTCGATCACCGGAATAGGAAACTTGTCAGCGACCGTCTCCTTGTTCAGCGCCCGGTAATCGACGCAGAATCTCCAGCTCCCGTCCTTCTTCACCAAAAGCACCGGTGACGAAAAAGGACTCACACTTGGCTGGATCACCCCAGCCTGCAGCATCTCCCGCACCATCCTCTCTATCTCGTCCTTCTGCAGATACGGATACCTGTAGGGACGCACGCTCACCGGTGCTCCCTCTCCACGAAGTACTATCGCGTGCTCGTGCCCTCTGATCGGAGGTAGCCCTTGCGGGCTCTGGAATACCTCAGAGTACTGCTCCAACACCGCCTTCACCTCCACAGGGGTCTCCTCCTGTGTCTCACCCTCAACCGAAAACCCCTGGAACTCTACTAGGTACCCCTCTCCTCCCATCCGCAACGCTCGCGTAATGGCCTTGAGGGCCACTACCAAGAAACAGAGAGTCGGGTCCCCTCTCAGCACCACCGTCTCGCCTCCCTCCAGGAACTCCATCCGTAGAAGCTTTCAGTTCACCTTCATCTCCCCGAGCTTCTTCAGCCACTGGACCCCCAATATGATGTCGACGTTGCCCAGCTCCAATGGTAAGAAGTCCTCCGTCAGCTGATATCCCTGCAGTGAGAGAGACACCCCCTTGCATAGGCCCTTGCTCTCCTCCATCTTCCCGGTGCCCAGCAACACCGTGAACTTCTCCGCCGTACTCAACTCTAGGCCAAGCCGCTCGACCAGTCTCTGAGAGATGAAGTTGTGGGTTGCCCCACTGTCGATCAGCACCGTCACCGTCTGCTCTCCCAACGTTCCTGCCAACTTCATGGTGTGGTTCGGAGTGAACCCTACTACGGAGTTGAGGGTCACCTCCGCAACATCCATGTGCACATGATCCTGCTCCTCCCCAGCATCTGCTGCTATAGCGGCCTCTTCCTCCGTCGGATCCTCCTCCTCGTCGGGCAAGATCACGATCTGCAGCAACTTGCTCGCACATCGATGACCGGGAGTGAACCTCTCGTCGCATCTGAAGCACAAGCCAGCTGCTCTTTTCGCCTTCATGTCAGCATCCGACAGGCGCCTTCCCGGTACTATGGAGCCCCTTGTCCCGCCTGCGGGTCTAGGTGGTACTAGGGCCTGAGCTCCCGCAGCTGGTCGTGGAAGTACTGGGCCCGTCTGACTGCGCTGCCCCGATGCTCCCCAAGCGCCCTTAAGACGTCTCTCCTCTGTCAATTTCTCCTCTGCCATATGAGCCAGGCGGAGCAGATCCTCTAAGCACTGCGGACTCTGCAACCGGAGCTCCGCTCGTATGGAGGGCTTCAAGTCCTTCATAAACATCCCGATCTGCAGCTCATCCGACACCCCTCTGACACGTCCGGATAACAGTTCGAACCTCGCTACGAAGTCCCGAACCGTTCCCTCCTGTCGCAGAGAAGACCACTGCTCGTAGAAGTCTCCCCCGGCCGTCTCCTGGAATCGGTCCAAAAGGTATGCAGTCAACTCCTCCCAACTGCGGAATGGGGTCCTCGCCGACCTCCACCGGTACCACGCCAGGGCCTGGCCCTCGAAGTAGATCCCGATGCATCTGAGTACCTCCGCCTCAGTCAACTCCATGACCTCGAAGTAGCGCTCTGCCCGAAAGATCCACTCGTCCGGAGCCGCACCCTCAAACGTAGGTAGCTTCAGGTTCTTCAGCCGGCGGTCAGCGCTAAGGTCTCCCTGCTGTATGTCATCTCCGGCTCGACCTCCTCCCCACCGACCTGTGTCTCGCCGGTGGGCCACGTACGGAACTCCGTCACCTCCTCCATACCGCTCCTGGAAGTGAGCGGAAGCTGCCGTTCCCCCATAGAAATTGTTGCCTCCGAAAGCGCCTCCCACGATCCCTGCCCCTCCTGGGGGCTCTGTTCCCCCTGTCCGACCCCCGTGGAGGGTTGGCTGCCATAGGGCACCCCCCGGAGGGGGTGCTGTGCCGCTGGGCTCCCCCACTCGTCGACGGCCGGTCCTAAGGCACTCCCCGCAGGAGGCGGGGGCCCGCCGTGGCCCGGGTAATCGGCGGCGACCGGCCAGCGGCCCTGGCGGTCGGCAGCGACCGGCCAGCGGCCTCCTCCCGCCGGCGCCGGCCCGCCTGGGCTTCGGGTGGAGTCGGCCGTGACCGGCCAGCGGCCCTGGCTCGCGTCCGCGGCCGGCCAGCGGCCTCCTCCCGCCGACGCTGGCCCGCCTGGATCCTGGTGATCGACGGCAGTCGTGATGCTGGGATGCTCGGTTTCGCCGAGGTTTGTCGGAGCAAACCCTAGGCGGCTGCCTAGGGTTTGGGTTGCTGCCGCCTCCGGTTGGCTCGTCGATTCGGCGCCGGTCATCTTCTTGGAGATGTCTTGCAATATTGTCATCATTGCCGGAATTGTTGCCATCTCCTTCCGCATGCTCCGCACCTCGGTTTGAAGTTCCTCCTGCGTGGACGCTCGATCTTTGATTGCCGCCTTCAAACCCTCGATCTCGAGATTGAGATCCTCACGAAGACCTTGGATCTTCTCCTCGATCGTGTTCCTCGTCCCGTGCGCCATGGATTCGTAGAGAGCTCTGATACCAATTGATGTGAATCGACCAGATCGATTCACAAATAATTTATAGAAAAATAAAAATAGAAGGAAAAGAACGATCTTTATTAGAGAAAAGAACAAACTCCCAACTTTGATGGACGGACAAAGTCTAAATCCCTCTGAATGACACTTGAGAGTTTCTTCTCAATACAAGCATAAGCAATAAAAGACGGCTAGACCTAATATATATAGAAAAAGTAAAAAGGAGGGTTTATTTGTGGTGAAAGACCAAAATAACCCTATATGACTAAAATTAAATAAAATAAATAAAATGCCTAAACGGCTCCTCCGCGTCTCCTGCGACGTGCGTACGTGATGACGCCTCCACCACCCGAGGAAGGTGCGACACCAGGTGCGCTCGCATCAATCTGAACTCTGTAGCCCCTCTCGGCGGCGGATCTGAACCTTGCGACCCCGATTAGTGGCGGTCGGCTACACTCCTCGGCAGTCGAGGTCGGTGAGATGACTTCGTCGATGCGTGATGTGGCGGTTCTTCGTTCCTTCGTGAGTTGTGTGACGTGACGGAGCAAGCGAAGTCAGCGATCTCAAGACGATGGAGGCTGGCAAGGCTTCGAGCTCCGGCAGAGGCCCGATCAAATGATGGGGGTTCGTGTCGTCGTCTCGGCGAGTATCAATGATGAGGTGACCACCGGACTCGGATCTGGTCGGTGGAAGATGATGAACGGTGAGCTGCGATGGCATTCGGTGAAGTCCAGCGTGACTCGGCAGAGCTCGCGGTGGCTCGGCCATGGCAGCAGCAGCATTAGTGAAGTGTAATGATGTGTCAGTGAGATGTGGAGAGGTGTCAGAATGTATTGAGCATTGTGCATTATTTATAATAAAATATTCTGGTAGCATAGTTGTGAATACATGTAAATCTGGGGGTGTTCCCCAAGAATAGTACAGTGGCAGTGTAGTAAATATGAATAGATCTGAGGGCATGAAAATAGATTCTGTAACTAACCGCTAACTGAATTAGTTATTCTCCCACTAACTACAAAATTAGTTAGCTGCCACCATCAAATAATAACTAAAAACTGTTACTCTCTCATAAGAACCCACTAATATAAATTAGTTAAGTAACTGATAATTAGTTAAGAGAAAGTGAACAGTTAACTAATCACTGCAAGTGCAATTAATTAAATAATAAAATATCAGAATTGAAAATTACTCTTTAACTAAAAAAATAAGTTTAAACAACAGGGTCAACCACTCTTATAGCTAGCTGACCTATGAAAATAGAATTTAACGTTATACCTTAAACATAAATACCTATAAAAAAATCCTCATTTAATAGTAATGATTGATTTCAAAATACTTTAAACAATATTTCTCAACTAAAAATATATTTACTAAAGAACGAATTTTTTATATAGAAAATAATACAATATTCTCAAACTGGAAATTTATAAAAAAAAAAAATCACATGGTTTAGGGAGTCACAAATTTACCCCGCTTACAAAAATTTCGTCCTCGAAATTTCAAGGGTTTGGTAGAGATGTACAAAATCAAAGATTTTATTAAGAAAGCAACAAACTAAATGGTTTATTTAAGTAGAAATATCAAGGACTAACGAGTGGTCACTAGGCAATATACAAAAGACAGTAAAGGCGCAGAGATTTAGAGACAAGTCTCAAAAATAGGCACTACAAGAAAATCTAAGAGAATCTAGATACAAGGTAAAGGAAGATAATGGTCTGTCAAGTGGTAGACTCGTCCGTCCGACTGCACTCTGTGCGGCTACTGATCCTCGAAGGCTAGGTCCTCCTGCTGTGCTCCTGGTGCAGGTCCCTGGCGAGTGAAGGCTGTAGGGCAATCTCTCACTTGGTGGGTGGCAGATCCACAAACCCTAGCCTCTTGCGGCATTCTTCGACACGGTGTCCCGGCCTCTTGCAGTACACGCAAGAGAAGTCTGGATCTGCCGTTGTTGCCTCGGCGATGTCGAAGCTCGAACATGAGGATGATGCTGATGCTGGGGTGCTGGCCGCTGAGGTGGCCTCGGCTGAGTGTTGATCCGCTTCGGTGGGCCCTGGGAGCTGCTGGCACCAACTTCTGTCCCGCTTGAGCTTCGGGTCCATCTTCTTCTCTACTGCCTGAGCAACTTTGAGGATGCTCGCATAGGTCGTAGCCTGGCTGATCACTACCGCATGTCGCATCTCCCTAGTGAGGCCCTTCTTGAACCTTCTGGCCCTCTCCTCTGGCGTGCTGACGAGGTTCTCCGCGAACCTGCTGAGACGGCTGAACTCCGATGTGTACTGAGCCACAGTCATGCTCCCCTGTTGTAGCGCTTCGAACTGGTTTCGAAGTTCGTCTCGCTCCACATCTGGAAAGAACTTCTCCTGGAACAGCAGTTTGAACACTGCACAGAGAACTTGGGGTTCAGCCAACAGAGGCTCCTCTCTATACCAAGCTCTAGCAATGTCGAAAAGTCGCATTATTGCAACCTCCACCTTCAAATCATCTGGAATTCTCGCCATCTTCAGCGTTCGCTCGGCGTTTTCTAGCCACTCGTCTGCGTTATTGATTATGGTTATGGTTATTGATATCTAAATTTGATTTTACTTATGATTTTTCTAGGTTAGTTTATGATTTTCTAGGACAGCAATCAACGGTTTATTTTCTATTACAGGATGGTCGCCACGAAGAACGCGGGGACTAGCGAGCAGCCTGCACCCGATGCACAAGAGCAGCTTCCACCGCCTCCGCCTCCGCCTCCGTCGCTTCCCCCGGCGATGACATTTGACGGTACCCAGATGATGGCCATGTTCCAGCAGTTCATGGAGGCACAGAACTACCAAGCCACACAGTTCCGAGAGACGATCATGGACGTACTCCGAGTCAGGGAGGCAGCTCCGCCAGCACCACCAGCGCCGAGGCCAGGGACCGCCAGAGAATATTAGAACCTCTGCCCGCTGGACTTCTGGGACAACGAGGGGATCGTGTACGCAGACGAGTGGCTAGAAAACGTCGACCGAACGCTGAAGATGGCGAGAATTCCAGATGATCTGAAGGTGAAGGTTGCGAGCATGCGACTTTTCGACATTGCTAGAGCTTGGTATAGAGAGGAGCCTCAGTTGGCTGAACCCCAAGTTCTCTGGGCAGAGTTCAAACTGTTGTTCCAGGAGAAGTTCTTTCAAGATGTGGAGCGAGACGAACTTCGAAACTAGTTCGAAGCGCTGCAGCAGGGGAGCATGACTGTGGCTCAGTATACATCGGAGTTCAGCCGTCTCAGCAGGTTCGCGGAGAACCTCGTCAGCATGCCAGAGGAGAGGGCCAGAAGGTTCAAGAAGGGCCTCACCATGGAGATGCGACATGCAGTAGTGATCAGCCAGGCTACGACCTATGCGAGCATCCTCAAAGTTACTCAAGCAGTAGAGAAGGAGATGGACCCGAAGCTCAAGCGAAACAGAGACGTTGGTACCAGCAGCTCCCAGGGTCCACCAAAGCGGACCGACACTCAGCCGAGGCCACCTCAGCGGCCAGCACCCCAGCATCAGCATCATCCTCATGTTCGAGCTCCAACATCGCCGAGGCAGCAGAGGCAAACCCAGACTTACTTCTCTTGCGTGTAATGCAAGAGGCCGGGACACCATGTCGAAGAATGCCACAAGAGGTTAGGGCAATGCTTAGTTTGTGGATCTGTCACCCACCAAGTGAGAGATTGCCCTACAGCCTTCACTCGCCAGGGACCCGCACCAGGAGCACAGCAGGAGGACCCAGCCTTCGAGGATCAGTAGCCGCAGGGAGCGCAGTCGGACGGACGAGTCTACCACTTGACGGACCGTTATCTTCCTTTACCTTGCTTGTAGTATCTAGATTCTCTTAGATTTTCTTGTAGTGCCTATTTTTGAGACTTGTCTCTAAATATCTGCGCCTTTACCGTCTTTTGTATATTGCCTGGTGACCACTCGTTGGTCCTTGATATTTCTACTTAAATAAACCATTTAGTTTTTTGCTTTCTTAATAAAATCTTTACTTGATTTTGTACATCTCAACCAAACTCTTGAAATTTCGAAGACAATTTTTGTAAGGGGGGTAAATTTGTGACTCCCTAAACCATCTTGTGAATTTTTTTTATAAATTTCAAGTTTGAGAATATAGTATTATTTTCTATATATAAAAAAATTGTTCTTTAGTAAAGATATTTTTAGTTAGAAATATTGTTTAAAGTATTTTGAAATCGATCATTACTATTAAATGAGGATTTTATAGGTATTTATATTTAAGGTACAATGTTAAATTCTACTTTCATAGGTCAGCTAGCTATAAGAATGGTTGACCCTGTTGTTTAAACTAATTTTTTTAGTTAAAGAGTAATTTTCAATTCTGGTATTTTATTATTTAATTAATTGCACTTGCAGTGATTAGTTAACTGTTCACTTTCTCTTAACTAATTATCAGTTAGTTAACTAATTTATATTAGTGGGTTATTATGAGAGGGTAACAGTTTTTAGTTATTATTTGATGGTGGCAGCTAACTAATTTTGTAGTTAGTGGGAGAATAACTAATTCAGTTAGAGGTTAGTTACAGAACCTATTTTCATGCCCCCATATCTATTCATATTTACTACACTGCCACTGTACTATTCTTGGAGAACACCCCAGATCTACATGTATTCAGAACTATGCCACCAGAATATTTTATTATAAATAATGCACAGTGCTCAATACATTCTGACACCTCTCCACATCTCACTAACACATCATTACACTTCACTAATGCTGCTGCTGCCATGGCCGAGCCACCGCGAGCTCCGCCGAGAGTCACGCCAGACTTCGTCGAACGCCATCACAGCTCACCGTTCATCATCTTCCACCGACCAGATCTGAGTCCGGTAGTCACCTCATCATTGATACTCGCCGGAACGACGACACGAACCCTCATCATTTGATCGGGCCGTTACCGGAGCTCGAAGCCTTGCCAGCCTCCGTCGTCTTGAGATCGCCGACTTCGCTTGCTCCGTCACGTCACGCAACTCACGGAGGAACGGAGAACCTCCACATCACGCACCGACGAAGTCATCTCACCGACCTCGACTGCCGAGGAGTGTAGCCGACCGCCACTGATCGGGGTCACAAGGTTCAGATCCACCGCCGAGAGGGGCTACAGAGTTCAGATCCAACCTTGGGACCGTGGACGCCGCCTTCGAAGGACCACCGATCAGGGCCGCCTGCGAGATCTGCATTGCCATTCTGAAGTCCGCCGCCGGAGTTGACGACCTCGTCGAGAAGTCTCGTGACCACCAGACCGCGCCGCCGTCGCAGTTGGGCTCAGCCATCACCGGATCCGCCGTGCGACAAGGTAAACGTCCACCTTGACCCTCTCGAACCCCTTCTCTCTTGTTTCCTAGGGTTAAGGTTTTGCAATTTGGGGGAGGATTTCTGGGTTAGGGTTCGAGCTTGGTTCAGAGGAGAAGTAGAGTTAGGCTAGGGTTGTTGTTGGAGCTTTTGTGAAGGAACGATGAGCAAATGACTTAGAAGCTAGGTTATTGCTAGAGAAGGAAGACAGAATGAAGACCGGGGGTTAGGTGTGATTTTTAGTTCGGCTAAGAAGGAAATGTGTGGCTGAGTGAGTTTGGGAGTGAAGCAAGTTTAGTTTGCTTGTTCGGCTGAGGGAAGGGAACTGGCTGCAGCTGGAAAGAAATAAGTGAGAGAGAGAGGTTTAAAGAAGAAGATGGTGAGAGTTAGGCTTTTGTGTGAGTGTGGGGAATAAAACCAGTTGAGCGGCTGTAGCGTAGGGAGTTCTGCTGGTGGCAATGTGAGAATAGAGAGGGATGAAACCCCCCATTAATTACTACTCACTTATATTATCCTCTCTCCCCTTTACTTCAGATGGTATCAGCCTTGACCCTTCAAATTCTTAAGAGCCATTTTTTCCTCTTCAAAACCGAAGAGTAGTCTAGGTCTTCTCGAGAATCGAGGAGTCACATAGGTCAAATCTTGTAGGATTTATGGCTGTGTTCTGAGTAAATGATTGTGTTCCCTCAAATGTATTAGGATACTTGGGCTTAGTTGTATGGGCTTGTGGTTAATCCCTTTCAGAATTATTTATCAGCAGAAGCTTTGGGTCGGGTTTGGGTTGATAAGGAGATGGGCTGATATTTGGTTAAATAGATGGAAATAGGAGTAGGTCTGACTGATTGGACTTGGATACTTGGGCTGGGTTTTGATGATATTATTATTAATTATTATTATTTATATTTTCCTTATTGAAATTGTAATATTATTCTAAAATATTATATAATTCTGCTAGTATAAATAAATGGGTTTAGTAGCAGTGTTATCATTAATAAATATTTGTTACCAATCTTATTGAATAACTTTAGATTTATATAATTAGTAAGTTGTATAATATTTTTATATAGGGCCCTATTTTTATATAGCAAATAATTTAGTAAATATTACCATATCTAAAATTGCTAGTATTATTTGTTATAAAATGCTATTTGCTAATATTTAGATAAATATCTAAAATCAATATTTTCTATATAGTTAGCTTTCAAGTACTCTCGAAACAATTTTGGTTAAAACATAGTTAAGTATTTTACTAGTATTTACTTTATCAAGGTTATATATATTTTCTAAAAATATTGTTAGCTAGAATATTTTCATTAGCTAGTTTATGGATATAGTCAACAATATTTAAGTTAGATAAATGTCATTATTTCAACCCTAACAACTTGTACCAAAAACATAACAGGTGATCATACATCTATGCAGTACTACACTCGTGCAACCAAACCAAGGCAAGTACACTGACTCGAGCTTTTACTTTGTGATTCTGTCTTACATTTATGTGCCATATTTTCAAATCGGACACGAGATACACACGATTGCCTTGTACCTTGTTCATTGTATTGTGAGTCATTGTTATTGCGGGATTGAAAAAAATATTGACTAGTGTGTGACCACACCCAACCTAGGTATTGTGAATAGCCTAATCGTACACCTCACGTACGATTAAGCCTAACATTGTAGAATTGTGAATTGTGAATTGTGATCCTGAGCCGGTCACACATTAGGTTAATATTTCAAAGGTCACACTTGTATTGATTGTCGTGTTCATTGATTGTCGTGTTCATTGTCTTGTGCATATTGATTGTCGTGTTCATAGTTTCATTCATGTACTTCAGTTTCACATTCTACCTCTGGTACTATAGTTTTATTTTCAGTTCTCGTACCTTGGTTTTACCTTGTATTTTGTACTTCAGATTACATTGTATATTGTTTCTTGTCGGGGTTGTGCTTTGCTCTTTTTCTGACAGGATACGTTGCAGGTGAGCTTGAGGCCATTGAGCATTGGGACATCATAGAGATTGCAGGATTTACTTCATTTGTTTTTCTGGATATTGTACATTGTATTTTGATTTCATCATTGTATTTTATTTTACCGGATCTGTCTCCGGATAACATTGTATAAAGACTTGGATGATATAGTGATCTTGTATGGGACGTTTTATAGATGTTGTGTTGATTATATCATTATGACTTGGAATTTTCCTTAGTATTGTACAGCTTACTTCGTCGTGTCCAACGACGAAGGCTGGACGTGTCCGACACGTACCCGATTATTCGGGAGCGGGTCGTTACATGTTTTTAGTGGTGGCCCATACAGGTCAAAGTAAAGGGGTTTCATGAAATTTTTAAATTTTCTAGATCTTTAGATAGTCAGAAGAAAACTGTTCGTAATTCGGTATAGTAATGAAATTATTCAGTCCCAACCACACACAAATATAAGCACGAACAGTACTCAATGAAAATGTTTTTGATGCAAGGGGAGTAAGACCACATTAAAAGCAAAGGGAACAAGATTACCTCGTGAAACTTCATCAGTTTTGCTGCAATATTGGCTGTTTCAACCAAACCAGAAGTGATTTTGCGCCCAAATAAGCGATACAATTCTCCTAGACAGAGTGATACACCTACAAGACGCACAAGAGAATATATCAAAGCAGTATATAGAACTACGATCAAACCTTAAATTCAGCCAACGATCACTCGTAAAATTACGGTACATAAGCAGAAGCTTTTAGGGGTGAACGAATCGGGTCACTAGTACAAAAATGATACTTTCTCATTATATTATATGGCGCCACAGGACAGAATTATTATCAAGCCAAAACTGCATATAAATTTGGATAGCCGTATTAAGGGCATGAGTAGAACTTCATTCTGTAGGGAAACTTACTTAGCTTTGCTTCTTTTATCAGTTACAAATATCTCACTCACCAGCTAATAGATAAAGCACCACTGTAAGGTAACTAAATAGGCTATTTTTAGTCCAAAGGTTACAGACAGAAATTTAGCTTTGATCAATTTACCAAATAACAAAGAGAGGAATATTGACGATGGAATCCCAGTAGCACTGGCAATGGGTACATGGGGAAGCTATGCAGCGGATCAGAAGAGGTAACCTGACATCAACCCTCTACGTTGGCGCCAAATTCTTGGCCATGTTTGTACTTTGTACATGTATGCTACACGTCCAATATGATAATTGTATATATGGCATACTCCGATAGTAGATGCCCTAGTTTTGAGAACTATCTTATATTGTTCTATCTGTATTGTGTTGCACTTGAGTCCCTTACAAGTGTTTGTCCTTTACAAAAAATGGCAAAGAAGCAAATGAGTGGCATCCCAAAGTAATGGTTAGAACTTATTTCCAAGACTGATCTCACCGTATCTTTGACCTTCCCCAACCCACCCCCACACCAACAACAACAAAAATCTCAGCTGTGGGAAAACATTATGTCCCGGACGTCCAAACAACTTGTATAAGAAGGGAAGAGAGGATGCCCCAGCAAAGTGGTTACAGAGGCAAAAGTAGTGCTGCAAATGAACAGAGCAAATAGCTAGCTCGACTGAAAATGGGCTCAATTACCTTAAAGAGTCTCCTTAAACATAGGAAACTGCGCTCGTGAGCTGAGCTCACAAACAAGCTCAACTCATGAAGTTCAACTAGTGCCCAAATCCAATTGAGTATTAACTCGTGTAGGAATAAACCAGTTGCGAAAATTGCGCTTGAGGGTGACAGTGTTCATCCCTTAAGGACTCAATGTATGCAGGGCAAGGCTCCCTTCGTGATGACCAAGCCTCGTTCTGCCTCCCAACGAGGCTTAAGCCCGTCTGAAGTGTAGTGCCCCGCTCCTGGCGGTCTACTACGTGTGGCTTGTGGCTAGTACCTGTCGGAACTAGGTACTAGGTACTGGGAAAACCTTTCGGCATCTAACCGATCGGGACGAATGCATAGAGAATCTTTCCAATTCATGGATTTATTTCTGTTAGAATGAGTCCAAAATGCAATGGATTATGTCTTGACGAACTAGCTCTATATAAGAGTTTCTTCCTATATCTTTCCATTGTTGTTTTCATTGGACGATTTCGCTGCTTGGTTTTCATGAATCGTTCTCATGTTGGATTTTGATGATTGCTTTAATTATTCGCTTTCATCGATTTCTTCGTTCATTCTTGGAAATTCTGAGAGAAATAAAAGATGGAGGCGTATTGATCCGATATTGGTGTCATTGCAAGAGGACACATAACTGAAGCTTGATCGAGTGAAATGTTCTCCTTCTCTCGGCATTTCTCTAAATCTGTAGGTGGTCATGACCCTTCTTTTATACTCATTCACGTCCTAACAAAAAGAATTCTCTTGTTGTCTTGCTACGTGCTTAGATCAATGATGCCTTAGTTGAAGCAAAAAGATAAGAGATGCCACTTTTTTGATGCGCTATTGTTAATGAATGAGACACATGAAAGATGAATTGTTAATACTTTTACAAGTATGTTATAATGTAAGTTTCGCATGGAAATGATATGGTAATGAATCGATACTAAAGAACGTTAAATTTTGAGACTGATAGGTCACAAAGTGATAGTTGGAAATTGTTAGCACCGATAGGTCACCAAGTAAAAGTTGGAAATGTTGGGACCAAATGAGTCACCGAGTGTTTAATTCGGAATGTAAATGTGAGAATACGAGCAATAACTCGATGAATGTAATATGCAAGTAGAATATTCCTTTTAATGCTTATCACCATGCAAATTATGCTTCATAGTTATGTTACATACGCATTTGCATGGTCATAGACAACTTGTGCACAAGGTTTGATGAATTTTCTCGAACGACATCCGGGACACCGGAACCGCTTTGTCCTAGGTGGAAATAATTGGACGTACTAATAGGCACGCGATATTGTGGGACCTTCACTGAGGCTAGCAACCTACTTTGAAAGTGCGCATCGCAATACCATGTATAAGACCTTCATGGTGCAGAAATCACCAATAACTGCCATATAGACAGGTTGTATGCTAATGAATGTCTTGTACAGGGACGGTAAGTATTAATCTTTGTTGTATGTAAGGGAATTGTAAGGCGGCTATTGGTAGGAAATCACTATTAAATAATTATGCTTATGTTTACAGTTTTATATATGCTGGATATTGCTCCATTAAGTGACCCTATCCATGATAGAAAGACCATCTTCATAAATGTTTTCTTCAATTAATAGCAAAGTTGGTTTAGACGAGTAGGTTAGTTTCGCTCACCAGTGCATTACCAGTGTATTGACCCCCTCCTCCACAAGTGATGATGGAGTCAACGTAGAAGTACAAGGGAGATAGAAGGCTTTAGATGTAGTTTTAAAGCTTCTTCCTATTTTCGAAGTATTAGTAGTTCTTTCTTTAAAGCATTTAGGTTAAATTGTAATAAAGGTGCATAATATATGGAACGGAAATATTATTTCATGGCAGTCTTTCGGCAAGCAATGCAAGTCGGAGGGATTTCAATTTTGTACTGAGAAATTTGTCCTCCACTACAAGAATTCAATAAAATGAGTTATTTCTTCCTATACTGTTGTCTTCAATCCTATGTTGTTGTGTTGCTACAACCTTATTTTCAAATGAATATTATTCGTATACGTTCTTGTCTTGTACAAGTGCAATTTAGACTTGTACGGCATAAAGTCCGATGGCAACTTATCGATTTTACGAAATCGGAACGTAACATAATGGTATCAAAGCACGGTTTTACTTTCTTGGATTTCAAATTGTTTCTTTTGGAAGTTTTGATGTGATTTCTCGGTTGAATGCTTTTCGATAGCGTTGCACAAAATAATACTTCCATACAGTAAGACCGTAAATATTTTATGAAAATTACGCTCTTTTGTAGAAATGACTAAAAAAAATTAACCAGGCAATTAAAAGGCGATATATTCGTTTGACCCGATGGAAAGAATGATGAGAACGATGGAGGCGCAGTTCCAAGCACAACAGAAACAAGTGGACAATTTGACCAGATTGTCACTACCCTAACGACCAACAATAATGCTACTACAGTGACCGCAACTCAAGAAACTAGGGTAGTGGAGACAGAAGAACCTCAGCCGCCAAAGAAGAAGTCCGTCTTCAAGTTATCGAAGTTCAAGAAGTTTAATCTACCAGAGTTTAATCGAAGAGCCAAACCCGATGAGGTAATAGATTGGTTGGCTACCCTGGAGGGCTTGTTCGAAATAATTGGCGTTCATGGAACCAAAAAGGTGTCATGTGCAACCGTTCAACTACGTCTGAACGTGCACGACTGATGGGAAGCCAAAAAGAAGACACTCTACAGCGCCAACCGAGAGGCCAAAATCTCTTGGGAGAGATTCAAACAAGAATTCCTTGCCTAATATATTTCTTTGCCAATACGGCAAACAAAGGAGGACGAGTTCATAGCACTTCAGCAAGAAGACATGTTTGTAGACGACTACGAATATAAGTTCTCGAAACGAGTTAAATTTGTTGACCACATGGCACCGACTGACAATGCTTCGAAGATTTTTCTATGGCTTTAAGGAAGGTCTGCAAAGGGATGTTTTGAACACGCATGCATATGAGGCAGCTCTCGAGAAGTTTCGCACTTCAAGTAATCGAGCAGCACAGGACATTCGTAACAACTACCACAAACGACCTTTTGCGGCGGGAGGATCTGATGATCCAAAGCATCAAAACACATGCGAACATCGAGGGCCCTATCTAACACCGCGATGCTTCAAGTGCAACCGGATTGGACATAAGCAAGAGGAATGTTGGGCTGGATGCTAAAAATGTGGTCGCATAGGCCACAAACCAGCTGAGTGTAAAAATAAAAATGGAGAGGAAAATCAGAACCCTCCAAGGGATCTACATCACAATCAAAATCGTGGACAGACACCACGAGCTCTGCATGCGGCATCAATGAATGTCCAGAATCCATGACCTGGCGCACAGTACGGAGTTTATGCCTTAACCCAAGAGGATGCACTTGCCTCAGATATCGTCGTAACTATACTTTTGTATAAAGGAATTCATGCTACAGTTTTATCTGATTCGGGTGCTAGACATAGTTTCATATCACCAGATTTTGCTGAAGAAAATAAATTATGTATGACATTGTTAGATATGGACTTTTTATTAGCACTCCATCAGGAGTAGATTTGCCAGCTAGTCTAATTTGTAGGAATGGCTACATACATTGGAATAAGAAATTTGTCTTTAGATGTTATAATTCTTAACATCAAAGAGTATGATATCAGTATTGGGATGGATTGGCTTTGTGCATGTCATGCGACGATCGATTGCGCGGAAAAGAGAGCTGTATTTCGTCTACCTGGAAAAGCAGAATACTCTTATTCATGTGACTCGGCATCAAAGTGAGCAATAGTAATACCGACAGCAACGGTGCAGCACATGTATTCTGGCTATAAAGGATTTCTAGCTTATGTTCTAGACACTCGGAAGAAATGTGCAGACTCAGATAAAACCGAAGTCGTGACAGATTTTTCCAATGTGTTCCCAGACGAGATACCCGAAATGTCACCGGATCATAAATAGAATTCACTATTAACACCTTCCCCGATACTCGGTCGATATCTAAAGCACCATACCGAATAGAACCAACAGAATTGAAGGAACTTGAAAGTCCAACGACAAGAGATGTTGGTACATTCGACGCAGTGTATCGTCGTAGGGAGCTCCAATATTGTTCGTAAAGAAGACTACCTAGAATTGAATAAAGTTAAAGTACAGAATAAGTAACCTCTGTCAAGGATAGATGATTTGTTTGACTAGCTTCAGGAAGCGAGCGTATTTTCGAAAATAGATCTTCGTCCTGGTTTTCGTCAGTTGAAGGTCAAGCCAAATGATGTGTCAAAGTCGGCATTTCGTACAAGATACGAACACTATGAATTTTTTTGCCATGTAGTTCTGTTTGACCAATGCTCCATCTGCCTCATGGACATGATGAACAGTCTTCCGACCATTTCTAGAAAAGTTTGTGATCGTTTTCATTGATGATATTTTGATTTATTCAAGGAACAAGAAAGAACAAACAAAACACTTGAAGATTGTGCTGCAAACTTTGTGCGAGCATCAGTTATGTGCTAAACTAAGCAAGTGTGAATTTTGGATGAGTGTGTCATTCCTTGGGTACATTATCTCTGCAGAGGGTGTTGTTGTTGACCCGAAAAAGATTGAAGCAGTTATGGATTAGAAACAGTCCACATCAGTTATGGATTAGAAAAAGTTTGTGATTCGAAGTTTTTCTTAGCTTGGCTGGTAACTAACGAAAATTCGTAAAGGACTTTTCTAAGTTGTCATCGCCTCTGACTCGTCTCACCTAGAAAAGAGTAGTATTTAAGTAGACAGATAACTGTGAAATTAGTTTTCAGAAACTAAAGCATCGGCTCGTTTCGCCCCTATTCTTGCACTTCCGGAAGGATCAGAGGAATTTCAAATCTATAGTGATGCAGCATGACTTGCTTTGGGATGTGTACTCATGCAACATGAAAAAGACCTCTATGCCTCCAGACAGCTAAAGCAAAACGAGAAGAACTATCCCACATATGACTTAGATTAGCGCAATTGTGTCACATTGAAATTGTGACGACAATATCTTTATGGTGTTGCTTGCGAAATCTTCATAGATCACAAGATTCTCAAGTATATATTCACTCAAATGGAATTAAATTTATAGTAAAGGCGTTGGTTGGAACTGATTAAAAATTATGACTTATCAATTGCATACATGTCGGAAAGGGAAATGTTGTAAAAGATGCTTTGAGTCAAAAGTTTATCGAAACGTTGTCCATTGCAAGTAAAGTGCTACAAGAATTGGAAGAGATGGGTATCGAATTCGAACATAGGGGTGCAACTAGCTCAACTACAACTAGAATCAAGCTTAAGAGAAGATAAAATCCGCACAAAATGATAACATATTCCTGTAGAAAATACGTGAGTTGATTTCCCTAGAATTGAATAAAGTTAAAGTACAGAATAAGTAACCTCTGTCAAGGATAGATGATTTGTTTGACTAGCTTCAGGAAGCGACCGTATTTTCGAAAATAGATCTTCGTCCTGGTTTTCGTCAGTTGAAGGTCAAGCCAAATGATGTGCCAAAGTCGGCATTTCGTACAAGATATGAACACTATGAATTTTTTTGTCATGTAGTTCTGTTTGATCAATGCTCCATCTGCCTCATGGACATGATGAACAGTCTTCCGACCATTTCTAGAAAAGTTTGTGATCGTTTTCATTGATGATATTTTGATTTATTCAAGGAACAAGAAAGAACAAACAAAACACTTGAAGATTGTGCTGCAAACTTTGTGCGAGCATCAGTTATATGCTAAACTAAGCAAGTGTGAATTTTGGATGAGTGTGTCATTCCTTGGGTACATTATCTCTGCAGAGGGTGTTGTTGTTGACCCGAAAAAGATTGAAGCAGTTATGGATTAGAAACAGTCCACATTAGTTATGGATTAGAAAAAGTTTGTGATTCGAAGTTTTTCTTAGCTTGGCTGGTTACTAACGAAAATTCGTAAAGGACTTTTCTAAGTTGTCATCGCCTCCGACTCGTCTCACCTAGAAGAGAGTAGTATTTAAGTAGACAGACGACTGTAAAATTAGTTTTCAGAAACTAAAGCATTGGCTCGTTTCGTCCCTATTCTTGCACTTCCGGAAGGATCAGAGGAATTTCAAATCTATAGTGATGCATCATGACTTGCTTTGGGATGTGTACTCATGCAACATGAAAAAGTAGTATCCTACACCTTATGCCTCCAGACAGCTAAAGCAAAACGAGAAGAACTATCCCACATATGACTTAGATTAGGGCAATTGTGTCACATTGAAATTGTGACGACAATATCTTTATGGTGTTGCTTGCGAAATCTTCATAGATCACAAGATTCTCAAGTATATATTCACTCAAATGGAATTAAATTTATAGTAAAGGCGTTGGTTGGAACTGATTAAAGATTATGACTTATCAATTGCATACATGTCGGAAAGGGAAATGTTGTAAAAGATGATTTGAGTCGAAAGTTTATCGAAACGTTGTCCATTGCAAGTAAAGTGCTACAAGAATTGGAAGAGATGGGTATCGAATTCGAACATAGGGGTGCAACTAGCTCAACTACAACTAGAATCAAGCTTAAGAGAAAAGATAAAATCCGCACAAAATGATAACATATTCCTGTAGAAAATACGTGAGTTGATTTCAGCATGAAAGGCAACCAATTTCGCGGAACACAAAGATGGTACGTTGCGAGTGAAAGCAAGAGTATGTGTTCCTAAAGATCAGGAACTCAAGAGAGAAATATTGATAGGAGTCCATTACGCAAAGTATTCCTTAGATACGGGAAGCAAAAAAATGTACAAGGACTTGCACACAATCTTTTGGTGGCACGATAAGGATGTGGCTCTCTTCGTGTCACAATGTTTAGCTTGTCAGCGTGTAAAAGCTGAATATCAGAGGCTTGGCAAGGAGATGCAAAACCTCGTCATTCCAGGATGGAAATGAAACCATATCACTATGGACTTCATAGTAGGCTTGCCAAAGACGCAGCGAGGGAATAACGCAATTTGGATTATTGTTGATCGATTGACCAAGTAGACTTATTTCATCGCAATCAAAATTTCATGGAGCATAGATTGGTTGGATCAGATTTATATAGATAAAATTGTCTGATTGCATCGAGTGTCGGTTTCAATAGCATCGGATCGAGACAGACGGTTATTATCACGTTTTTGGAATAGTCTTCAGTCGGCAACGGGCACGAAGTTAAAATTCAGCTCGACGTACCATCTGCAGACTGATGGACATACGGAAAGGAACAACCAAATTCTTGAGGATATGTTACGACATTGTGTGATGAATTTAAAGATAAATTGGGATACTCAAGGGATGTTGGCTAACTTTACATATAATAATAGTTATCAGTCAAGTATTCAGATGGCCCCGTACGAGATACTCTATGGGCGAAAGTATTGATCACTAATATGTTAGGATAAAGTCGATGAACGACAAGTACTTGGACCTAAAGTGGTAGAGCAGGTCGTCGAGAAAATTCACATGATTCACGAGAGGCTTCGGGTTTCCTAGAGTCGACAAAAGAATTATGCGAATATTCATCTGCGATCAATAGAATTTATGGTGGGAGACAACCTGTTCTTGAAATTGATACCTATGCGGGGTATGATGCGATTCGGTGTTAAGGGGAAGTTGTCCGAGATTTGTTGGACCTTTCAAAATTCTTGGGAGTGTGGTATGTGTAGCTTATTGAATTACACTATACCAGTGTTGGCTGAAGTACAAGATATCTTCCATGTTTCCCAATTACAAAAATACGTACATGATCCGAGTCATATAGTGAACTTCGATCAGCTAGAGTTGCGTGTTAATATATCATATGCCGAGGAACATGTTCAGAACTGGACATAAAGGAGAATTTTGCAGAACTGTTCTCTTACCTCGGTTTGTATGTTGTGACGGAACCATACAGTCGAAGATTCGACGTGGGAGCTCGAAGAGAAGATAAAGGAGAACTACCATTCCTTATTCGAGTGGTAAAGAAGTAGGATTTTGTTTTTAAGTTTCGAGGACGAAACTTTTTCTTAGTGGTATATTATGTAGTATCCCGCTCATAGCGGTCCACTACGTGTAGCTTGTGGCTAGTATAACCCAGTCGGAACTGGTATTGGAGAAGCCTTTCGACATCTAATCGATCGGAACGAATACATAGAGAACCTTTCCAATTCATAGATTGATTTATGTTGGAATGAGTCTAAAATGAGTAGACTGTACCTTAAACGAACTAGTTCTGAATCATAGAGGTCCACTACGTGTAGCTCTATATTTTATTAGAGTTTTTGTTGCATGTTTTCGCTGCTTGGTTTTAATAAATGAGTTTTCGTGTTGGTTTTCAATGATTGCTTTCATTGTTCGCTTTCATCGATTGTTGCATTCATTCTTAAGAAGGCCGAGAGAAATAAAAGATAAAGGAGACAATGATCCGATGTCGGTACAATTGTAGGAGGACGCAAAACTGAGGCTTGATCATGCAAAGTGTTCTCCTTCTCTCGGCGTTGCTCTAAATATTTGGGTGGTTCTGACCCTTCTTTTCTACTCTTCATGCCCTAATAGAAAGAACTGGAAATTGCTGAGAAACCCAATTTCGGGGTGGGCTTTTATGAAATGCCCACCCGCTGCATAAGTTTTATGAAATACCCAGAATTAAGTATTTTCACGTTAAATATTCCAAGATTCCCTTTTAGATGCCACCCGCTGGGAAATGCTATTTTTATAATACCGAAACTACCCCTCCGCGCGAATTGGTCATCTATATGTATTTGAATTCAAAAAACTCAGATCTGGATTGCGATTTTCGTCTTCTTCTTCACGGGAAATCTGAATTCCATTGCTCTCATATTCAGCAGAGATTGCAAAAATCGTTCGTAGTTCGGTGTGTTTTTCTTCAGTCGAACTCAGATCATCGCTCGTCATCATCATCACCATCATCATCATCTTCATCGTGGAGACATTTGAAATTTTTCGACGATTAGGTCAATTGTGGAGAGAAGATCTTTCTTCTTCTTTTCCATAAGAATTATCATCGTTTTGAAAGAAGAACGAAACTCTTTATTCATGAAAAAACTAAATTAACGTTTTAACACTGTAAATGACCATTCTCCTCCGTGTTTCTAACACGGAGAATGCCATTCTCCGTTTTATTTAAAACGGAGAATGCCATTCTCCGTGTTTCTAACACGGAGAATGACTATTCTTCTGCGTTTTAACACTGGAATGACCATTCTCCGTCTTAATTAGGACGGAGAATGACCATTCTCCGTCTTAATTAAGACGGAGAATGCCATTTTCCGTTTTATTTAACACGGAGAATGACATTCTCCGTTTTATTTAACACGGAGAATGGCATTCTCCGTGTTTCTAACACGGAGAATGGTCATTCTCCTGCGTTTTAACACTGGTATGACCATTCTCCGTGATAAATTACACGGAGAATGGCATTCTCCGTGTAAATTAAGACGGAGAATGGTCATTCTCCGTTTAATTTAGCACGGAGAATGGCCATTCTCCGTCTTAATTAGGACGGAGAATGCCATTCTCCGTTTTATTTAACACGGAGAATGACATTCTCCGTTTTATTTAACACGGAGAATGGCATTCTCCGTGTTTCTAACACGGAGAATGGTCAGAATGGTCATTCTCCTGCGTTTTAACACTGGAATGACCATTCTCCATGTAAATTAAGACGGAGAATGTCATTCTCCGTGTTACTAACACGGAGAATGGTCATTCTCCGTGTAAATTACGACGGAGAATGCCATTCTCCGTGTTACTAATACGGAGAATGACCACCCTCATGCGAAAATTAACATTTTTCGTGTTCTAAACGGAGAATGGTCAT
Source organism: Iris pallida (assembly GCA_029216955.1). Taxonomy (NCBI): domain Eukaryota; kingdom Viridiplantae; phylum Streptophyta; class Magnoliopsida; order Asparagales; family Iridaceae; genus Iris; species Iris pallida. The sequence continues at coordinate 27,191,425 of JANAVB010009198.1, read as the reverse complement.
TCTCCTGCATTTTATGGTCAGCTGAAACTTTGGAGGGCCATAACTTTTGACTGGGAGGTCGAAACGAGGTCCCGTTTGTCGCAAAATGAGCGTATCGTCGAGGAGACTGAAAGTAACAGTTTCAACGTTAGACGGCCTTCCGAAATTTTAGAATCGCAAAAAAATGATGTTTGGACCTCCGTTTTAGCACTTTTGCCGTTCGTCCCGGTCTTTCCGAAATTTTCCGACGAGTTTTTAAAGATTTTTGAGGAGAAAACCTAGATTCGAAAGTGAGCAGCGTATGGAAGAAGATGGAGTATTGAAACATTTTTTTTAAGATCAGTTTTGTGGGTGTTTCCAATAAATTAAAAGGAAGGGCAAAAGGGTCATTTGGAACCCGCTTTGGATAAGTTTCTCTAATTCTGGGCACGCGATGAAAGTTTTTTTAGCGGTGGGTTTTACATAAAACTTTTTTAGTTTTTGGGCATTTCATAAATCTTCCCTAGAAAGAATTGTCTGGTTGCCTTACTACGTCCTTAGATCGATGATGTCTTAGTTGAAGTAAAAGATAAGAGATGCCCACTTGATTAATGCTATCGTTAACGAATGAGACACATGAAAGATGAACTGAACTTTTACAAGTATGTTATCAGGTAAGTTTCGCATGGTAAATGATATAGTAATGAATCAATATAAAGAACATGTTCCTTTTCGGACCGATAGGTAACCTAGTGATAGTTGAAAATTGTTAGGATCGATAAGTCACCAAGTAAAAGTTGGAAATGTTGGGACCAAATGGGTCACTAAGTGTTTTATTCGGAATGCAAATGTGAGAATACAAGCATTAACTCAATGAATCAAATGTGCAAGTAAAATATATGTTTACATTTACTTTCAATACTTATTACCATACAAATTATGTTTTATAGTTATATTGCATACGCATTTGCATGGTCATGGACAACTTGTGGACAAGATTTGATTCATTTTCTCGAACAGTATCAAGGACACTGGAACCGCTTCGTCCTAGGCGGAAATATTCGAACATGCTAATAGGCACGAGGTATTGAGACCTTCGTTGAGGGTAGTTACCGCTTTAGAGGGACGCATCGCAATATCATGTAAAAGTAGAATCACCAATGACCGCCATATAGACAAGTTGCATCTTGTACAAGAGAGGTAAGTATTAATCTCTATTTTATGCTGGGAAGTACAAGGCAGTTGTTTGTAAGAAATCACTATTAAGATATGATTATGCTTATGTTTACAGTTTTATATATGTCGGATATTACTCTGTTAATTGACCATAGTCCATGATAGGAAGATTACCATAATAAATGTTTGCTTCACATAAGTAGCGGCATTGGTTTAGGCGAGTGGGTTATTTCTGCTCATCAGTGCATTCCCAAGTGTATTGATTCCTTTCTCCACACAGGTGTTGGACACAACCTACGAGTACAAGGGAGATAGAAGGCTTTCGCTGAAGTTTTAAAGTTTTTTTCTATTTCTTTAAAAATTCTTTCCTTTGAAGCATTTGGGTCCAAATTGTAATAAAATGGGCATAATGTATGGAATAGAGATATTATTTCATGACAGCCTATCAATTCTTTTTTATTTTTCAAGCAATGCGAGCCAGAAGGGCATTTCAATTTTGTACTGAGAATTTTTACTCGCTGCAAGAATTCAATAAAGTGAGTTATTTATTCCTATATCGTTGTCTTCAATTTTCTGTTGTTGTATTGCTATAACCTTATTTTCAAATGAATATCATTCGTATACGTTCTTGCCTTGTACAAATGCAATCTAAAATTATACTACATCACGTCCGGTGGCGACTTATCGATTTTACGGAATCGGAACCGGGACATGACATGAAACGCGCTTCATACATATTCTATTTTACATACTATTTTTTTTGTATTGAACATTGCAAGCTAAGTACTAACATCCCATTCTTTATTTTAATTGAATCTGCGGTACCTACTATAGAGTATTATTAGTTCGTTGTTGCCTATTGTTCATGTGAACAATACATAAAATAAATAAATTAATCACCTTCTTATCCCCCCATTGCTCCTGGAAAGGGTCATTGAGTTCTTAAACTCAGTCCACACAAGGCTGATATAGCCACATTGAAAAAATAAGTGCTTACGGCTCTCCCCTCCTTGTTTGCAGATAACACAAATAGTGTCCATTAGTGTCCCAAATTATGCTGGTCACTCTCTTTTTTGTTATCTCTCTTAGTCTGTTTGACTGCTCTGTAGCTACAATAGGACATTTTACCACGATATAATGGCATCACACCCACCACCTAAGTGGTACTTCCTCTAATCAAATCATAGGCTGACCTGAGTGTTAACTCCCCTCTACTATCCATCTTCCAGACCCAGTAGGCCTCTTCTCTGTCACTTTGAATAGCAGTATGAATCTCTTCTTCTAATGGTGCAGATATTGTAGTTCATGTTGGAGCCTATCTTCATTAATAATACTATCCAGTGTGAAGTCCTATATATATAGAGATGACAGAAAAGAATAGTTGTGGCCGGTGTCCTAGAAATTGGACTAATGGTGATTTAACGATCAAGTATGTGGCCAGTTAAGCATAGTTGAGCATTAATGCAATTTATCGGCTGCATAACTCAATTAAGCACATACTGAAACCACAAACCCTACGTATGGCCGAATCACATGGAAAGTTAAAGGGAGGTTTAGTCCTACAAGAAAATTGAAAGAGCTAGACTTCGTCAAATAAACTGGGACACAAGCCGTGAAAAAAAAAAATCCTTGTGACGACTCCCACATGCATTCTCGGTCGGGTAGTTGGCTTGTATATCCAGTAAATTGGTATCATAACTAAGGTTGCCTACTCACAAGTTCAAGTTAAGAGAATCTACTCCAAGTGCGAGTTAAGAATGCCTACTCCAACTGCAAATTGAGGATGCCTACCCAAATTGTGCTTTCGAAAATGAAGCCAAAAGGAACAATGAAGTATAGAAAATATTAAGCCTATAGATTGGACGTGGGTTGTTTTGTAAGTATTTAGTCCTCAAAAGTGTATGGTTGTTGGTTGGTGCACATTGAACTGGGTTTCAATTATGCATAGAAGTGTAAGTTGATTTGTGCCATCTGATAGTTAGAAATTTCTTGATGATATGGGGTTACCATGTTGGACATGGTTTGTGCGTCTAAAATGGGCAATTGTAGTGATTAGTTGTTACAAACTCTAGTAGGGATGTCCAGACAGAAAAGACTGAATTGTTGGGAAAGAGAATCATTAGTGATTGTAACCTTCTTTGTCGCTCTACCAAGACGATAACAGGATATAGGAAGTTTGATTCAACTAGAGCATTTCTCTTGGGTTATGTTACTTAGGATTTTCTTCTACTCATGGTTTAAAGTATCGGCCGATACCGATCCGATACAGCCAATACCGATATGGTTTGGCATGTCCCGATCCGATACCGACCGATACCCGATACTGACCGATACCGACACCGACATTGGAGGTCTCTTTTCCGGTCAATTCGGCAAAGAAGGTTCGAAAAAGACAAATCAGCAAGGGTTTAAAGCATAATAAGGTTGTAAAAGAAGAAAATCAACCTATTGTATGTAAACCAATCGGTAAGGATGACTACTATTTCATTTAATTTCAAAACTACTAAGAAATAACATTGAAAATACTTAAAATTATGCCTAAATGTATAAAATATATGTTTTTAAATGTAAATAATTATTTGTTTTCCGATACCCAAAAAACTGATACCGATCCGAAACCGTTGATACTACCGATATTGCCGATACCAATACTCATAGGAATAGTCCGATACCGATACTGTGAACCTTGTACTTACTTACTGGTGGATTTAGAGTGAAGGTGGATTTCTGTTAGGTTAGTTCTCAACTAGGGCATTTTGCTTGACAGGATATTTCAACTGACCTCAAGCCTACTCTAATAAAATCTTTGGTAATTTTTCTATTCAAGTTGGTGCTGAAAATCAACAGTTGCTCATCTATGGGGGGGTCTTGGCTCACATAAATTCGACCGGTGGTGGTTAAGGCAAGTTCAGCATTCCGTCCATCTCTACCTCTACGTGTTAGGTCTTTTGAGGCTTGGTTGGGCTTGCCTTTTTTGGCTTGCATTAGAAGAAGGCACTACCGTAGCCAGGATTTTCATCTAACGGGTGCGACGCTTACTATTACAAAAATAATAAATTATAATAAACACATTTATAATCCCAAAAAATCATATATTAATATCAAATGTCATAAACTATTTGGGTCGCAGCTGCAGGGGTAGTTGGGTTCTCCTTGCCTGTTTTATAAGGCATGTAATAATGGGAACAAATGTTTTTCTAGAATCAAGCAAGATAAGATTCATATTCGTAAGTCAGGTATTCTCCTGAAAGCGGTAAAAGATCTTCAAAGTTCAATAGTAATTTTGTTGGTGGTAACAAATGTTTTTCTAGAATCAAGCAAGATAAGATTCATATTCTTAAGTCAGGTATTCTCCTGAAAGGGGTAAAAGATCTTCAAATCTTCAGAGTTCAATAGTAATTTTGTTGGCAGAAAAACCCTCCACCTTGATTGAGGCACTTTTTAGTTTTTACCTATTAGAGGTGTGTTGCTTTGATAATCAAGAATATTAGTTGCGGAAAAATATTTTATTTAACTAAAAACAGATAAGAGCTGTGGTGTACTAGTAACACCGCCGTGCGTGTGTGTGTGTGTGGGGGGGGGGGGGGGGGGGGGGGGGGGCGGGGTTCGAGTCTTGGGGACAGGGGACGCGGGCGCTGCTTTAGCTTATGGGTTATGGGTAGATAGGTGTAGTAGTAGGTAAAAAAGAAAAAAAAAAAAAGTTTAAGAAGGTAGGCAAAAATCATATAAAGGCATGTGACAAACAAAGAGTATGAAAAGAATGCTTCACGTGGCGAGTTGAAAACACTTCCAACTAGAGTAAGAGCTATGTTGTCACAGGCGACGCCTAGGCGTGCAGGTCGGAGAGGGCTCGCCTTGACCTTGGGAAAACTTTCATGTGGAAGGCGATGCTCGCCTAGGCGCCCGCCTTAGGTCGACCATAGGAAAAAAAAAAGTCACCCTAGCTTTATGCATACTGCGTAATGTTTATTGCTTCTTAGGTATACTACAAATTTATTGTATACATAATTATTGTATACAATAAATATTAGTTAAACGCTGCATTGCTTAATGCTTATTGCTAATTAGTTATACTACATATTTATTATATACATATTTGCATATTTTTTTACAAAAGAACAGCCAGATCCGGACGGATGCATAGGCGGCGCCTAAGCGATGCGGGTGGGCTGTCGCCTCGCCTAGTGCCAATACAACATAGAGTAAGAGTGTAGCAAAAGCTGAAAATAAGTCGAGCATTACATTCAAGCTGATATGTAGTTCATATGTTTCTCTATGTTTACATGCATTGAATTGGAAACATATTACTCTATGTCAAGCGTTACTATATATAATATAAAATAAAATAAAAAATCAGAGGGGGCGCAACCGCAGGCCCTCGGGACCAGGTAGATACTCCCCTGGAAGAAGGGACTAAGACTATTTCTTTATGGTTCGCTTTCATGTTGTAGATAGGGAGTCTTGGAGGCAGATATTTGTCTCGTCAAGGATACTGAGAAACTATATACTCTTTTACGGAAATATTGTCATCATAATGGCACTGCTGACTACCTTGATTGCGCCACTCGGGTCCAACTCCCATCATGGCCAATCTGTGTATTTTATGCAGATTTGTTGCCATACTATAGATAACAGCTCGAAAAAAGATGAATGCAGCTTTATCACTTAGATAAATAAATTTTATGAAGCACAGAAAATTTTCAAAAATAGTGCTTTTTTCCTTCGCAACATACTTGACATGACATGGGCACACCAGAATGCGCTAGGCCACTCCAAAATTGGTTCTGTCGTTTGATGAGAGCTTCGCAAAACAGATTCATGGAAAGGAAAAAGATTTAATTGCTCAAATGGTGCCTGAGGAATGTCATGGTCGTCATTTTGATGATCGAACTTTTTTTTGGTTTTGGTACCTAAGCTTTACATTTTGGTTTAAAGAGTGTCTGAACTAAGTTTCGTTGTTATTTTGGATGATAATCGTTAAAAATGGACATGTGATGGTCACATGCCTTATTTTTACGATTTTTTTTTGTCGTGACCAGCCGATACGTCGGCTATAATTGCTTGTAGAGCCGTCATTTTGTACTCGACAAAAGCTATTTATTTATGCAGAATTTCTTCGAACACCAATACTCTAGTCGAAAAACAAAAACGTCACAAAATAACTACGAAAAATAAGGCACGTGACTGTCACATGTCCCTTTTTTCTATTTTCATCCATAAATATCAACAAAATCTAGTTCATGCACTCTTTAAACCAAAATGCAAAGCTTAGGTACCAAATTAATAAACAAAAAATATCGATCACCAAACAGCAACCACCACATTCTTCAGGAAGCATTTGAACAATTAACTAAAGGGAAAAAAAAACTTAAGACTTTTGGAAGAGGTGTTAAACCCTAACCTGAGCAAGCTCGGGGCTCGCTCCTCTTGCTATCGACGAGCCACCCCTGCAAGCTGCTCACCCGCGAGTACACCGTGATGCTGTCCCCCTTCTCGATAACCCTCCCCATCGCCGACGAGGCCAGCCGCCGAACCGGACGACAGGCCCCGAGAACGAGCAGCGAGAAGAGGACCTCCTCGCACTTCCTCTGCCACTGCTGTATGGATTCCTGCACCAGAAAAAACAAATTTCTCATCACCGACGCATTCCTACAAACAGCACTCCTGCTGTACGGACACGGCAGCTGTTTCGGCTCACTCCAAAAATACACTCGGGCACATTATCCGTGTGGCCGTGTCCGTTTCGCGTCGTGCCGGTGCCAGCACAACCGGGATCTAGGAAGCACGGACACTTGGAAATAGTTTCTGTGTTCGTGTCGACCGCATACAGGACGCGACACACACTCAACACTAGGAAACGCTATAAACTTATCGTGTCCGTGTCCGTGTCCGTTTCAGAAAAAGTTGGGGTGGAAGAGTATGACCTTGGGTTCTTCCTCGATGGCGGAGACGAGCTCGGAGAGGAGGTCGAAGCAGAGGAGGGGATCGGGGGGCTTGTGGCGCGCCGAGGCGGAGATGGAGTCGAGCTGCGCGACGAGGACGCCGAAGCGAGAGAGAGGGGGCGCCGTGTCCGTGTCGCCACCGGCGCGTCTCGCCATGGCCGCGAGATTTGATCTGTCGATTCCTGAAAGTGCCACTGAGATCTGGAGGAGTAGCAATTACTATGGTTGTTTTGATCGGGGGATTTTAGTGGGCTGGGCTAGGCCAGCCCACGTCTTGAAAGTGCACCCATTCCCTTAAATCCCTTTACAAAATCACCAATAAAAAAAAATAAAAAAAGTTGACAAAATATTTACATCACTAGTTCGAGACATTAGAAGGGTAAAGTGCATTTAAACCCTCCTTAGAGTTACCTCGTTCGCAAAATAAGACCTTTTAGAAAACTTAAATAGTTTGCACCTCCTGCAAAACCGTTTTTGCTCGGAAAGTCCCTTTCCGTCAAAATAACGTTAGAAGTTGCCGTTAGAGTCCATATTTTGGAAGAAAAAAATGTGCACTGCCCAAAATATCCCTAATGCTTACATTGTGGCTGCTGCTGGCTCTCTTTCATTCTCAATATATATGAATGTTTGTTTGAAACATAAAACCTAAGCTTTATATTTTCTATTTTTTGACCGGTTGGTTGAAAGAAAAATAATATTTAATTTTTTTATATTCTTTTTTTTTACTTATTTGCTCTCATTTAATCTATTGCACCTTTTTTTACCTACAGATCTCAAATCCAACTGCAAATTTTTTTTATATTCCATTTTTTTTTTACTTATTTGCTCTCATTTAATGTTTGAAGCTTTTTTTTACTTATTCCTTTTTTTTCTCAAGACGTCCAAATAGAAATTATGGAAGAACAATTTATTGCTATTGTGAATTAATTAGCCCATTGAAAACTTTATTGACACCAACAAAACCTGGAAGATGATTCTACGGGAGTGCAAATTTTTCAACAAATTCTTATGATTTTTTACTATGGGAGGATGAGAAACCGGACCATGCTTCGACATACATGTTTTGCAATTTATTTTTGGATTTTTGACACGTTTAGTAATATTTAAGTTATTTGTTTAAGTAATACATGTGATGAAAATAAATTTGTACCAAGATTTACAATTTTAGTTAGAATTAATAAATAAATAATTACGATAATAGTCATGACTAATAAATTATTAAGTAAGACTATAATGATGATTACTAAATTATTAATTAAAATTATTATAATATATAAAATATTAACTATAATTATAATTATGATTAAATTATTATTAATTAATATTATAATATACCTGTAATTAATAAATTATTAACTAAGATTATAATTATTAATTAAGATTATAATTATTATAAAATATTAAATAATATAATATTAGTTACAGTTATCTAGCTCCAAATACGGTTTACCAAACATGCCCTAAGTTAAATGGCTGGATAGTTCAGGACTAACCGGACATTTGTTAAAAGAATTTTTTTTTCCAGAAAAAATTTAAGATGAAAACCTACTATTTAGATTATAAATATTTATTTTTGAAAATGACGTCAAGCATGAGAATTCTATCTTTTTAAGAACGGGAGGTTATTTTTAATAATCTTTTTAATATTTTGTTTTTTGTTTCCATTTTTTTAGTTCTTATTTCATATATTTTTTTTCATCTTTTTAATAATCTTTTCTAGTTTTTTAAGAGTGACTTTTATTTTCAAATTTGTAAATTTTTTGTTTTTGTCTTTTTTCATTGTTTAAGATTTATCCTCATTTTTTGGTTTTTTGGAATATTTTGTCTATTTTTTATTTTTTTTTCATATTTTAATAGTATTTTTTCTTGTTTTTTATTTGGTATTTTTTTTTTTCAGTTTTTCATCATTTCTATTTTTTAAGAATTGATTTTTTTTGTATTTATCAGCTTTGTTTTTCCCAAAAATATTTATATATTTGTTAAATAAAAATAATTTATGACAAAATAATTTTAAATAATATTTATCCACTTTTTTGACGGAACTAACCGTTTTTAACAAGTTAATATTAATTAAAATAATTTTAATAAATAATTTTACTAGCAAAGACCATTTTTCCTTTGTTAATATTTATCCACTTTTTAACAAATATTTTTGCGTAACCGTTTTTAACAAAATATTTTAGAACTAACCGTTTTTAACAAGTTAATATTAGATAGTCCGGGGGTAAAATGATCAAAACAATCCCATTTTAACACCCGTTAACAGAAAAGTTAGCGGAGGGGGTGATTTGAGCATTTTCGTAACCTTTTGGGTTTTTCGGATCAGCGAGTCTTTATTTGCATTTTTGTGACATCTAAGGAGGGTTTAAATGTACTTTACCCACATTTAGAATGAGTTAATAAGAAGTAAGAACAGTCCTGTATGGTGAGCACTTTGAAGTACAAAAATAAATATATTAAACTGATGGATCTGTAGTTGCTTGAGCACTTTAAAGTACACTATATAGTGAAAAAATAAATAAACACCCTCTAACTTTTTTTACGTGTGTTTGATTGCAAGATGAAAAATATGTGAAAAATAAATTAATTCAATTGAATTATTTTTCTAGAAAAAAATTCTATGGAATTAAAAAAAATTCCATGGAAAACTTAATTTGGGTGTTTGATTATCATTATTTTCCACGAAAAATAGTTAGTTTCCATGAAAAATGATATTTTTCTATGTTAGAAGAAAATATGAAAAATCATAGTTTTTGGAAAAATAATTCCATAGAAAATATAAGCTATCAAACACTATAATTAGTGGAAATTTTGTGATGGAAATATTTTACATGGAAAAAAAAGCCTAATCAAACACTGATCACAAATTTTCCACCAATTGTAGTGTTTGATAGCTTACATTTTACATGCAATTATTTTCCCAAAAAAACTATCATTTTCCATATTTTCTTATAAAATGGTGGAAAATGAAACTTGTCCAACTCATAAGAAAATATCATTTTTCATGGAAAGTAACTATTTTTCGTGAAAAATAATGACAATCAAACATCCAAATTAAGTTTTCCATGAAATTTTTTTAAAATTCTATGGAATTTTTTTCTAGGAAAATAATTCCATGGAATTAATTTCTTTTCCACATATTTCCACCTTGCAATCAATCACACCCAAAGTGGTAAATTGTAAGCCCAGTTACCCTTAGCATATAAGTGCAAAAAAATTATAACATTCAACGAATTTAATTATTATAAAATATGTCTAAACAATCCTAATTCATTCCTTTTTTGTTTAATTGTTATTATAATGTTAGGGTATAGCAGATATTTATAGTGTAGCAAATGGAAAGGGGGTCCAGGGGAAACTCTTTCCCTCTTGGAAACCTAGTAGATGCCAAACCCCACCCCCCCCCCCCCCCCCCCCCCCCCCCCCTTCCCCGCGCCCGCATACAAAGTTATATTTGAAAAAAAAAGATATAAGCTCCTTTTTAATGCTCTATGGAAATGTAACTAAAAGGGGGTCTAATAGATTGTAGATCAATTTATCGGCATTTGAGATTGTTTTATGATCGATCGTAAACCATGTATACATCATGACACGCTCACGCATGTTCCATATAGTGAGAGAAGCAGGTACTAGACATGCGCAGCGTGCACGTGCTTTTGTTCTAGGAACACGCAAAAAAATTAGTTTCAAACTTTTCAAAATATTAATATATTGCCCAACATAAGCATTTGGCTTAAATTTTAACAATTAAATAATTTCCGACATTCAAAAAGCTAGTTTCAAAATGATTAAATATATTGTCGTTTTTATTGTTATTTGATGGTAAATTTGAGGATGAAATAGTTTTATATTGTGTTAATAAATAAAAAAATTATACTAGTGAATATGTGTTCAAAACGATGCCATAGTTTTAGGTTCACTACATAATTATAAAAAAAAACAAGGGATATTTAGTAATAAGCTCTTACATAATAGTTGATATTATGACTTGGGTCTCCAAAATGTTCGATTTTAGTGTTTGGATCTTAAACGCACTGTTCATGTAGGCAACTGAGCTACAAATTTATGACCAAACACTAACGTCGGACATTATAGAGACTCAAACCCTAATTTGAACTATTTATGAGACCATATTACTATACAACCCAAAAAAAACAAATATCATTTGCACTTTAAAGTGCTACACTATATAATTATGAAAAAACACCCCTTACTTTAACTATTATACCAAGGATGATTAGTTTAATTCTATTTTACTTGACAATTATCTCTAATATTATAATGCGACTTGGAAATGGCTAAAAAATGAGCTATCTAAGCTGTTTGTATATCCAAATTCAAAAAACTTTGCGTATGTATCTCCTCACGTAGTAAAAATTCTAAATCCTTCTAATTGCTTGAATATATAAAAATACATTTAATATTCAAATTATATTTAAACTAAGTATATGGTATTATCTAACTAAATGCATATCAAAATTCTAAACACACACACACACACACACACACACACACACACACACACACACACACACACACATATATATAATTAAAATATATTCAAATAATATTGAAAATATTGTAGTATAATTCAAATTCTAATCTAATTTTTTCAACAATATCATAGATTTTTTTTAGTACGTGTGTGTGTGTGTGTGTGTGTATATATATATATATATATATATATATATATATATATATATATATATATATATATATATATATATATATATATATATATATATATATATATTCAAATAATATTTAAAATATTTTAGTATAATTCAAATTATTATCTAATTTTTTCAACAATATCATAGATTTTTTTTATTACGTGCAACACACATGAACGTAACTATTAATCTTAAAGGCTTTCGTCGATACATTGTGTATATAGGGATTCAAACAGATCATTACTTGGGTTAGCCAAGAATCATGATCCATTATCAATCTTCCTTTGTAGAATATTAAGTTCATAAACTTTTTGAAAATTTACGGGTATTCAACTATCCTTGTGGCCATTTCTCATGTAACCTAAGTCGGTCAACCACACTGTGTTCTGTACACTGATAGTTTGTAATACAACATCTTCTCTACTAGATGAACTGTTAGTAGCATTGTTATCATAATCCTTCTTTTATTCCTCCCAAACAAACAAAGCCATACAACTTCATAATCCACTTAAACTGGACTTCTTTAAGTAATCTCTGATCTAACATGTATTTTAAGCAATGTTTACAATATCGGTATCGGTCGATATAGGGATTGCAACATGCCAAAACCGATACATATCATTCGTATCGGATCGGTATCGGCTGAACCACGAACTATGATGTTAAGGGCTTATAGTATGTTCTTATCAAGAATTCTCTACCCATTAGACATTGTCTCCATTTTTTGACTGCTAGCAAGATGGCTAGCATATCTTTCTCTTATACAGAATAAAAAGCTCTTGTCTTACCATGTAGTTCCTAACTTATGTATGATATAGGCTTACTGTAATGCCCCGCTCCGCATGGTGTATTATGCTGAGTCGTTGACTTGAAGAGTTGCGTTGACCCGAAATATGTATCGATGTGAATCGATGAAAAGAGTTACGTTGACCCAAGGAATGCATCGAGTAAGATCGATGCAAGTGTTAAGTTGGCCCGAGAGAAGATTCTAAGAAATCGAATTGATGCAACGCACAAAGTTTGATTCTAACGAATATTAATTTTAGTTGGTTTCGTGTGCAGGCTATGTGTTTACGCTGAATTATAAGAGGTCGACATTTTACCTCGTTTGCAACAGAGTTCGCAGAAACATCGCAATGGACTGACGCATGGACACGGTAGGTCGAATCAGTTGAATAATTCAACAAAGCACGAAGTGCTCGAATGGCTAAGTCAGAAAAGTTGGCCGTGCAACAAAGTTATGAAATCAAGCCACATCGACTCAGCAAAACGACAAGACATATCGTCTTAAGGTGGGAGGACTTGACCCTTCTTTTCTACTCCGTCATGCTGAGTAAAATATACCATTGTATGCTAAGTTAACCTATCAAGACCACGGGCGTGGCTTGATCGAAAGATATCATACTGCTGTCGAATGCTAGATAGAATAACTGAATTGAAACGTACATAAAATTGTACGAGTCGCCATAGATCATCGAAATACCGCAAAGATGAGCACATCGGTGCGCAAGCCATAAGAACATGGATAACTGTATCGGTGAGTGCATCAAATGCACGAGTCATGGGATATTGAAAGATTTGATCAAAATGTGCCTCAAGGCACGAGTCGCTGAACATCAATCAAATGCGTGCCTCCGTGCACGAGTTAGTATGCTAGAACATTGAAAGACTATATCGACATGAGTGCCTCGGTGCACGAGCTATAGAATATTGAATACCCTATCGATGCGTGCCTCAGTACACGAGTCAGAGGAAAAGAACATATACCTTGAACACTAAGGCGTAGAATATGGAATACTAAATCGGTACATCGAATGCAAAACTCGAAGGATATCGAATAACTATTTAATGCGACATGCTGCCTCAAAATGTTTATGGCCCTCGGGACGTTCGTTGATGAACATTGAGTTGGAGCATTGTGCCAATAGAAATAGAGATAGGCGAATTGCTTGGTTGTATGAAATTGATGCACGTTGCATGGTCAAATGGACTTGAGATATATAGCCCGTGCACGGGTATGTGATAACTTTTCTCTAACATAGTATACCAGGGCGCTGGGACCGTTCGGCCTAGGAGGGATGACTTTAAGAAAATTCGGTATTGATGGTGCACTTCATTAAGACGGTTTGTAACCTGCTATTGATATGATAAGCCACTTACTCGAGAAATTCAGGATTCTTCGTATATGTGCTAGCAATCCCATACGAAGTATCACCGTCTTATATATGTGATTTGAGAAATATAGTCCATTCTGGCTTGGAATGCCAGTGACCTTCAGATAGTTTAAAGAATGGTGGGCTGAAAGTGCAGGCACACAGAGATCATGCACAAAGATCACTTATAACATGACAGAAAAATATGGTAGGCGTATTCCTTTTGCATCGGTGCAAGGGCGAGTACGTCGATGTTGGTAAGAAGTCATACCACGAAACAAACACGAGGTTGCTTGATATTGCATATTTGCTTATGCGAATAAATGATAACATGTTTTGTCATGATAACATGCTTTACTGCTTTCGAATATGCCATGAAACCTATCCTAAGGCAAATATAGAAAGATCATACTTAAGCTGCATGATTCATATATCTACTTAATGTCAGTTTAGTAAAGTAGATCAATATCAGTACGCAAGAGAATTTATACTGATCCCCCACAGATTGCTTGCAGAATGCAGGTAATGGATTACTCGCGGCAGAGCTTCGCTTGAACGCACTGAGGCATAAAATGTTAGAGCGTTTTGAGGCGTGCGACCGCATTGACATTTGGACTTGCAACAAGATGATGAGTCCGAGATATAGAAGACTTGATGTATGGAACGATAAAATCTTTTATGGGTAAGAGAGAACTTGAGTGTTGTAAGCCAATCTGGCATAATTTATTTGGGCTATTGAAATCCTTTGTAATTTTGTTGCTTATCAAATAAAGAGAATTGTTTCGTATACTCTATTTCTTTCATTACTAAATATCAAATCAAATATAACCATTTGAGAACTTGTCATCTTGTCTTGTATGAGTGCAACTCCAGACTCGTACGACATCACGCCCCAGTGAGGACGAGTGATTCGATAAAATTGATGTGAGGACAAATGATTTCTCGGGTCGGGATATGACACTTACTGTCACGACCCGTACCCGCTTTTCGGATACGAGACGTGTCCAAGCCAGCCTACGCTGTAGAGTCGGCGGTAGAACGCTGTCACGGCCAAGATGCTTAAAATCATAAAATATAACATTTATTGCTCATTCACATTATTAAATCAAATCTACAAATTATTACAAGATTTACATTTAAAAAAAAGTACAAAGTTCTTACAATTAATGAAAATGATACCACTTCTATCTAAATTTTAGGTTTTGGCCTGCGAGTCTCTATCTTCCCCCGTATGGTCCATAACACAAGAATAGGAAGCACGTCATCCAACCTATATCAATAATCCAGTCAGGATAGGAACGAGTACATTCTAACAAAAGTTTCAATAAATGACAAAATCCATAAATCTGTAAATAATAATGAAGTACACGACGAAAAGATAAGCAATCATGGCAAAAACTGAGCATGGTGAAAATGACAAGTGAGTACTAAAATAGAGTAGACATATAGCTAGAAATATATAATTGTAAAACCCCCTTCCTAAAATTTCTTCCTTTTTAAGTATACGTATTTTTTATTATTATTTAACATTTTGTTATTAATTGAATGGCTTTAAACCAAGTATAGGTATCTTACATATTAGGGGTAACAAGCAATGATTATATATATATAAATAAGATAAGTGATCCATATGAGGATATTTAGTTAATTGTTATAGAAAAATATTTTTGGATTTTTAGGAAATTTCTTGTAATTATTTGGGAATTTTTGTAATTATTTAGAACTATATACTTATATATATATATATATATATATATATATATATATATATATATATATATATATACAAATGAAAAAAAAAAGTGTAAGCCAGCCAACCCGTAGGGAGCCCACGAGCTCAACCCACGAGTTGGCCAACCCGTTCCCGTGTGAAGCCTTACGAGGCCGAGTAGGAAAAGGAACAGCTGCGGCAACAATATATAATGCTTGAAGCCGAAGCCCTAACTCCCTCTCTCGTGAACCAATACCCCTCGACCCCAAGGCCGCCAACCTCCCCGCGCACACCCCAGCCGCCGGCGAACCGCCGTCTTTGATCGGAGACATCGCCGGAGCCCGCGCTCGCGTAGAACAGAGGAAGCTCTGCTTCGATCAACCGCAAGGTACTTAACTTCGACCCCACCTTTCTTCCTCTATGTTTAATGAAAACACGATCCGTAAATTTTTATAGGTAGTCCAGTTGACCCCCTACAAGTCCTCTCACTTATATTTTCTCAGATGGCTTACTACAGTTTTTGTAAATTCCCGAAAGTTCAGGAATTAACACAGTTTAGGAGCAGAATTTTCTCTTTAACCAAGCCATGTTTGACACAAAATTTCGATCAGATGATCGCGAGTTTTGGAAAAATAATCGAGCAAACCATTGGACAACCTATACACCTTTTAGATGCTATTTACAGAGTTTAAGTTCGTCTATTAGACATCAAGAAATACCGATTTAAAAATCAAGAAAAACTTGCAAACTCTGTTTTGAAAACTTAAAAATAATTCTCGATACGGCACGTGTCCCGAGAAACTGGGCGGCATGGTCGTGCGCTATACGCATCGAAAGGCGCGTATAGACGTTGCCGACGTGTGGGAACTGACGGAACTCAGTTTCGTCGTGTATGCGCGACGAAATCAGTCTGTATACGTCGAGATACCCCCGTATCGCCAATTTGTAAACTTCGTCCTAACTTTGTGTACAGTCGTCAATTCGAAATGAAACTTGCACCAACAGGTCCGAATCGAAATTTTAGTCATGTGTGCCAAGTTTGGTTCGATTCTGAGAAGGTCGAATCGGAACTCCTTTTTGGCGGGCCTGCGGCCCACTCAAACGGGCGATTTTTTATACGGCTCATCGGAATCCAAAATTGGACATACGTTGGGTTCCTCCCCTCAAACTGAATCCGTAGAAATATAGTTTGACGACTTTAGAGACCATAAACTTTGGCACGCATTTCGGTGCAAAGCGGGTCCAACGGCGGACATCGTTTTGACCCAAAATTATGATTTTGCCCATGTTCCAGAATTAAACTTTTGGACAAGCATTTCCTAGGTATATATTTTACACCGAGTTTATTTTTGATGTTTGTTTCAGCGTCCGGAGTTGTTTGGAGACTGTGACGTTTCTTGGCTGACATTGTGATTTCTTGGGCTTGCCACTTTGCACCATCAGGCAAGATACCTTGCCACCTTACTCTGTGATTATTATATTCTTATTTTCAGTTTTTATTTTTAGTATTTCTTATTTCTTGATATTTAAACTGTGCATCCAAGTCACACTTGAGTGCAAGCGACTCTATCGGTCGTTTTTTCATGTTTTTATTTATTTCTCTTGTATTGATTTAGTCTAGTAACCTCCCATTTATGACGAGGTATTGGTATATCTCATACGGCCTTGACACTTGCTTTACCATGTGTTGTGAGTCACATATAGGATACGTACCCGCATAGTCGGCTGGCCACCGATACGTATGGAGCGTGCGACGGATAGGAGTAACTGCCAATAGAATTGCATGTTAGAAGACTTGGCGGTTACTAGAGGTTCATATCAGTCATGGAGATGATGATACTAGGCATTGGGTGGGGAGAACAATACCTGACGTATGGGCTTTTTTGCACTTCCCTGATTACCTGTGCGCTCCTCCAGAGACGTGGGCCCCAGGTGCCCTCTGACGCTTTTCGAGCGTTATGGACGTAGGCCCCTGGTGCCCTTTATGGGAACTATGCTGATCCCATTTACAGTCAGGGCTCATACGTCGAAGGATTGTATCTCAACTGCATATTCACAGTAGAATGGTGAGGAAAATGATTGCATGCATACCTTTTTCTCTTATTATATTATCACAGTTTATATGGCATGGTATTTTCTTGTATCTTGCTACGTCCCTCTGAGGAGCTGGTTATCTCTCCAGGATTAGACGACTTTTCGCAGAAGTACGGAGCGGCTCTGGATCCATCTTACATAGATGACGAGGCAGTTCCTACTGATTCCTAGTCTATTTGTTTGAGACATTATTGGATATTTTATATATCTTTTCTTTCTATTTTGCGAAGGTTGGACTCCGATCTTGTGAGACTATTTTCATAGCTGTTTGGAGTGAGCATGTTCACCCGGCTATTTTTTTGATACTTTTATTTATTTATTTGGACTCTATTATTCTCTGTGTTGAGCTGTGATGATATTAGATTATGTTATTCTGGCCTGTGATTATTTTATTTTATAGCTTATGTGCATATATGAGGATTCCATATATTGGAGTATTCTTCGTACATGTGCAGCTGGCATGTTCACGTGCCTGGTCCTATGTACTTTGGGACTAGGGTATTACAATAATGTAGAACCAAAAACTGTATCTATCTAGTGAGTTGAAATACTACTTCGACATGTAAATGACTAAGGGTAAATCTGGCAACCCGTACATGAAATATGTGACTGCTATCAGGCACGAATAAGATCTGGCACCCCGCACGTGAAGTATGTGACTGCTATCAGACATGAATAGTTTTGGGTTTTTTTCTACATGTCTAGAGCATTTTCCCGCCCGACTAGTACTCATGGATCCAAACAGGTCACGAACACGGTGATAGATTAGTCACGAACAACATGTAAAGAATCTATAACTACTATCTCATGTAACATCGTGTCAAAAACCAATAAAATATTAATATAAAATACTACTACGTACATGATTCATAGAGATAATCAAATATGAAAACTATCAGAGATGTACTCGCCTGAGGTCCTGTGCTGGTGAAACTAATAGTACAACCACTCAGATGAGTCACTAAAGTCAACACGTGCAAAAGTCGCTGGATGTTGAAATAAACAGTTCCAATATTTTCAGAATAGTCAAATTATCTAGAATTACCTGTCCTTAAGTCCAATTCTGGACACAGGGACAAAACGATAATTTTGGACCAAAATGATGTCCGCCATTGGACCCGCTTTGTACCAAAAAGCGTGCCAGAGTTAATGGTCTCTAAAGTCGTTAAACTACATGTTTAAAGGTTCATTGTGATGATAGGAATGCAACTGTATGTCCAAAGTTGAATTCCGACAGGCCGTGCACAAAATCGCCCGTTGAATCGGATCGTGGGGCCCGCAAAATGGCGATCCGATCAATTGTCTCAGAATTGGACCAAACTTGGCATACAGGACCAAAAAATAAATACGGTCCTGTCGGCACAAGTTTTGTCTCGATTTGATAAACGTGCACAAAGTAATTGGAGTTTGTGCAAAGTGGTCGATACGGTGAATTTTGACGGATACGCATCAAATTCGTCGCGCACACGCAACCAATTTAAATTTCGTCAAAGCCCACATGTCCGTGCAGTCGATACGTACCTTTTGATGCTTTTGGTTTGCGACTACGTCGTCCGGTTTGGCGGGACGCACGTCGTATCGGAGGGTTTTCCTATGTTTTGGGAGTTTTCGAAAAACTGTTTTTCTGAAACTTTGGATATGAAAATATTTGCATACAGTGCGTAACAAATTAAACTATGAGAAGGGAATTAAAGAGCTATAGGTGGTCTAAAACTTTGTTTAGGTGGAATTTTGAAACTGTTAATAGGTTGACGAGGGCGGGCCTTCAAGCAGGGCTCTTTGGACTGTTATAAACTCTATTTTCTGACAGGTTTTCCATCGACTTTGAGTCAATTTCCTGAGCGATCTATGGCATCTACTTACAAACCAATTGAACAGAGTTAAAGGGGTTGGGCTAGGTTTATACCAGAAGAAATAGCTTGAAGATTAGTCGAGTGTCTGCGATGAAAACTCGCAACGAAGTCGCCCCGGGAAGACTGCAATTGCCGTTGCGGCTGTGCGCGTATTTCGCGCGTTTGCAGCGACCTTGGCCTCCGACGACGGCCTCGTGGCGGCTCTGTGGTGGCCTGCCGTCATCTTCGAGGTCGGAGAAGGTTGGCAGGCCCTTTTAATTAGGGTTTTGCGAGAGACTCTCAAACTCTCTCTCGTTATTTATGCAAAAGGAGGGTTCGGGCTGCCGCTGCGGGGGTTTGGCCGAGCCAAGCTTAGGGGCTTTGGCCCACTGCTGGTGTTCCCTTTTATTTATTTTTGTATTTATTTTTCTCTATATATATATATATATATATATATATATATATATATATATATATATATATATGTAACTACATATACGCATATATTTATATATGTATATTACTCCATAAATCCCAAAAAGTCTTAATACTAGTTATTCCTAGTATAGTGCCTTGTCTGTACACACACACCTATATATATGTGCACATATCAATTTATTGTAAAAGTCCTATATGATAATTACATACCAAATATATATACCTATATTTGTTTATATATATAACCCTTATAATGATATACTCCTAGAATAATACCTACATATAAAATAGCAAGCAATATTTATTACGCTACTCTAAACTAGTAACCAAGTGGATTAGTATATATGTATATATTCTATTCTCAAAATAAAATATCTTTTAATAGCAATAACATATTTAATATTTATATAACTATCATTTATCTATAAAAGTCGTCTATTGGGTCATTAAATTAAAATACTACTACACAATGCATGTCTACAAGGACGTCTTGGGATGCACTATATGACTACATAGTTTCAGTCTTGGCTCGGGGAAAATCCGGACTAAGTTGGTACAACCGAGTCTTCCAAAGAGTCTGTAATCTAATAAATAAATAATTAAATTATTTATAGTGGTCATATCATAACTTGGCCTGGTTTTCTTAGTTAGGACACACTTATGGCTGGGTCCTCCCTGTCATGGCTAAAATACTAGTCAAGGCACACCACTGCACTATCCGTGCCACGATTTCTAGTCACCTTGTACTCCAATTCCTAACCATGACTAAAGGCCTTCAATAATAACTAATTAATTAATTAAATAATTAAAAAACCAAAAATCACCATTCGATTCAAATAAATAAAATAAAATAAAATTATTTTCAAAATTCCGGGAAGAGGAGTTACACTTACCACGCTGCATCAACATTTTCCCTATGCTTTTGTCACGACCCGCATCCGAAATTTCGGACACGAGTGTGTGGAAGCACGCCCAGCCTATGCCGCAGAGTCAATGGTAGTAAGCTGTCAATCCTCAAGTATATCCAAATCTCAATCCAGCAATAACATAGAACAGAATCTAACTCAATCCCAAGTGCTAGTAGGTAGATATAAAATGGAAAGAATAAATCCACATAGTACAAATCTGATAGTCAAATACAATCATCCTCAGAATTATTACAAATCAGCTAAAAGTTCTGATAATAGAAATCTAAATGACAGAAAGTAAAGACTAAGCTAAGCATCCTTCAGGGCCACATCTGCTATGTCATATGATGTGTCCTTAGCTAAACCATGATCTGCCTCAGGTGTGCCATAGTAAGTAGTGAACCAGTTATCTAAATCCTTACCTAAAAATATGGTTATCCAGTCATAATTGGGGCAAGTATATCACGAGAACCACTACTCATAACATGATAGCTATCACGTGACAGGAAATAGAAGAGATAATACTGAGGTGAAACAGTAATATGGTAAGGATAAATAAAATAGACAGAAAATCATGGCATGTGACATAGCAATATGAATGTAGAAATCATAACTATACTACGTGATGTGGAAGTACTACGTTCTATATGTGATCGGGCTGAGGGATCTACTTGGTACGGCTCAATCATAAGTGTCGTGAATGATTAGCTATTATTCAGGGAACATGATATATTGGATTTTGATCACATATATACTAAAGTACTTCGTGACTAACTGGCATACATGGATTCAAATCATGGTAGGAAACAAGAATAAAGTAATAGGGAAACAGGATAAACAGGAATATAAATATTATGACTGAAATCCATAAATACTAATCTTGTATGGTAATCGTGTCAGTAATCATGGATGCACAAGTAGATCGTGAAATACAATAATTATCAGGAAATAAGAATTCGCTGAAAGTACTTGCCTCGGGTATCTAATGTCGACGTGCGCGACACGAACGTGTCGACACAGAAAGTATCACGGTCTATTCTAGAATAATAATTCCAATAAGTCACCGTAGATCATAATGTCCACTAGATGTCCAAAGTCAGATCCGATGTCCAAATATCCGAATAAGTCCATGAAGCTGATAAGAGATCGGGCACAAAGTCACAACAACGAAACGGATGATTAGATTGTGATGAAAGCTAATAATTAAAGAGGATGACACCACTTTATATCTATATATATAGCTAAGAAAATATTTATAATATTTGAAAATAAAATCTTACTTAGCAAAATCACTTTTAAAGAAATATACTAGAACATTACTTTTAGGTAGGTATATACTAAAATAATATCAAATATTTTATTTACCAAAATATATCACTAATACTATGTATGCATTTACACTATATATTTATGCTAGTATTTCTACTCATATACACAATTTATCTACACCAAAACTTACTACCATAACTAACCTAAGCCCATTAATGTAGCACCCACTTTTTGAAGTAAGGGTGTTTTAGTATTTTAGTCATTTTAGTCATTTTGTGATTTTCTAGATATTATTGACTTGTGATTGATTTAGCCTTTGGTCTAACTTTAGAAAACCCACATTAGAGACTAACCATGACCTATGATGAGTATCTAGCTAATTAGATTTTATTTGTAGGCTTTGGTTTAATTTAGAAGCCATTTGGCTATTTTTAGGCTATTTAATTAATTGGCCTTTGTAGCCTTTTGTTAAATGAGCTTAAACTCAACTTAAATAGAGGAGTGGGACCCATGAACCAACCCTAACCCTATTAGGACTCCTATGGCCGGCCAAAACAGGAAACCCCCATCCCTTATATAAGCATTGCATTGGAATAGATACCCCCTTTACAAAACCCTAGTTTCCAGCTCTCCAAAACCCTAACTTTTTCATTCGACCTCCGTTTCACCTCAAATGAAGTGCGTTGTGATCGTGGGAAGGAGGAGAATTTGCTGGAGCATTGTTAGCAAGGAGTTGGAGGCGTTTGCTCGGTGGAAACTGGTCGTCTCATCGATCGAGGAGTCAGTTTCTTGATTTTTCAACTCGCAATAGGTAAACCCCTAAACTCTATAGTTTCTTCTGATTTTTCTTCATGGTAGCATGCATCTAGGTACCCTAGACCCACCCATGAAGTTTGGTTAAGTTTTGTGTCCGTTTGATAGGTGTATCGGACACGTATCGGATTAGGTTTTAGGGTGTTCGATGAATTTCCTCTTAGATTTCGATCATGTTATTTTTGTAATCTAATTTCACGAATTAGTAGCCCTACATGTGTGGATTCCCAAACCCTAGGTTCTTGGTTGAATCGACATGATTTCGTGTCCAAAATAGGACACGCACGCGCAGCACGAGGACCGCGCGCGTGTCCTGCTACTGCTGTGTCCGTTCTCATTGGACACGGCGATTCAACTCGAGAAATTTTGTCAGTAGGGAGGCCCCACGACTGACAGCACACTCGTAAAATCTCGTGGGATTTCGTGGAGTATCGACAAAGAAATCGAGACGGCATCGATCGCGGCCTGTTGCGCGCGCGTGAGAACGTGCGTCCGATACGCACTTCGTGCGACTCGGACACGTGGTAAGGGTCCTGTGCAGGTACGTGGATGTGTAGCCCTATAGTTGGGCTACGTATAAGAGCAACCACGTGTCCTACCTTGCTCTGTGTCGAGCCCTAGATCGCGTGACACGCGTGCACGAGCACTAGTTTCAGTTTTGGTTCGTGAGTGTTTAGGACACTTCGTGTCCTATTTTCTTGGACACGATTACACCTACACCTCATGTTTAGACCCAGGATGCATTACCAACCTTTGGGTTCGAGCATTAATAGGTTTTTCGATGTTTTAGGTTATGAGTAGGTTTGAATGTTTGAGTATCGAGTTCTTGAGAAACTCTTCTCTGTTTTAGTTTCTTTTTCTTCCTTTTGATTTGATATTCAATATATATATTCATGTATTATACTAACCCACATATCCTTTTTGACCCACATATGTGATTACCTGTTAGATTACATAATAGGATAGGTTGTAATCGATTTGTGTTTGAGTTTGGGTCTTCTTAGAGTATCGGGTAGTAATTGATTCCAGTTTGTTGCGGAGTTTGATTGATCCTGTACAATTTCGACCTACAGATCATAATACCATATCTAGGTAAATACCCATTAGGTTGTAGCATCGAGGGTTTGAATTTAGGCATTGTGTTTTAAGTATCAGACTTCTTGAAATTCCTTTTCCTGTTTTAATTCTTCTTTTCTGTGCAGTTTCTTCTTGGTTCAGTTTTCATCAATCTTGATGATTAAATCATGCCTAGACACAACCTACAGAACCTATTAGACATATATAACTGATCACCTAGTAGTTTGCATCATGAATAGGCTGCTTTCGATTTTGGGTTTTCATAGGATAGATTGGGTTTAAGTTCATCCCAATCTCAGTTTTGTTCAGTCCAGTTTTCCCTTTTTTTCAGTTTCAAGTTTCATTTGTTGATAGGTAGGTTCAGTTCTTATTTATCTTCTATTTAATTCAACCTACAGACCCTAACTAACCTACATAGGAGAGTCATGTTGGTTGTATCAAAGAGAAGGCTGTGTATGACATTGGGTAGACATAGAGTATAGGCAGTAACAGTTTTGATTTCCAGTTCAGTTTTCTTCTTCTGTTTCAGCTCATTAACTGATAGGTTCCACCAAATTTCGAATGTATATATATTGTATAAACCAGCCATTCAAGTCCTATAAAACCTATATAGGTGATTACTTACTTTTGCATCATAGACAATGGGTTGTAATCGGATTTGGGTTGGCTATAGTATCAGGTTTTCTGTAAATCCAGTTTTGATGTTCAGAGCTTAGGATTAATCCTGTTCAAAACCAACATTTAGACCCTAGTTAACCATATCTAGGTATTACCTATTAGTTTGTAGTTTGAGTTTGGTTTTAGTTATGAGTATCAATGCTAGGATTCATTTTTTCCAGTTTTTAGTTCTTTTTTTCTGTTCAGTTTCTGTGTGGTTGTTCAGTTAGATATAAACCAGAACACACACACCCTTTTCAGGTCATATTTAACCCCCTTCTTAGATACCTGTTAGTTGGATAATAGGAGAGGGCTGGGATCCATTTGGGTTCGCCATAGGTATTGTGTTGTTAGATTTTCCAGTTTTCTTTTCCAGTTTCAATTTCAGTTTGTTGACATTGTTTTCCATCAGTTTTTCAGTGTGAATTCTATGTATAAATCAGCCTACAAACCATAGTTAACCCCCTCTATGTGATTTCCTGTAGTTAGCAACATGGAGAGGTTGTGGTAGAAGTTTGGTCTTAGCATAGGCTATGTCCAAAGGCATCTTCCTATAACTGTCATGTAATGGGTTAGTGTTGGATTGATTATAGGATCACTAGATTTAGGTTGACTAAATAGTTAGGAAATAGTGGATGCCAAGTTAGTTTAGTCAGGATTTGTGATGTCAAGTGTCAAGTTTAGTCTATTGATTAGTTTAGGAGTTGTTGAAGGTTAGGATGGATCCTAATTTTGAGTGTATTAAATAGATGGTAGGATTTTGGTATTAGGATGCATTGGCAATTGTTATGTAGGACTAGTATTGACCTAAAAGTGGACTTGTAGACTAGTTGACCAACCTTGACCCAGTTTGACTAGTTTGGTTGACCAAAGTTGACCCAAGGTTGACTTTGACTTAGATTGCCCCAAATCATGTAGAATTTGCATGGAAGACTTTCTTTATGATATTTTAGACTGTATTATGACATGTGATTGTTTTAAATAGGATCGTATTACTCCAGTCCAGTCACTTTTCATCATCAGCAGTTCGGATTGCCAGGCGAGTACATTCTCTGATCTTTTTATGCTTCTATGGATATGTACTCTTGTTATAGACTAGTATACTTGATGCTGACACGACGTTCACACGGATCGGTGCCCTATGGATCTTTTCATGCGATGTTATCCCCTCGAATACATCGAGTATGTCATGTTTCATGTACTTTATCATGTTCATCATGTACTCCATGTATTCACATTTATCCATGTGCACTCATATGTTATTCATGTACACTCATGACCATATGAGCTCCATGTATACAGTAGTTGTTATCCATGTGCAATAACATAACATGCTTTGATCCTTGTGTATTGGTTGGGGGCAGGGAGAGTGTAGTTGGTTATGTGATCATTATCCCCAGTAGTTGTTATCCATGTTCTTTCCATAGTTGTATCCATGTGCTACCCAAGCTGTTTACATAACCAATTCATGCTCTGTTTCACGTAGAAGGTTTTATTCCTTATTTATCATATTTATATCTCAGTTATATGTTCTCTCATGTTGATTTCTCTTTACAGCGATTCATGTATAGTTTTCTATAGCTTGCTTTATATGTCCATTCCTGATATGAACTGTTGTGAGAGATATGTGCTCGTTCCGTCCTGACTGGGCATGTTAAAAATTTTACAGGTGATGATGAGGAGTACTGTCCTACTTATTATGGCATTGGCTTAAATGACACTGGCTGAGGACTTGTCCATAGTCTAGTTGAGACTTAGTACTTTATTTGTATTTTCTATTTGAGACCTTTATGAGTTGTACTTGAGATATTTCTGGTGGTTTACACCTAGACTTTATTGTGACTCTCTTGAGATCCTTCTTCTATTCCATCTTAGTATTGTGATTGAGCTACGTATTATTTTACTCTCTATTCATAGTTATTTAGATTGTGTTAGATATGGTGACTCAGGACAACGTTCTACCGTCGACACTGCGGCGTAGGCTGGGCGTTCGTTACTTCTCGTGCCCTCACACTGGGTGCGGGTCGTGACACGTTTTAGTGGTGGCCCATGCAGGTCCTCAATCACAACTAGTGTGATTAGTAGTGGTACTCGAACTAGAGTATCATTACAACCTGCAGTAGGATATAGGAATAAGTTAAAGTACTCAATCACTATTAGGAATTCCTGAGAGATTTCTGGGACGACCCTTGAGAATCTCATTTTGAGCTTCGATTTAAATTCATTTTCCCTTACTTTAGTCCGCCTTTCTCCCTCGATTCTTGCATCTTGTTTGAACTCTTTTCACCAATACCCTTAATTCTTGTCTTTAATAATGGTTAGGAAGATGGCTACACTGCTATATACTCATTGGTCAAACGCATGGCTAGGAGGATTACATTAAGGAATTGAGATACACGGAGATTTTGATTAAGTTATAAGGGCATTTTTCTAAATGGATGCTTAGTATTGAGTTTACGCTCACGTAGGATTGAGTTTACGCTCACGTTGTACGTGCCAACGTAGTATTGAGTTTACGCTCACGTTATACGTGTCAGCGTAGGATTGAGTTTACGCTCACGTTGTACGTGCCAGCGTAGTATTGAGTTTACGCTTACGTTATTAGTGTCCGCGTAGTGCCGAGCTTTACGCCCCCGATTACTCGTGTCAGCGTAAAACTATTTTTACGCAAGTCTACTTGACCTAGCATATTCCTTTTACACGCGCAGTACCTCAGGCGTAAACTCTAATCTTTTTATGCGTACTCCTTGGCTCGGCGTAAAACGAATTTTATGCATATAAATTTATGCGTAAACCTGACTTTTACGCATAGCCCTGTTTTACGCGCAGCGTTACTTTTTACGCGTACTTTCTTTACGTGCGTATTTTGCCTTAGCGTAAACCTTGGCGTAACCCGGTGGCCTTAACGTAAAAACTTTGGCGTAGACTAAGCATGGTATAAATTAACCTTGGCGTAATCTAACTTTGGTGTTCCTATTGCTCTATACTTTATTCACTTTATGTCGGCATGATAATTCTCCTATTATATCCTTACGCCTTTTGGCATGAACTTGATGTAATCATGATATGTTAATATTTTCTTCAATATAGATTGTTATGTGGAATGTACCATATGTCCTGATTTGGCTTATATATACCCTGAATGACTGAAATTTAACCCTGAGAGTTGTAGACTCGACCATACTAAATAATAGTTTGACTTTCATGCCTTGTTACAAATTGACATTGATTGTTAACTTGACTAATAATTGATCATGCGTTCCTAGTTGGAGCTAAGAGACTGGCTAGTCGTCTTATTGAATTGAATGAATGAGACACGTTCATATGAACTATGAACTATTGTAATCGACTGGCCGATCCCGAATATTGGCATACAGGCACGTGCAGGCTTCAATTTATTTTTCTACAAAAGTAGCATTTGTACTTTATGGTCAAGGCATGATTATCCCGTGGTTAGTTTTGATTGCTGCATTACGCTATGTAAGACCTACAACCTAGCCGCACGGGTATCGTTGTAGAGTTGTGCATATCGTACCCCGTACAAAGGTACTCATTCTGAATGACTATAATCCATGGCATGAGATTTTACTTAACATAGAGGCTACTAAGTTAAATAAAATATTGATTGCATCGAGAGAATGGATTCTCGAGTTCTTACATGGTAGCCCTCTTTGGGACTATTAAGTGCCCGACAGGCCGGCTGGTTCCCACAGATACTGCAAATCTGCCACACGGACAGGGAACGATATCTGTTTATATTATTTATTGTACATTGTATATTAACGACGGGCGTCCCGCTGGGACTCGTCTAAATACATGATTGGCACAATTGATTGATTGGGTAAACTAGCCTTGTTTGCGCATAGTAAGAACTGAGGAATCCTTATGGCATAAAACCAAGGTAACTTGGAACTCAGAGTAGCAAGCCGTAGTAGTTGAATGGCCGTTTAAATTGATTTGTTTGTGTACTGTACCTACTCTGTTAACTAACTGAGATGATCAGAATGTCAGGACATGACGTACCAACTTCTGTCCTTGTTTGGTTGGGAAATTGGTTCGAAGTGTCGTGATGTTATGTGAATCCCAGCAGCAAGCAGAGATCTATTTATTCTTAACTCTTATTACTGGTTTAGTTCCCCATGTCATGCTTCCTAGTGGTACTTGCTATTAGAGGTCTAACCTCTCTGGTTTTGTATGGCCAGATCTAGAGCCGGTTCCCGAGGACTCAGCTTACTTCCACCTCCAAGATGGTCAATACTAGAGGGATGATCGCCGGAGGACTCGAGTGGGTTCCTTACTTCCCCGCTTGTTTTGTTAATTACTTTATACTTTGCCGTTTGGCACCGACATATTAGTCGGATTGTCTTGTACCTACTTTTACATAATTGTAACTAAGTCAGGCTGCAGCTGATAACAATTGTGTACACTTGCTACATCATCTGGCTATGTTTTGGAAAGCCGGATATCAAGAACATTTTGACTGAGCGTTTGGGACGCCTTGCTGCTTTATCTCACATGTTCTCTATTTCTGTTTCTTGTTTGAATGATTGAGACAATAGATGTGAAGTGACCATAGTAAGACTTTCATATAGTATGCACCCCCTCGTCTTATTAGACAGTATTGATCATATTATACGGTATTCTGCTACCCGTAATACGTAGCTGGCTGAGTCATTCCCCCGCTCTCCAGTATTCTGGTTCTAGGGCGTGACAAAAATAAAACCCACTCATTGCCAGGGTTACTTCTAGTGTTCACCATCTAGCTGGAAGGCTGGGAGATCCTCGGGAGCTACTTCGAAATCTGGCCATACAAAACCAGCTGGATCAGACCCCAGAAAGAGCAAGTGCAGGCTTCACTTAAGAACTAAAACCAGTATTTTAGCACATAAGGACATAAATGAATAACAAAAGACATGATTAGAGAAAACAGGGTGATAAACGATAAGATAACTAAAGGACAATCCAGTAACCAAGTTACAACCCGTAAATAAAATAAGGACCGGGGTTGTAATCCTTCACCTGAACAGAACTTAGTCTATAACCAATTATCGATAAAGTAAAGCATAAACAAGTATGTACTGAGATAGCCATGTACTAGATCTAGGCAAGACTAGACAAGATAGGACTCTATCCGACATTCACGGCCAAGCAAAGAGTACGGCTTGATAGTTTAACTAACTAGGGTTATCACAAGCCTAGTTACTAGCAAGATGCAATGAGATGTTCCAGCAGTCACAAGCCTGCAGCTATCCAGGTTATCCAGACGCAAGTTACAAGAATTTATAGTGGATACATCGCCCAGGAGAAATATATCCCATAAGAGTTATTAGGTGACTTGGGATGCAACACAGGACATTGTGCATATTACTTGTTTCAAGAAGTGCCCTACATGACAGTGGACTGGAAATGTGCCCTACTTGACGGCAGGCTACAAGTCCATTCAAGGCGCCCAGATAACGGGATCGCCTGTAACTGGAAACATCTCTCTATATGAGCTAATTTGATCAATCTAGTAATTATCCTAGTCAGATTCAGCATGAATCCCTGACCGTGGTAATCAGGGATGCAAGTTCTAGACATGATGCAAGACAAGACTGGTAGCTTATACATGCATATTCAAGAATAATCACCCACGGTGTTAAGACGAGTTATTATTCAGCATGTCAAGATAGCCGTCGCAACAATATTCAAGATTATATGTTAGACTTACTTATCAAGATTACTTGTCAAGAGTGTGCCACGACGGGCCACTATCAAAATTACTTATCATATCAAGAGTGCGTCACGACGGACCACCATCAAGAATTATCATATCAAGTTGCTTGTCAAGAGTGCACCACGACGGGTCACTATTTAGGAGTTATCATGTCATGTTATTTGTTAAGAGTGCACTACGATGGATCACTATTTAGATTAAGCAAAGAAGAGACGTGTAGCATGAGTATACCTATCACGAGTCGCACCTGATTTTCGGACGCGAGCTCGTGAGCAAGCCAGCTACGCATCAAGCGGACTCCAGCCCGACTCGAATACGTAAATGCTGTCAAGGCTATGGTATACTGCCAAATCATGGTAATGCAATCTATATCTCAATCTACAACAAGAATATGAAATACGGATGAACAATTATGGGTCATGGTCTGCAGCCAATTATCATATTGTCCGATTAGACTCCAAGAATGATATGAGTCTATAAAATAAGCAGAATATATCACAGTACGAAATACAAAGCACGAGAGGATAATAACGAAATATCACAAACAAATACTTGTATCATGTATCGTAATCCTCTACCATTCCGCTCTGCTAACTAACTCCATGCAATCGCTAAACCTGAAGAGATCATCAGGTCCTCAGGAGACATAGCAAGATACATAAAAATATGCATATCTAGCAGTTTATCATGCAATAAAGAATATATAAAAAAAGACCAATCAACACGAAAACACGACTATACACGACTGGAAGAACCACTACACATAATAGAACTGCTGGAGAAGAACAAGAGAACACGATATCATGAACGGATAACCAATCGAATACTCAAACTCTCGCCCCAAGTGTGGACGTGCAGGTTTGACCAACTACTAACCATCGTCCCTAGTGTGGACTCGCAGGCTAGCATCACATTCGCCCCTAATATGGACTCGTAGGTGTGGATCAATAACTACTAACCCTCGCCCCTAATGTGGACTCGCAGGTTAGCTTCAAATACTACTAACCCTCGTCCCTTGTGTGGACTCGCAGATTAGCTTCACGAAATCACCCTCGACCCTAGTGTGGACTCGCAGGTGCGAACAAATATCTACTAACCCTCGCCCCTAATATGGACTCGCAGGTTAGCTTCACGAAATCAAGATACAGATAGCTACTAACCCTCGCCCCTGGTGTGGACTCGCAGGTTAGCTTCAAGAATTAAAGGTACAACAGTTCCGTTATGACTTATTCATCATATGACACGATGCGACTCAGTCCAAGTACAGTGATGACACGAACGACCCCATCAAGATACATGAGAGAATCAATCCAATATGAACTACGAAATTAACTATAAACAAGGACGATATATATATATCCAATATGAACTACAGAGCTACTATAAATAAGGACTAATATATATATATATATATATATATATATATATATATATATATATATATATATATATATATATATATATATATATATATATATATATATATATATATATATATATATATATACTAGCATGCACGACGTACAATCATATGTCAATAAAAAAAATATATATATATACTAGCATGCACGACGTACAATCATATGTCAATAATCCACTAGTAGAACTATGTAATAACAGAAATATGCATGTAAATAAACTGTAGAGGGAGGCAAGGTATCTTGCCTGGAGGTTGCACGCAGATCCAACAACAATATAGTCCACTGCTAAGCTATAGAGTCCAAATCATCACAACTGTCTCCAAAAGCTAAAATAAACAATACTAATGTCCTTAGAATAGTCAAATTAGCTAGGATTGCCTGTCCTTAAGTCCAATTCTGGATACAACGACAAAACGATAATTTTGGACAAAAACGGTGTCTGTCGTTGGACCCAATTTACACCGAAAAGTGTGCCAGAGTCAATGGTCTCTAAATTCGTCAAATTACATGTCTACGAATTCATTTCGATGATACGAACCCAATGGTATGTCCAGTTTTGGATTCCGGTGAGCCGTGCACAAAATTGCCCGTTTAATCGGATCGTGGGCCCGCGAAACGGCGATCCGATCAACTGTCTCAGAATCAGACCAAACATGGCATACATGACCAAAAAAATGATACGGTCCTGTTGGCGTAAGTTTCGTCTCGATCTGACGGACGTGCACAAAGTAATTAAGAAAATTGCACAGAGACCGATATGGTGAATTTCGACGGATACACATCAAATTCGTCGTGCACACGCGACCAATTTGAATTCCGTCAAAGCGCACATGTCTATGAAGCTGTTACGCACCTTTTAATGCTTTTGGTTTGCGACCACGTTGCCCGAATTGGCAGGACACACGTCGTATCGAAGGGTTTTATTGAATTTTAAAACAGGTTTTTAGAAAACTTTGGGATTCGATTTCTCGACGCGTAGTCGATGATTTCCAAATCCGCAAAATGGGTTGTGAAGCCCTATATGTTGTCAATAAACTCCTTCAAATAGGTTTTAGAAAACATGCATGGTTTGAAAGATAATTAAATGCAAAGTAGGCTAACTCGACTGTTGTCAGTCCTGTTTTTTGGGGCAGGTTTTCGATGATCTTCTCATCGATTTTCTGGATAGGGTATTAGGTTATATCAAAATATATCTACTGGGATCGAAACATGGTTATACCAGCTTCCTAAAACAATTTACGATTTGTAAAATAATTAAACACAAGCAGAGAACTCGTACCGCGAAGTTGGCATTTCGTCGTTTACTGCTGCCGCTGTTCTGTCCTGTGCGCGCGCAATTCCAGCCGCCGTCCGACGGTCGTGCGGCGGCACGGGTCGCCGGTGGCCTCCCAGGGTCTAGGGTTTAGGCTTGAGGTTTTTCTCTCTCGATATGGATACATATATACAACTTCTTTCGCTCGGTTGAGGCTGCTGTTGGTTTCGGTTTTAACCATGCTGGTTGGCCTTTCACATGGGCCTGTGGGCCTCTGGCCCGACTGGGCTGGGATTTATTAATACTGTTGTGAGCTAGAATTGGGCTCGATTTGGGCCTGGGCTGAGTTGGGCCTGGGGTGCTTTGCCTTCCTATGTGATGGCACATACATAATATATATGTATATACATACACATACATATATAATATATTTATATATATACATACAAATACACCCATATGTAATATATTTATATATACATACAAATACACTCATATGTAATATATTTATATATACATACAAATACGCACATATAATATATATATGTATATATATATATATATATATATATATATATATATATATATATATATATATATATATATATATATATATATATATATACATATATACATATATATACATATATATATATATTTTATATACATATATTTATATACATATATATATATTTATATACATATATATTTATATATATATATATATATATATATATATATATATATATATATATATATATATATATATATATATATATATATATATCTGTGTGTGTGTGTGTCCGGCGGGCCTAGCTCTTGTGGTTAGGAGGGTTGGCTCCCCTAGGGATGGGCTGGGTTCGAGCCTTCCCTTCCACCCGGGGTGGCTGGGCGGCTTTGGCCGCGGCCCCGGGTGGCACCCGCTGCCGGACACCCCCCCTGCCCCCCCCGGGCTCCCCCCCCACCCCCGGACCCCCCCCCCCCGGGCCCCCCCAAAAAAAAACAAAAACAAATATATATATATATATATATATATATATATATATATATATATATATATATATATATATATATATATATATATATATATATATATATATATTTTATACATACACACATTTATATATCTTATATAAGTATATATATTCTTAAATATATAAGCACGTATATATAAAATTAGTATATATATAAATATGAAAATGAATTATAAATGTGCACACATATATTTATCCAAAATACGTTAATATAATAATATAAAAGTATTTATCCAATTTCTAAAAATAGAATATCGTTTCAGTAACAATAAATTATATTTATTTAAACACCACAAAATAATAAAATAATACTTAACTGGTGGTTTGGTGAATCCATACTACTCACCCTTATCCGGGTCCAGAAAATTGTACAAATATTGTAAAACAATATTTAATAATAAGAAATACCAATTTTTGTACAAATATTCAAATAGTTAAAAATGCACATCAATAACTAAAATAATTTTGGAACATTTGTACACACATAAAATATACCTACATGGTCGTCTTTGGTCTCACTACATACTACAAAGGCTTGATTCGGTTCGGGCCCAGTTCGAGCTAAGTTGGTACAATCGGGTCATCTAAAATTAATATATCTAATTAATTAATAAATAATTCATCGGTGGGGGTAAAGTCGCAACTTGGCCTGGTTTTCCTAGTTATGACGTCACTATGGCTCTACCTTCCTTAGCATGGCTAATACACTAGTCAAGGCACGCCACTGCACTATCCGTGCCATAATTCTTGGTCATCTTGTACTCCAAAGCTCCACAATGGCTAAAGGCATCTATCGTAATAATTAATTAAAATAATTATTCATAAAAATCTAAAAATTACCATTTAAATCAAATAAATAATAATAAAAATATTTTAAAAAAATTTCGGGAAGGGAGGCTACAAATCTACCCACCTTAAAATAATTTTGTCCTCAAAATTCTAATTCATAACTATGCTTTAAAAATCAAAGTCTACTATTACCTTAATCTCCTCAAAGTTAATTTCTCAAAAATATTTTATGGCCTTCTCTAGTCTTTGGCATTTACGAAATCTCGAGGACTTCTACCCACCTTTAGTCACACTACTCCCTTGAAACACAGGTCACTAAAATCTTATAATCTTCTAACTAGTGGCTAATAATTCTACCAAAAATATCTAGGACATATAGTATCTATAATCTCTTATATCTACAAACAACCAATTATTCAATAATCAAGCAATATTATACTATAACTTAAGAATTTTTGATGAATTCTAGACAGCATGATTATTCGTCACCCAAAAACAGGAAGGGACGAGAATCAAGAGTACAATAAGGCAAGGGAAAATAATCGAGAATGAATACGAAGTTTCAAAGACCGTAGAGAAATTTCTAAGAGAATTTTTCAAGATAGAGTGGATTGAGATATATAAGGGTCTAGTCATAGTCGCAGGCTCGTACCAGTACAGTTACGTAAGCGGAACGATATGTTCTGACCTGCATGGGCCACAAAAAAAAACTTGTCACGACCAGCACCCGGTTTTCGGACGTGAGCTTGTGAGCAAGCGAGCTACGCATCAAGCAGACTCCAGCTCGACTCTAATACGTAAACGCTGTCAAGGCTATGGTATACTACCAAATTATGGCAGTGTAATCTATATCTCAATCTATAACAAGAATATGAAACACGGATGAACAATTATGAGTAATGGTCTGCAGCCCATTATCATATTGTCCAATTAGACTCCAAGAATGATATGAGTCTATAAAATAAGCAGAATATATCACGGTACGAAATATAAAGAACGAGAGGATAATAACGAAATATCACAAGCAAATACATATTTTATGCATCGCAATCCTCTACCATTCCGCTCTGCTAACTAACTCCATGCAATCGCTAAACCTTGCTAACTAACTCCATGTAATCGCTAAACCTGAAGAGATCATCAGGTCCTCAGGGGACATAGCAAGATACATAAAAATATGTCTATCTAGCAGTTTATCATACAATAAAAAATATACAGGAAATAAACAGGAAAAGACCAATCAAACCGAAAATACGACTATACACGACTGGAAGAACCACTATGCATAACAGAACTGCTCGAGAAGAACAAGAGAACACAATATCACGATGTCAACGGATAACCAATCGAATACTCAAACCCTCGCCCCTAGTGTGGACTCGCAGGTTTGACCAACTACTAACCCTTGCCCCTAGTATGGACTCGCAGGCTAGCATCACCCTCGCCCCTAATATGGACTCGCAGGTGTGGATCAATAACTACTAACCCTCGCCCCTAATGTGGACGCGCAGGTTAGCTTCAAATACTACTAACCCTTGTCCCTTGTGTGGACTCGCATGTTGGC